>NQII01000238.1:201116-457037 GCA_002778355.1 Clitarchus hookeri | reverse complement strand
TCCCCCTGAGTCGTAAAACACGTGGCCGCTGCTCCTGTGGTCCGCAGCCGGCCTGGCGTCGCCCCTTGATTCTGGCCTGGAAGTTTATTGTTCCATTCTGCACGTGCGGGAACTCTTGGGTGCCCTCTTGGTTCAGCGCACGTGTGGTTCTCCTGCCTCCGGATATCGTGCCACTATATCCCAGCACGCCCTCTAAAAGCTCTCATGGTTTATTTTGGTACAAGCCCTGGACAGACGCCGCTGGTGGTGGGATCTCAGTGTCCCTTGGGCAGCTGCAAAATGCAGCTGTGTCCGCGCCCTGGTGCCTTCCGTTGTCTCTGGATGTCGTCTGCACGTGCAGGAACAGTTGCACGTGCAGAAACCTTTGGTAGCACGCCTTTGTAGCTGCGAGGCGCTGTCGCGCCCTCCTGGCGTCACTCTTCCGCCGGCATGTCCGCTAACCCTTAATCTTTATTGTCGGTCGTCCGCCTGCGAGCTTCGCCAGAGCGTGTGTTCTGACGACTAAAATATAGGGACGCAGAATGCGTCAACATATTAAAATCTTCCCTTGACTGTGTTTAACCCTGTTACAACTGTGGGGGAAAGAACTCTAGTATTTAACCTTCTGTTATTGATATGTGTTGGGTTATTTGGTTAATAGGATGGCCTCAGTTGGAATTAATATTAAAACAAAGGAGCAACCATTNTGGTTAATAGGATGGCCTCAGTTGGAATTAATATTAAAACAAAGGAGCAACCATTCCAACAAAATAACAGTAAATTCAAGCACGCAACTCATGTCGCTTAGTTTTTGTATGCAGCAGAGACTAACTTATGCGATACTGGTGAACATGCACACAAATAGACCTACCGTAAATTTTATTCGGTTAATTTTTATTTCCATGTGTAGTTAGTGTTACTAGGTTTATTTAATGATTTATTAAAATTTTCTTCCTGGGCTTAGTATTTTGTTGGGATAATGGCAAACATTCAAATTACAGAAACGAAAGCATGTACACAATTGTGTTTCCAACACCTAGGGAAAAGTTGCAAGTTGTGATAAATAAACGGACGTGACTTTCTAATAATTTATTTAGTAATAAAATAGTTAACGGTTAAAATGTATAAATATCGCACGTACAATATTTGCAATCAGTGGCCCAGCATAGGAGATTCAACAATACCCTTCTACATATAGTGGTCACGACACACGTTACAGTACATTCATCCTGGCAGTGGAAACACAGATTTATCACAACATCTTAATTTGCCTAGGTAGATTTAAAAAACACAATGTATACAAACTTGGTGTGGCAATGTTAATTATTTTTCGCAAGCCAGAAAGAAAAATTAACACTTCGTTCAGCCACAAGCAACATGCCATGTCATGTCACCAGTCGCCACTTCTGCCAAATTCAGTGTTGTGTCTGTCCTGCCATCACATCTGAATATACAGGATGAGTATAAAATTATACCCCAACTTTGTAGGTCTATACTATCAAAACTAAACAATGTACAACCTTCATTGACTGACGAATCAAATGAACCATGGAATCGTGAATTTTGTTTACCATACATTCGCAAATGTTCAATGCGACCACCACGAGCGGCCCGAACGACATCTACGCGATAATAAAAATTTTGGGGTGCTATGTTATATATATCAGGAATAATACATATGATTTCAACAGAAATTTATAACATATCAGTTCTTAATACCAGGATCCAATTGAGAGACTTGTGTTGTCATTTCCACTACATATTTGAATAATATGCCACCTAAAAGAAAACCATTATGTCATAACTCGGAAACTACTAAAACTATTCTCGCAAAATTTGGCAGGTAAGTACTCGAATTTGGCCTGTTTGGTGACATAGATACAAGGGTGTGTAGTGTAGAGACTTTCATAGAAGAATTCCTGCCCCCTCATTCAAGTCGAACTTCTACTATGTTGTGTATGGGTGCAGTTATGTTGGAAATTCTTAACCATTTTATGGAATTGACCTTAACCCCATTTACCATAAAAAATAAACAAAATTGGAAAATTTTAAACATATAGAATTAAAGAATATGTTAATAATTATTTTAGTTAAAAAAACATTTTTTTTAAAATTTTATTGTCTTTTCAGCTACATTTATGTTAAATACATGGCGTAAACAAAATATAAAACCTTTAATATTCAGCAAAGTACCTATATAGGATACTGTGTGTATGGTGGCAGCCAACATGCTGGTTTTTAACACATCTGCGATATTTTATCTTAGACTTACGGTNAGGATACTGTGTGTATGGTGGCAGCCAACATGCTGGTTTTTAACACATCTGCGATATTTTATCTTAGACTTACGGTATAGAAAATAGAAAAACTCTAATATTATTCCGAACCAAATATTATTTTCTTATTTGGCAGATTCCCAAATACATAATATGTTTGACCTAAAGACAAAATGTCATATTGGCAGTAACATCATTATATATGAAACCAGAAGCAAATACGATATAACCGAGACTATTACAAATACACACCTTCCTTACCCGAGACAAGAACCCAGAAAACCTCGTAAATATATGCTAAAGTGCAATTAACTGCGTCACCGGAATACGATTCAGAAAATAAACTTCGAATGCAATCAGTATAATGTTTTGAATTATAAGGTTCAGTATCCTAAACATTTACATTACAATCATTTTGAAAATAAGTGTCTGGGCCACTTGGAAGAGTCATAGTTGCGTCCACCGTTACCCGCGCTTATTTGAATTTCTGCACGTTGATATTCGGAAGCACTGGGTAGAACACCGGCTTCCCGANTGTCATAACTCGGAAACTACTAAAACTATTCTCGCAAAATTTGGCAGGTAAGTACTCGAATTTGGCCTGTTTGGTGGCATAGATACAAGGGTGTGTAGTGTAGAGACTTTCATAGAAGAATTCCTGCCCCCTCATTCAAGTCGAACTTCTACTATGTTGTGTATGGGTGCAGTTATGTTGGAAATTCTTAACCATTTTATGTAATTGACCTTAACCCCATTTACCATAAAAAATAAACAAAATTGGAAAATTTTAAACATATAGAATTAAAGAATATGTTAATAATTATTTTAGTTAAAAAAACATTTTTTTTTAAATTTTATTGTCTTTTCAGCTACATTTATGTTAAATACATGGCGTAAACAAAATATAAAACCTTTAATATTCATTAAAGTACCTATATCGGATACTGTGTGTATGGTGGCAGCCAACATGCTGGTTTTTAACACATCTGCGATATTTTATCTTAGACTTACGGTATAGAAAATAGAAAAACTCTAATATTATTCCGAACCAAATATTATTTTCTTATTTGGCAGATTCCCAAATACATAATATGTTTGACCTAAAGACAAAATGTCATATTGGCAGTAACATCATTATATATGAAACCAGAAGCAAATACGATATAACCGAGACTATTACAAATACACACCTTCCTTACCCGAGACAAGAACCCAGAAAACCTCGTAAATATATGCTAAAGTGCAATTAACTGCGTCACCGGAATACGATTCAGAAAATAAACTTCGAATGCAATCAGTATAATGTTTTGAATTATAAGGTTCAGTATCCTAAACATTTACATTACAATCATTTTGAAAATAAGTGTCTGGGCCACTTGGAAGAGTCATAGTTGCGTCCACCGTTACCCGCGCTTATTTGAATTTCTGCACGTTGATATTCGGAAGCACTGGGTAGAACACCGGCTTCCCGAGTGACGCACACTTCCACACCACCCAATCAGCCCGACAGGGCAGTTTGCACAAGGGTAAGAGAATTTACACGCTGGCAAACTTCTCCTGGCGATGTCGCCTTACACCGGAGCTTTGACTCCCTATGAGAGAAGCTCGCAGGTTCGCTCCGCTCCAGCCGGATTGATTTCCTAGGTCACCCAGAGGGGCAAGTCCCCCCCCCCTCCCCAGAGGGCCGCCGGAACACTGAGAAGCAACCCATCCCAAGGCCGGCGGTCTTTTAATCCTGTCGATGAGGCACGCCCACTGTGAATCCGAGGATGCAACTGGCTACTCCTTACACCCCCCTTGGGGCCGGTACAGCATCAACGTCTAACCAGCAGCCTACATAAACGACAGGCACCCTGCGCTATTATCAATTCGACAATTTCATGTATGCTTAAGACAACCCTGGGCAGGCCAAGCAGCCGTGAGGCCATAAGCCCAGATTCAATCCCACCCAGGGCCGGTTCGTCCTCCGCCGAAGGACTACACCGTATCCAGAAGGGGGTAGTGAATTTAACATCTATACCTCCAACTGGCAATGCCGCCCCCATTTAAAACCAGTGCACCTGCTGTATTCGCAAGTAGACTGGAGGGTGATTTTGCAGATAGGGCCGCCGCCCTGGCCATGCATAGACCAGCAGCGACGAACGACCCTGTCCCTCAGACCATACCAACCATGTTTGGACAGCTGGCCCTGAACCCTATTCCTAGGGCCAACACCACTATCCAACGTAAGAAGTCTGAAAGACTTCTGCAGCTACTCCTACCATAGTGCAACTTGCGTGAAGAATTTGGTTTAAATCGGTTGATTGGTCCCCGAGATATGGCACAAAATCTTATCATCTTAATCAGTGCTATCGTACAAAAATGCCTAAAAAAAGGGGGTTTTGCACAAAAAGGGTCGAATTTGGTTAAATTGTTAAATATATATGCAAAATTCATCAAAATATTTATATAACTGCCATTTTTATAATCTATGTTTGACGCCACTTAAATCATATAATTCCACATGGCCTTCAGTAGCACTAATGGTGTACAAAATTTAGTGGAAATCAGTTTCGGAAATATGGAAACATGTTCAATTTTCTTACGTGGCACTATTTTGCAAAAAGGCTGGCAAAAGAGTATTTGTGTATGCATAATTTATTCTGCTAATGAATACTGTTAGTGTAAAATACTTGGTTGAATTGTTTAATAAATAAATAACATATTAAACAAAATAATTTATATCAATGCCATTAAAAAGGCCTACCGCACATAAAATACATAATTTTTGTAGACTACTCTAGCACAACTTGTGTGAAAAACTGGGACGGAATAGGTTGATTGGTCCTTGATATATGCCATAATAACCTCTAATTTTTATATACGTTCTTCATAAATGGAGGACAAAAAAATTTTGTATAAGCGCATTCAATGATTGTTGTATGCCAGAATACAAATTAAAATTAAATTCGAGTTCATTGTTTTGTAGATATAGACGATAAAATATTTTTATAGCCATCATTTTGATATTAATGGCCTTGCACACTTGATTTGATGTTTAATATAGAAACTGCCTGAGTACAATGTTGAAAATTGTTTTGTAGTTTCGAAGATATATAACATACTGAGGTAAAATATTTATATGGCCGCCATTTTGAAAATAAATGTCTGACACTGTCAAACACATTATATTCCATGGCCTGCAACAGTGATACTTGTTTTCCAAATTTGCTATAAATCTGTTGGTTTTCCCAGAGATATAGCATACAAATTTTTATTTGTATTATGATTCTATCTTACCAAATGGTGAATAAAAGAAACTTTGTGTGGATATGTTGGAATTAGATACACAATTTTGACGAAATTACATACAAAGTTAAAATAGCTGTATGGTTTTCATTTTGAAAATAAGTGTCCTATTTACTAAAACATACTTTTTTTTCATCGCCTGCCACTGTACTACTTGTTTGCCATATTTGGTAGGAATCGGTTAATTGTTTGCGATATATGACATCAAAATTTTAATTATTCGTGAGGTGTTATGTTGCAAAATGACACACAAATGAAGCTCAGTGTACACACATTTGATAGTCGGAATATATACTACCGGCATACAAAGTTAACATAAAATTAATAACATGTTTTCGACTATATAGCTTATTGGGATAAAATAACTATACATCAGCTATTTTGAAAATATGGGTCTGACTACTTATAACATATCGCTTTACATCACCTGCTGCAGTATTACCTGTTTGACAAATTTGGTAGTAATTGGTTAATTGTTTGCCATGATATGGAATAAAAACTTTATAAATACGTGTGGTACTAGCTTACAAAATGGCGTTTAAAGTGGTTATTACTGTCATATATGATGTTTGTAAAAGATATTGCCAGAACACAAAATTTGGTATAAATTAGTTAAAAGGTATGATAGTTAAACTTAATATACCCAAGGATTTGTATGGTCGCCATTTTGAAAATAGGTGCCTCAACAATTTTAAATGCATACATTTATGTTGTCTACCTTAGTATAACTTACGAAATACATTTGGCTAGAATTGGTTGAGTAGTTTTCAAGAAATAACATAAAATCTTAATTGTTTATGTTGTGATATATTCCAAATAGGCTGATTAAAAACAATATACATATCTTATTCGTTACTTATACGGTGCGCTGTCAACATACAAAATTTGGTTTAAATTGGTAGAATATTTTCCAAGACATAACATATCAATTTAATTTTAAATGACCGCCATTTTGAAAGAAAGTACATGGCGTAATCGAAAACTATGAAAGTCAGGTGTCCTTACTAAGTACTATAATTGTGCCGTTTTGTGAAATTCAGTTTTCTGGCATAAAAATTGGAAGGGAACACACACATACGCAGAGACATAAACAGACACACACATACATACACACACACAAAACACGCAGGAACACAGACAGGAAAGCGATCTCACAAGCCTTTCTTTCCTTCGGAAATAACGCTAAAAACTGGACGCTGATATACTAAATTTAAAAGGCCGGCAACACTTTTGACCCCAAGTAAGTCGGTATGCCATAGTAGGCACCAAGTTCTTTAATAAGCATAGATGGCACTCATTACGAAGGTTTACCACGAAACTGATCACTAAATACATCGTACATTGCAAATAACGATCCAAATCAAGTCATGAATACCGAAACATCTCATGCAACAGAGCATTTTGCTAAATAATTATGCGAAATGCATAGCGAATCATATTGTATATTGCAAAACATGTCAAAAGTATTTCGTGANATTTTGCTAAATAATTATGCGAAATGCATAGCGAATCATATTGTATATTGCAAAACATGTCAAAAGTATTTCGTGAGACATTTTTCCATTTTGAATCACATTGCGAATCAAGTCGCAATTATCCAAACATGAAACGAAAAGCATCGTCAGCCATTTCGTGAACCAATTCGCGACCATATACACTTGCCATTAATTATGCAGTGAATATATTTACATAATGCCAGCTTTAGGCTACCAACAAAGATAAATGATTACTAGTTCACCTACTGTTAGGCAGATTNATTTTGCTAAATAATTATGCGAAATGCATAGCGAATCATATTGTATATTGCAAAACATGTCAAAAGTATTTCGTGAAACATTTTTCCATTTTGAATCACATTGCGAATCAAGTCGCAATTATCCAAACATGAAACGAAAAGCATCGTCAGCCATTTCGTGAACCAATTCGCGACCATATACACTTGCCATTAATTATGCAGTGATTATATTTACATAATGCCAGCTTTAGGCTACCAACAAAGATAAATGATTACTAGTTCACCTACTGTTAGGCAGATTNTTATATTTACATAATGCCAGCTTTAGGCTACCAACAAAGATAAATGATTACTAGTTCACCTACTGTTAGGCAGATTGAAGCATATGTTGAAATCACATAACCGAATATATATTTTTTAATAATTAAAATATTCTTATGCATTCATTTGCAAACAAGAAATGTCACTTCGAACAAATCACGCGAAGACAAATATGGTTGCCACACAGCATCTTCGTAGTCCAGAAATTGTCCCAATTGGGTTTCATGTGGTTTACTTGTGCGGGTGTGCCACTATGGGGCATATATGTCCCACCATAATTCATAATGGCAAGACACCAAATAACGCCTTTGAAGTGGTGTAAGCAGTGTGAACCACAAAGGTAAGTTCAGAGAACACGCAGCATGTACCGACAGCGCATTCTACAGGCGTTTTCCCAGCTGGATAAGATTGAGAGAGGCCACATCATTCGATTCCGAGAGCCAGGTTGATCGTTTCAGCGCATTGCTCGCCACTTGAACCATTCTGCCTACACTATGAGTCAGTGTTGCACGCATTGGGAAAAAGAAGGTACACACATATGTTGCGAAGGTTCTAGTCGACCCTGGCGGACCACCAGAAGGGAGGATCTTTCCACCATTCGACCAGCTGTAAGAACTCCACGGGTGATGCTGCACACCTTCCAGAAACAACACACGACAGGTGGGGATACACCTGTGTCCACCGGGAACATATCCAGATGGTTAGCAGAGCGGGATCTGCTATTTTAGCGTCCCTTTTGAGCATCGCCGAGCATGAGGGATCTCATGCTGGGAACAGGCAGTATTGCAGATTGCGGATTGGATACAGACGACCATCAAATTCTAGTCTGGAGACACCCTGGCCAGTGCCGTGATCGACGATTCATTATGGTGTGGTACACCACCCACACGAAAGATGTCATGGTGCAGAGGTTCCATTTCCGATGATATCCGCAACCCTACTGCTGGTGACTGAATGATCTCTGACGATGTGGCAATAAGTCCAGGTTATTCTGCGAACATGTGTGCTCCCCTTCCTGGCGCAACATGACAGCCCTATTTTTCAGCAGGATAATAGACAGCATCAAACAGCACGAGTATCTTTTACTTGCCTTTATGATGTCAACATGCCTACTTGGTCAGCAACGTCCCCATACCTCTCGCCCTTTAATATCGAATGGGACCATATTAAATGGAAAACTCTGGCCAGCATAAACTATGGCAGATTTATAGGTTAAATTACATTAGCTGCAGCATAATCTTCCTCAGGAGAAAATGTGACTTCTAATTGTCTTTATGCCCGACCATATAGCCGCCTGTCCCTTTGCTACGGATGGTCCAACACCATACTAAGTGCATCCTGCATGTGCTGGTCCCCTGCAATACATGCTTGGTGAGGTACAATATTTTGATATTTTCTATTTACATACCACCAAGTCATGAGCATGTACCCATTTATGTGTCCCTACAATGGCAGCTTCAGAGTTTTTAATTTTTTTGCTAATATGTGCTTTAAAATATCACACAACCCTACTATCAGAGGCACAGAGTTGAATCCGGTAAAACATGAAATTTTCGACATCACTGCAGCCGGAAAAAGATCGTGAACGAACGAGACAAACGACGACTGACGAGAATCATTAAATGTGACAGACGTGCAACCCTTTCTCAAATTGGCGCAGATTTCAATGCCTCCTGCATACCTTCAGACATTAGTCCAGTCCATGCCACGTCGTCTTGCAGCACTTCTGCGTGCTCGGGGGGCCCTACACGATATCAGGCAGGTGTACCAGCTTTTTTTTTTGGCTCTTCAATGTATCACAAATATCATAAGAGGGAGAATAGAGATGTAGGTAATTAGTTAGAGTCCTAGACTTGTAACTTTTTATATCGTGTTCATATCTGGCTCAAGAATAAAATATTGTCAGTTTTTTTAAATACATATTTTATTTAAAAAATATGACTCTCACGAAACTAAAATTAAAGATTTTTTCATTATCTCTTTTTATTTTAAACTGGAATTACAGAACACTACGCAGGAAAACCCGCCGACCAGCGGTATCGTCCATCACGATTCCCACTTGCAAAAATGCGGGAGTGACCCGGCCAGGATTGAGCAAGGTTTGCCTTTGTGGGAGGCGAGGAGACTAAATGTGTGTACAAAATTGCATATTTTTTAAATGGCACTTACATACTCCTTGTAATTAAGTGTAAAATTTATTACAGTTCCACCGCGAGCTCAGAAAACACTTGTTCTCTTTTAAAGGTAAAATACAGCGTATAAACAAGATATTAATTTATTGAAAAGTTTAATAAAGTGTTAAAATATAACACTGTGTACGAATTCATCTGTGGCGTAGTGGTACGTGTACTTGACTCTAACGTAGAGTTTCGGGGTTCGATTCTCGTCACCCCAGTGAATTTTCAAAATCGCGGCAAGATTGGGACGTGCGTAAAATGCGTTTCGTGCAGTCTAGAATTACGTGTATCATCAAGCAGACAAATTACTTTGTAAAGGTCCAAATAATAGCTTGCGGTTTTGTAGGAAAATCACTACAACACATATTGTGGTAATTCTACACAATATCTATCGGTTGTATTCATTACGTTTTTGTATAAATACTCAATATATTCCATACAAATTGGAATCTATTTCTTGCAAAGTTTATAAAGATTTTCTTGTAGGGTTACCTTTAATTTCTTTAGCGACAAGTTTCTAATTTTTTTTTACAGTATATAGTATTCGGCATCCTTCTCCCTTCTTCAGACACCCAGTTCCCTTTTCCAGTAAAATACAACCCATAATTTTTCCTTCATACATCGTACACATTCCAAGCTATTGAAGTGTTGCAGCAAAAAGGTTTAGGTACATTACGTTGGCAGGACATTTTGAATCGGCAGAATTCGAATATGGGTAATTCTTTCCGTAAGAAAAATACTCCTTAGCTATTAAGGATTAACTTTTTATGTAACACTACATGTAATCGTTTAAACTTCTGCACTATGTAACAACATATATTTCAGTCTTAACACACACTAATCTTTAGCAAGATTCAGTCTTTAATCATTCAGGATGGTACATGGACACAGTGTAGTCTTTCAGGAAGATCTGGGACACATTCTAGTATTTTAAGAAGATACATGGTTACACTCTAGTCTTTAACTAACTTATGAAACTCAATGAAAATGCCAAAAACTTCAGTCAAATTTCAAATATACTATTCGAGTTTTTCTTATTTTGCAGTGAGCAGAGAGTCCTGTTCAAGAATAACAAATGTAGAACTAACATAATTCGTTGCTGCACAGCGAGTCTCCAATTCCTAACAAAAGCAATCGAGGCATTCAAATATAACTCTTCTTGGTTCTTCTGGTAATGTGAGACCAGCATCCGCAGACATTTCTGCTGGCATACATTTTTAAAACATCACATTTCCTCTTCTCTTTGTAGAAATGTCCATTTCCACACATTTTATTGTCCCGAAATCTATGGATGTGCCCACAATTTCGTTACACTGATTTTGAAGAAACAGCACTAATATTTTAAATTTAAAACTCACCTTTCAAGGCTCGGTCAAGCTGTGTGCAAATATTTTTGTGTAAGATTAATTTTAAGACATCGCACCAGAAAGCAAGGTAACTGAAAAAAAAAACAGAAATCACGCACGGCAGATAGTAAAATATGAGCTGATTTACTCGTGTCCAGATTCTCTCTGGAACCCGCAATAACTCAAGAGTATTTGTTAGTTTCTCAACATTTGTCTTCACTGGACTCATAGCATCATAATGCGCACTCCATCTTGCCTGGAAAAGTTTTTTGACTGTTACACGAGTATTTTCCAACAATAATTACCATCTATTTGGAGAATCTGAAAAAAATTAATAGACTTGCTCCAAGGTTCCAAAAATGTACACTTTAAGACACTTCCAAATGAGTACATTTCACAAAGGTTCAAAGAATGATTGGCACAATTCACGAACAAAGCTTTAGGATTANGACACTTCCAAATGAGTACATTTCACAAAGGTTCAAAGAATGATTGGCACAATTCACGAACAAAGCTTTAGGATTAAGCTCTCTTATTTATGACTGAACACCACCGTGAATACCAGCCATTGTTGCAGAATTGCCATATGCCTGAACACAGCACATGTTTATATCAAACCCATCTCTTTCTAGTTATCTGAGGATCTCCTCTGTGAGTTGACCAGCACTCTTTCCAGCAATAGGTAAAAACCCCAAGAATGATTCCTTTACTTCAATCTTATTACATGCAATATGAACATATCTAATGATTTCACTCATTTGGTCACCATGAGACATGTCAGAAGTACTGTCAAAAATAACTCCAAAATAATTTGTTTCATTGATTTCGGCGAATATGTTTCCCTGGACATGATCTCCTAAGAGGGAAGAAAACTTCGCCTGAATTGAAGGAGATAAATATGTTATTACTCGCTCTCTCTCCCTCTCTCTCACTAGATAGGTTGGAAATCTTAACTCTTAAAAAAAATGTTCTTTCAAGTGAGTGAGTGAGTGAAGAGATTTTAGCTGCTCTAAACAGCGAGGTCTTGAGAGCCGATGAGGGTGATTGAGGTGAGTATGGAGCAGTGCCAGGATTAGATGGCAGGGGAAACGGAAGATCCCCGAAGAAACCCGCCGACCAGCGGCATCGTCCAGCACGATTCCCACATACAAAAATATAGGAGCGTCTCGGCCGGGGATTGAACCCTGTTCGTCTTGGTGGGAGGTGAGAAGGCCAACCGTTCAGCAACCGCGGCTCCTGCTCTTTCAAAATGGGATAAAATTTTGACAGCAAGTCTGCCAATTCCATTAAATTCCCTTTGTTTTCTGATGAGATGTGCTCATCATGACCATGAAAAGGAAAATTCTAATGAGCTACAAACAAAGTTATATCTAAGAGTCTGTGTACAGTATTCGTCCATTTCTTCCTTTCATTTTCAATTGTTTCTTGGTAAATATGATGGCCTGTTTTTTTTTNCTGTGTACAGTATTCGTCCATTTCTTCCTTTCATTTTCAATTGTTTCTTGGTAAATATGATGGCCTGTTTTTTTTTTAATTTTCAACTACTAAAGTATTCCATTTCTCCAGGCATGAAATATGAGCCTAAGAAGCTTCATGTTCNTTTTTTTTTAATTTTCAACTACTAAAGTATTCCATTTCTCCAGGCATGAAATATGAGCCTAAGAAGCTTCATGTTCACAAACCTTTCGGTATAGCTTCCACCAAGTTTGGAATCCAGTAATAAAGTTATGTATTACTGCTGATTTGTCACCAAGAGCAAACAATCTGCAGCAAAAATTAACTGAAGATTTTTTGTTTGGGAATAAGCAACCCACGTTCTCAAACATTTTTCACCATTGGGCAGAACTTTATAGAACCATGCAATAGTCATCTGCCGACGCTTCCCTTTTGTTTTATCGACTTGTCTTTGAATAACACTGAAAAGTAAATTTATATTTTGGTAGGCTTCACTTCCTCTCTTAATTATGTCAACCCTCAAGTCATCTGCAACTGGGACTGGCCATGAAGCGACATCAGAATGCACTGAAAATCTATCCTTCAGCCCACATTCATTCGAATCCACAACGGGTTGCTGTTGAATTCTGGTGGTAGTTTCCTCGGCTCCATCTTCACAAATTTCTTTTTTTCCTGTAGGTAAATTGTAATACTCTATACCTTGCTCACTTCCATCTTGATAGTCTTTTGGATATGCTTCTTGTATTTCGCTATCACTTTCAGATTCACTGAGCTAAATATCTTCATCACTCCTTTCTAGTGCACTTGTAGTAGGTGTCGTCATTGTCGTACACTTCAAAATTGATCCAGACATTGCCTGTGATACATCATCTTTTTATTTCTTCTTTATTTTTTGCTTAAATCCGCTTGGTCTATTTCATTTCATTTTTTCTGAAAATATTGCAATTGGACTTAAAACTTTATATGTTAATTCTTGTTCTACAATAACAGAAACAGCAAAATAATTTTAAAAACCATAAACACACGTCTCTTTAGAACTTCATATCTATAGACGGTTCACGACTGGAAGAGACTTTCTTGAAGCCCTGCTAAAGATGTACTTTCAAGCCCATTTCGTATCCTTCCGCCAAAGGTAAACAAACATTGCCATCTGACTGCCCTGTGGCAGTTACATGACAATGTTTACATTCCACTGTGTGTGTGTGTGTAGATGTGTTCGTACATGCACGTACCCATTATAAAAGTCATGTAATTTAAATATTATTACTGGATATTCCACAAGCGTAAAGTTTTTAGTCTAAAGAATTTCACACAAAAGAATATGCGATGCCAGCGAAAAAACATTTCATTTTATAAACCCAAAATGCGAGTATTTTGATGAATCGATAGTTATTGTCTATTTACAATCGATTGCAAGTGACCTTCGATAAATTCCCGTACATCGAAGGCAAGATCATCAGTATTGATCGTAATTGCTACAGACGTTGAAATGGCGTGGTGGTTGAGTCGGATGTTTCGCGGAATTGTAAAACGTTATTTAAAAATGGTTGTGACGGTTTTCGACAGGACGGCAGAGTTTGCGACAATGTGAAAACAATTCTTATGTGCACATACTGCAACGTTAGAATAAAGTGGCAAAGGAAAGACACGTGCACGAAACACATAAAAACATAAGAAATTAGAACTGAAAGTGAGCACAAATTAAAATCATACGTTATTAAAAACCAAATAATAAACATGCGGATATTAGTAAAACAAGACAAATAATAGAATTATTATAGGTTAAACGAGATAATCGCACAAATTCTCTGGCACGTGTGTCAACAACACAAGGACTACGAAGGTTAGTAATCAAATGGACGCGTTACTTCAACCTTGAGCGTAATCTTGTGACTATGCCAGAAACGATGAAATCTAAATATGTTAGCATCACGTCACTAATAATTGGCATAATAAGATACAATTCCTTTCGACACCCATTTGTAAGCGATAAATTAACAATTTCGTTAAAACTTTGGAACTATTTCCTCTCTTTGTGCTGGCAACCTAACGGCATAACTGCATCCGCGCTCGCCGCTGTTTGTAACTTTATATGCATGTCGCTAACGACTAGGGTGTTTTTTCAAAGGTTGATTTTCAAAAGTTTCTTCCAGTCGTGAACCGACTGTATATATATGGATATGTCACCCGATTTTCGCGCAAGATATATTTGAATTGCTAAGTGGGCAACTGAACGGGATAATTTGGTTATTGGCTGCGTGTTTCTGTGAGGAAATTTGCGTTACTTGTCAAGGCGAATGAAATATATGTTACTTTGATATGGATATTCAATGTTTCGTGAACAGATCTCTAAGGTGAGAAACAGTTTAAAGTATTCAAACGCAAGAGAGGATATAGGATTTAGGAATACGAATAGTTCACATTTGTTTTCGTGAAAATCGCATGTTCCTATCAATATTGCTCGTCGCACCCCACGAATAAGCAGCACGGCAGCTTTCAGCGGCTATGAACAAAAATTGAGATTCAGTAATTAAACTTTACACTTTGACGATTTTCAGTAGAATGAAATGTTTCTCCAGGACATGAAACTCAGTTTAAGAAACTTATGTTTTGTGTGTAAGTACATGACGGAAAAAACATTCAAATTTTATGAAGATATTAATTTGTTTTTGGAAAGGCTAAGAAAAAGGAAATAAATGTTGCGGAAATAGTACTAAACATAATTTTAAAAAAATTACTTAAAGCTCTAAAAAATCGCTTTACGAAAGCATTTTCGAAAGTTGGTATTTTATAATTTTCTTGAATTCTACATATTTATTTTATTATATGTATAAACTTACAGAATTAAATATAAATTATATAGTCACTACTCTATTATTATAATTAAGTATAGTCAAACAAATATCTGAATTTTTTCTTCAGATGATCGCAGTAGTACCTATTTTCCATGTCAATTCCTTAAATGAAATCACAGTTACACGACCATTCGACTTGAAACCTTATTACAATCATCGGGTTAGATGTGCAGCAAAGTGCATTTTCGCGGCTTCTAAACAGCACACAAACTGAACTTTTCGAAATCCATGTTAGCTAAACTTAAATTCCGCCTGATTGTATAATAGTATCCTTTTTCAATTACATGAAGCCAACAATTAAGACGTGTTCGCAACCTCCACGATATGTGCGTATGTCCGTGCGTTTATTGTTTGCAGGCATTCACACAAATTCATAATGATACAAGATGCGACTGTCATTTACTGCAATGGCTGAATTTTTTTACAGTATTTTTAAGTTTTGTGTAAGATGTGAGACAGCTTTAAAGTGCTCGTAAACTAACCATATTCGACAACTAAACCTTTTCATCACTAGATAATTAACCACTAAGCTTCTGAAATAGGCAGACATTAATCAAAAGTTCCATACACTTCCTACAATCATATTAGAACACATGCAAAAACATACAAAAATACATCAGTATTTTTCAGGTGATCACGAATTACTTAAACGCACTGTAATTGCCTCCGATATTGTTTATTTACAACGGACATTTTGAATTAATGAAAAAGTAATGTATTTCCATACAGGTACGTATGAAAAAACTTAATGTTGGGCTCAACTACTGTTGGACTATTCTGGTTTGCTTTTATACGTACGTACGTACGCGCGCTAAGTGAAGATGTTCTTGCATGCATAAATGCTGAACTTTTAGTGTACATATGTACACTACTTAGAGGTTTCAAATCCTATTACTATTTTTATATGTTATTTACTGCCTCTTGTCCGCCATTCTGGAAGATAGCATCTCCTAAATAATAAAGCTATTTCGTCATATCTCGGGATCCACTGAACATATTCATGCCAAACATGACATATGAATGCAGCTATAATAACAATCACTGTAAGTATATCATTTTTGTATATCAAACACATATTTTCAAAATCGCTGCCCTATAAATATTTTAAGAGTAAAAAACTATAGCTACCGACGTATTTACAAATACTGACACAACTTCTTAAGACTCGTTGTCTCCACTGCAACCATTTAAAGTGCTGATACTACTTACTCTATTTGTTGACCACTTTGAGAAATAATGTCACCTAAGTTAGGAAAGTTTTTAGATTGCATATATGAAACTACCTAACCGATTGCTACTACGTTTTGCAAACTAATAGTTCTGAAGAAGTCGACGCTAACCATCTACGCTTCTTGTACACAATTCACTTATTTAGAAAATGGCGGCCTTAAATTTTTTTGTATGTCATAAGCCCTGAGCGAATATACTTATTTCAACAAAACTTTGTATATTCGCCGTATCTGGTGACCATTAAAATAAGTTTTTTTTATCCACTCTTTTATAAGATAATGTCATGCGTAATATCGAAATCTTTGATATAATTTTGTTTCAGAAACGACCGAAGCGACACCCGAAAATAAATATCCTAAAAGTAATATTTAAAATATCACGTTTTAAGTACTAATTTAAAGTGGGCACGTTACTTATTTTCTAAATGGTTGTTTCATTTAAAAGTATGAACCATGTGATATCTAATGAGCAATCAAACTGAACTGAACCCAACATGGCATGCTGGCTGTTCTTATTTTGTGTACTAAATAAAGTCAGGAACTAGTCAGCTGATCGCTGCTCAACTTTGTGGAAAATTCCATCTGCTCAGACATTTTTTTAACACACATGTCCTATATTTTGCAAGCGTCTGAGCAATTGATCTTGTTTAAAATTATATTGTCACCTATATAATTATACTTATGAAAACTAAACGACATTAGCAGGTTAAAAACCGTGCAATAATGAAGAGCTATAAAAATGACAGCAGTTAAACATTTTCAAAATTTTTTTCTGTAATTTGTGTGCTAAAATTTAAACTTAATTTCAAATTATTTCACAAACTTGTATTTTCGTTGTTATATAATCAAAACACGCCAATTTCACAATTTATTCTTAGATGTGAGCGTTCGTTTAAGTTATATTCTAATGAGTTAATTTCGTTTATTCACGACCGAGCTTATTTATTTTCTGCAGGTATAAAAATAAGAAAATATTTATATTATTTAGTTCACATTTTTTTAAAAATAAATTATTTATATTTACCAGGGAGCAGTAAGGATCACTTAGTCTGTAGTCTAGTGTAAGAGTTTGAAGCATCTTAAACAGCATCGCATGGTCAAATTTGCATGGGTCGGCAGATATGAATTCTTCCATACCATGTTTTCTGGCTCGATCCGCATCTGCAACATTAAGAAATCATATTTCACTTGGTAAAAAGAGCATATTATCGATATTACAGCTATTGAAAAAATTGGCTTTTTGAGATTGGTTCCTGCGATTTTGTTCATCTCTGAGTGCGATTGCGTATCTCCACTTGATGTTAATTTTAAACCCTCACGCCGTACTACATCAAACTCGTCACATTTATAATATCTTCTTCGGTACACAGCACTAATGGCTAGGTGCAGAGCTATATTGTTCTTATCTAAGATCCAGTACTCTTAGTTGACAAGGAACTGCGGGTAAGCTTTACAAATTTCGCACCAAAAATATACGAGTTTCCCTGATCTTGGGTGCATGTGAACCAAAATTAGTATGTTGGTAATTATGACAAAACTGTATGAGATAAAGATGTTCATGTCATATTTTACTGAATATTGTGACGTCAATATTTACAAGATTATATTATTTACTATAACCGGAATTATGATTTGTACATTTCCTAGCGTTTATTTTACACAAAAATACATACTTTTTGTATTTATTTATTTTGCTTACTATCGTATACTTTGTTTTCCTATGTTTGCAGATACTAATACATTAATGAAAATTAGAAAGGAAATAATAATTTTGAGAAAATACATATTTTTAAGAGATTGAGGAAAAACTATATAAAATGGAAAACGAAGAGGGCTTATTTTAATTGAAATATACTTCATGAATGTCCTATTATAATGCAGTCAGCAACAGAAAAACAATTAGATCCCTTTAAGAGTTATCATATTTTCCTCTTACGTCTTTCCAGCGCTATTAATGTCTTTTGCAATAATTCCTGTAACTCGGACAGCGAGGAACAACAAAAATATATATCAGGTGTGAATTATAGACTCCTTAAATGCTGATGGGGAAAATAAGTTCCTTACTGCGAAAGAACGATTGATTTCCTTCTGCTGGAGACAGAATAGGTAAAATAATTCAATCAGTGCATCCCATTACTTCAGTTTATTGTATGTACGGCGTCAGTGCAACTCGCGTGATTGAATTATTTTACCTATTCTATCTCCAGCGCAAATTAAATCTCGCTTCAAAGTATTTAGCGAAGTAATAATGAGAAATAAACATATATTTGGAAAGCATGTTAGGTATTTACACATTATCTATAAAAATGAAAAATACCTCTAAACTCGAGCGGAATTTGCAAACGAAAACTTTGGATTGATTAGCTGCCGCCTTTCTCGTTGCTCTACTGTAACAAGGAGCACAGTAAGAAAATGATGGTTATCTTATGTAATTTACAATAGATATATACATTTAACTTTTCTGATGGTTCTTTTCATGTTAAGTTAATTATGTCACATTATTATCGTTTACGTAAATATATATAATATTTGGAATGAAACGGTTTTGATGTCCTCATTGTCACGTAAACTAATATTTTTAAGTTAAAATGGCAATTTTAATATTCGACATTTTAACGGTCATGAAATCTTATCTCGAGTGCTCATTTCGTATGCGGAAAGCCGAATTTGTTTTTGAATATGACAATTCTAATTGGTGTGGGGGGGGGAGGGCTACTCTTCTAGTGGCGGGCAGTCAAATTGGGACTCACGTATGCGAGCAACCAGAGTTATAATGATGGCAGGAAAAGATGTTAACTACATATTCTTGGAAATACTCAAATACTTAAAACGACTAAATATTTATAATAATACTGGTAAGTTGCATACATGAACTCGTTGACGTACATACGAGGGTTATTCGGAAAGAAAGGTCCGAATCGCCGTAGCTAATCGAATGTTGCGCGAACATTGTAATGTGCATTCGCACCGACTCCCGGCGTGCCTTGCTAGTCAAAAGACGCTATTTGGATTGGTATTGTTGCATTGTGCTGTTTACAGTGTCAGTTCAAAATGTTTAAAGCAATTGATCATCCCGCCGACTGTGAAATACGGTCAGTGATTCGGTTTTTGACAGTAAGGAACGTTTCAGCAGCGGAAGTACATCGACAGATAAGTCAAGTGTATGTTCCCAATGCGATGAGTGACAGCAAAGTGCGTACGTGGGTGAGATCTTTCAAGGACGGACGGGAAAATGTCCATGATGAACCGCGATCAGGCCGACCATCAGTGATCACAGAAGATTTGGTCAAAGCCGTGGACGAAAAGATTCGTGAAGACCTGCGATTCACAAATCCAACTTTAGCATTGGAATTTGCGAATGTGGGTAGAACATTTTTGCACAAAATTTTCTCTGAAAATTTGCAATTTCACAAATTGTGCGCACGTTGAGTTCCCAGGCTGCTAACTGAGGAACACCAAATGAAAAGAATGGCTTGTGCTCTTGATTTTTTGGACCGATATCATANATTTGCAATTTCACAAATTGTGCGCACGTTGAGTTTCCAGGCTGCTAACTGAGGAACACCAAATGAAAAGAATGGCTTGTGCTCTTGATTTTTTGGACCGATATCATAAGGAAGGTGATAAATGTTTAGAGAAGATGAAAGGTGAAAGAAGCAGTTACAGACTGGTTATCCTCACAAGCGGCAGACATCTATGACTTAGGCATACAAAAGCTTGTAGAACGGTATGACAAATGTCTAAATGAATATGGAAACCATGTAGAAAAATAGAGAATCATGTAAGGAATTAAATAATAAAAGTTTTTGAAAAAATCTGTGATGGTTTATGTTTTATAAGAAATAGGACCTTACTTTCCGAATAACCCTCGTATGTTGGACTATCTAACAGGAATATACATAAATATGTCTATGTATATAGTAAATATAAAANTCCGAATAACCCTCGTATGTTGGACTATCTAACAGGAATATACATAAATATGTCTATGTATATAGTAAATATAAAAAAAATTCATATTTATATGTATAAATACATATATTTACAAGCATACTTAAATTATATGTTATATATGGTTATGTAGGTATATGCGTACTTTACAGTTATCTGTGATTATTCTGGCACGAATGTTTGCATGGGTTTTCTCACAGTGCTCCCATTACAAATATTAATGGCAAAATTATTTCTGAAGGCACATTCAAGCTGTGCTCTTTAGTGTAAAAAAATCGTGATTATGTACAATAATGGTAGTTGCCGTCTGAAACTGACGTGAATATCAATTAGGAAGTGATTACTCTGCTTGTACTGAAAATTATTCATTCGTACGAAGGCTTATGGCTAATTGTGATGGAAACGTAATCGAAACCAAAGCCTTCATCGCCAAATCGCTGATGGTGCCGATACTGTGACAAAGTTTAAGCTTTCGTCTTCAGTGCGCGTTGACATGAGAAGAGTGAGTGCCTGAAGAACCTAACAGGTGTAAGATATTTAGCTGAAAAAACTCTCCTATGCAGTTTGGTCAAGGTTTTAATTCGAATAGACACGTCAATGTCTAAAAGTATAGTTTTCATTCTCCTACCCAGAAATAGCATGTNAAGTATAGTTTTCATTCTCCTACCCAGAAATAGCATGTATCGACATCACTACCTCCAGTTAAATGCGCCGCATAATATGCACATAGAAGACGAGGGAACCATGGTCAATAATAGCAAATTTTAGCACGCCCAGTCGGTTTCTATGAAATATAAACTTGATAAACTGGCATGTATACTAGACGACCTTCAAAAAAATAGTGTAACGCAAATATTTGCGGATACGAATACCGCCAACGACGTCCCAACTCTAAAGAAAAGGAAACTCAGTTCTGATAAAGAGAAATAGTCCAGTCAAATAGGGATTTAACTTCGGAATGAAAGTTAGAAAGCTGAAAATTTGCGTACATCTTTATTTTGATATTCTAAAGGTTAGTTTAAAAGTCTCATAGAATCTCGTGTCCGCGTGTCAAGATATTCAAAGTTAAAGGTCGGGAAAATTGGTTTTCTGTAGATATCTTCTTTCCTATGCTTCAAATTATGTTTAAAGTTATTACAACACTTGCAGAGCATAAAGTTCTCTACAAAGNGATATCTTCTTTCCTATGCTTCAAATTATGTTTAAAGTTATTACAACACTTGCAGAGCATAAAGTTCTCTACAAAGTTGATATTAGGTGATATGTCATAAAAGAAAATGATACGCTCTACAAGTTTTGTAATAACTTAAAACATAATTTGTAGCATAGAAAAANTGATATGTCATAAAAGAAAATGATACGCTCTACAAGTTTTGTAATAACTTAAAACATAATTTGTAGCATAGAAAAAAATGTATTTACAAAAAAACCGATTTTCGCGACCTTTGACCTTGAATATCTTGACACACAGAGACGAGATTCTATGAGACTTTTGAGCTAACTATTAGAATGTAAAAAAAGAAGAACATGTGTGCAAATTTTTAGCTTTCTAACTTTCCTTCCAAGGTTTACCCCTAATTTTCACCTTATTTGACTGTAATAAAAGATTATTAAGAGGAAGTTTTCGTGATGAAGGTGATGGCGTTCTTCCTGCTGTAGTCACTCATCTCTTCAATAAGTCTGCTGCCACATGTGGCCTAAAGAAGATAGAAGACGATAATAATGATTGCTACGTATTTCGTAAAGACCCGAACGAACGTGTTTATAGACTTAGACAATTGGTTCGCATTCCAAAAGTTAGATATCATTCGCACATANTAAAGACCCGAACGAACGTGTTTATAGACTTAGACAATTGGTTCGCATTCCAAAAGTTAGATATCATTCGCACATAGATGAGATATTTGCAATCATCGATGAATTTAAAGGAAAGGCGTTCTTGGTTGTTCATTGTAAAGTGAACCGTTTTTAAGGTCCTTCCATCAGGAATAGTGACCAAAAATGTTATTTATTGTGGCCTCAGATATATATTATTGAGAGCTATAAAATGTACGCACTGTGTTCATTAGCCACATGGAAATTTTTATATTAAAAATTGGCAAAAATATACGAAAAAACTTCAAGTAATTATTGAGCTCACTGTACTGTGAACAGCGCATAAATCGAATGAAACAATTGGGTAATATCCATAATCTGCTAGCATCTGATGCAATTTACGAGTTAAAAAAGAAGTAAAAAAAAGTACATTTATTTATACGTAGTAGAGAGTGTTTCATTTCTTGAATATTTCCTCACTGCTTTCTTTATGTAACATTATTGAGAGCAAGTGCACAAGGANCTTTATGTAACATTATTGAGAGCAAGTGCACAAGGAGGGCTATTGTTAAATCGAAGTACGAATTTTTCTCGGGTCGTTTATGATTAGCTGACATTCATTTGACAAACGAATGAACTGAGACATTTTTTTAGGAATGAATGATTTTATTTTTAGATATGATTACTTNGACATTCATTTGACAAACGAATGAACTGAGACATTTTTTTAGGAATGAATGATTTTATTTTTAGATATGATTACTTCAGGTATGATTCTTTGAGTTGTAATTTTTTTAGGTGTAATGTTTAAAGGAATTATTTTTTAGTTATGAATTTCTGATGTATATATTTGATGTATGATTTTTGAGTTATGTGTTTGAGATTTGTTTGACGTCTCGTTGGTTGGTATGTTTGGTTGACATGGGTGATTGGGACCTTTGGTTGGCCGGTTTGTATGAATGTTTGGAGAGATTCATTGAAATAATGAAAGACTGAAAGACTGATGGAATTGTGGATCGATGGCTGANTTGTATGAATGTTTGGAGAGATTCATTGAAATAATGAAAGACTGAAAGACTGATGGAATTGTGGATCGATGGCTGAGAAGAGCACAGAATACCTCTATTATTTAAATTGGCACGCCTAAACCATTTTTTTTTGGCTCTTCAGTGTATAAGACCACACGAGTTGTGCTCATAAATTAAAGTTTCAGAGGTATTTTTTTAATTGTTTACGAATAGCATCGACGACAACGTAGGCAGTCCAGCTGGAGTCAACGATGGCATTANGAGGTATTTTTTTAATTGTTTACGAATAGCATCGACGACAACGTAGGCAGTCCAGCTGGAGTCAACGATGGCATTACCAAAGACGAAGTCGGAATGTTGGTCGTAGGCATACAATTAAACGAACACCTAATTTTTATATACACACTCGCAAAGCTTGCTGGTCCGAAATGGTATTCGTAATTTTAGGCAGAGTTTTTCTTTGGTGGGGAAATGTATTTGTAATTGCAAGCACTTTCAATAATACCCTTTAAAGTTTGAAGGAATAGATGAACATAAAATAACTTAAGAGACTGAATGCTGAACACACCAGGGAAGAGAGAGAGAGAGNAGTTTGAAGGAATAGATGAACATAAAATAACTTAAGAGACTGAATGCTGAACACACCAGGGAAGAGAGAGAGAGAGCGATCTGTCACTTTTCGCATCAGACAAAGACTGTGATGTGACATGCCTTTGGCTACATTAAAAATATACAGAGTACATTATATCATGTTACAAAAAAATTTATCACGAGAGAGCAACGCGATGTCATCGTGAACTCATCAGCACTGCCTTGTGGTACGGGTGGGGGNAAAATTGGCAAAAATATACGAAAAAACTTCAAGTAATTATTGAGCTCACTGTACTGTGAACAGCGCATAAATCGAAAGAAACAATTGGGTAATATCCATAATCTGCTAGCATCTGATGCAATTTACGAGTTAAGAAAGAAGTAAAAAAAAGTACATTTATTTATACGTAGTAGAGAGTGTTTCATTTCTTGAATATTTCCTCACTGCTTTCCTTATGTAACATTGTTGAGAGCAAGTGCACAAGGAGGGCTATTGTTAAATCGAAGTACGAAATTTTCTCGGGTCGTTTATGATTAGCTGACATTCATTTGACAAACGAATGAACTGAGACATTTTTTTAGGAATGAATGATTTTATTTTTAGATATGATTACTTCAGGTATGATTCTTTGAGTTGTAATTTTTTTAGGTGTAATGTTTAAAGGAATTATTTTTTAGTTATGAATTTCTGATGTATATATTTGATGTATGATTTTTGAGTTATGTGTTTGAGATTTGTTTGACGTCTCGTTGGTTGGTATGTTTGGTTGACATGGGTGATTGGGACCTTTGGTTGGCCGGTTTGTATGAATGTTTGGAGAGATTCATTGAAATAATGAAAGACTGAAAGACTGATGGAATTGTGGATCGATGGCTGAAAAGAGCACAGAATACACTGAAGAGCCAAACAAACTGGTACACCTGCCTAATATCGTGTAGGGTCCCCAGAGCACGCAGAAGTGCTGCAAGACGACGTGGCATGGATTTGACTAATGTCTGAAGGTATGCAGGAGGCAATTCACACCATGAATCCTGCAGGGCAGTCCACAAATCCAATCTGCGCCAATTTGAGAAAGGGTTGCACGCCTGTCACGTTTAATGATTCTAGTCAGTCGTCGTTTGTCCTGTTCTTTGACGATCTTTTTCCGGCCGCAGCGATGTCGAAGATGTGATGTTTTTCCGGATTCCCGATATTCAAGGTACACTCGTGAAAAAAACGTACGCGAAAATCCAAATGCTATATCCCTTCTGTCGTGTGCCGAAACACTACGTTCATAGTCACTTAAATCTTGATAACCTGCCATTGTAGCAGCAGTAATCGATCTAGCTGCCAACCGCATCGCGTTACTCTGATTGGTTCCATACCTCTATTATTTAAATTGGCACGCCTAAACCATTTTTTTTTTGGCTCTTCAGTGTATAAGACCACACGAGTTGGGCTCATAAATTAAAGTTTCAAAGGTATTTTTTTAATTGTTTACGAATAGCATCGACGACAACGTAGGCAGTCCAGCTGGAGTCAACGATGGCATTACCAAAGACGAAGTCGGAATGTTGGTCGTAGGCATACAATTAAACGAACACCTAATTTTTATATACACACTCGCAAAGCTTGCTGGTCCGAAATGGTATTCGTAATTTTAGGAAGAGTTTTTCTTTGGTGGGCAAATGTATTTGTAATTGCAAGCACTTTCAATAATACCCTTTAAAGTTTGAAGGAATAGATGAACATAAAATAACTTAAGAGACTGAATGCTGAACACACCAGGGAAGAGAGAGAGAGAGAGCGATCTGTCACTTTTCGCATCAGACAAAGACTGTGATGTGACATGCCTTTGGCTACATTAAAAATATACAGAGTACATTATATCATGTTAGAAAAAAATTTATCACGAGAGAGCAACGCGATGTCATCGTGAACTCATCAGCACTGCCTTGTGGTACGGGTGGGGGTTGAGTTGTAGTGTGTAAATTGTGGGCAGTTGATGAGGGGTTGGGAATTCGAGCGAATGCGAGTAATAAGGGGGTGTGACATAAACCCAGCATTTATTTGAGGGGTTATTTGGTTGGGTGAGTGATCGAATAGGAATTCAATTGATTATAGTAGTAGGGCAGAAGGGGTTTATTAAATAAGAAAACAATGTTGAGTTTGCTGGTGTGGACCACTTATCTGTTGGTCGCTATACCGGGAGGACGTATGTTCCGCAATCTCTGTTTCGAACACCAAACTTACTGCATGTAAGTTTTTAAATGAAAATTTTAATTGTTTAGTTTTTCTTGAACTTTTTTAAGATTTTGTGCAACATTTCCTACAAATGTTTAGAAAATTGTTAAAAACTTTTTATTTTATTTATTTGTATTTTTTGGATTTAATGTTATGGGCACAGGGTCAAGTTATAGGGTGTTAAATAAATATATGGGTCACTTGGATCCAATATGGCGTCTCAAAAGGGTCGTTGGTTGCCATTGGGCTTTTCTCCCGGATCCCATTTTGCGAGAATTTTCATAATCATTCTACTTCCTGGGCTTCGAATTTATCAGAGATGGTGTCGCCAATTCGAACCCAATCACATGGCACAACATCGTCAGCCGTGGGCATCCTCGCGAGCACGCAGTGTTGAAGGTGTGTTCCCCAATGTCTGGTCGTTGTGCTTGAGAATTCGCCGGGCAGTAGCTTGCTAGACAGCATCCGTCATGCGCCATATGACATTAATGACGTCCAATATTCAGTGATATTTGTCTTCGACAAGGACAGATATAAGGTTATNGTCATGCGCCATATGACATTAATGACGTCCAATATTCAGTGATATTTGTCTTCGACAAGGACAGATATAAGGTTATCTAAATATTTTATAGGATATTGAACTTTTTTTAAGATAATGAGTTTTTATCGTAGGTCCTTAGAATTATCAAAATCCAGGGCGCGATACTTACACTTGATGAGCAAAGTCAAAGAAACTTGCTTATAGCAACAAAGGCTCTGCTGGAATGTGATTACTGTAAAAGTAGACCTACTTTGCAAGGGTGCTGCGGGGTATGTAACGTTTATCAGTGTATGTATGTACTCTATAGAGATAGTGTAAGTATATTAGTCTTGCGTTGGTGATGTTAAAATGATGAGCAAGAATATTATACCTACATTTGTCTTACGGCTTAGCATCATAAAATATTTTAATGTTTTAAATAATAAAATCCACACTGTATGTGCATGTTATATATATTACATATATGGATATATATGTACAGGCACATATCACGAACAAAGTATCTATTTTAGTCTAGTATTGCCGGTTATCTAATATATTGGTATTCTTGTTTAAATTTTACTCTAAAGAAGCCCTATAGGGTTAAGATCGAGTGACAGTGGTGACGTTTTGTGTGTGTGTGTGGAGTTTGCTATGACAACCTGTGCTGTGTGTTTGCGGTCGTTGTCNGTGACAGTGGTGACGTTTTGTGTGTGTGTGTGGAGTTTGCTATGACAACCTGTGCTGTGTGTTTGCGGTCGTTGTCTTGCTGAAAGTAATCGTCTCTTCTAAAACCCAACATTTGAAATTTTTTTTTTTGCAAATGCCTTTTCAGCACTTCCAAATATACAACTCTGCTTTTGGTTATTTCAATAAGTTCTAGTNTTTTTTTTTTTGCAAATGCCTTTTCAGCACTTCCAAATATACAACTCTGCTTTTGGTTATTTCAATAAGTTCTAGTTCTCTACTCCTAAACAGGACATGCATCGCAAGGCCATAACACCACCTATGCCATGTTTAACTGTAGCTTGGAGATGGTGAGGCTCTAGTTCAGAGTGTGGGTTTGTACACATTATTATTATACCATCATTATGGAATATGATGAATTTACTTTGATCTGTAAAAAGCACTTTTATTAGAAGTCAGTAACTTTATTTGTATTGTCATAAACAAATGTCAATATCTTCCCTTTGTTCACTTGACCGATATAAGGCTTCTTTTTAGGTAACACGGCGTTATAGCCGGCTCCGGTGAAAGTCTAAGTATAGGTTTTGAGGAAAACCTATCTCACAAAGTGTGTAGGTATATGCATTCATAATCCTGAGGCGGTTACTTTGGAGTTATTCTTAATGAGTGTATAAATAGTATCCTCTTTCTTTGGCAGCAAGTTTATGGGGAAAACCAGGTCTTTACTCGTTTATGGTGTCCTCATTAACTTTATCACAGTTAATAATACTCTGTTTTTACGGATTACTTCTTCCAACTATGTCTGCGATTGTGAAATGTGAGTTATTCTTGTGGTATAGTAATAATATGTCTTCCTTCGGTTACTGATTATTTATGTTTTGGGTCTATTTTGGCTGTCTGTAGTGCATAAGCAACACACCAGAAACTCTGTCCTCACCACTGCACGCGAGGTAAACAACTGTCAGGCAATGCATGCTGTACAATGTCGTTTAATATCCATTATCGTTGTTGGTTCACAGTTTTATGAACACTTATGATCAAACATAAAACATTTTGGCAAAGGATATTCCTTACTTTTAATAAGTATTGGGATAGTAAAATGAAAGTTATAAAAAAATTTCAATTCCACATACCATAATAATGTATATTTGCTATACCCACAATTCAATTCAGCAGTTTAAAATGTCTTATATAATAAGCTATTTGGGGAGGGAAGTTGTATGGACATATATATATANAATTCAATTCAGCAGTTTAAAATGTCTTATATAATAAGCTATTTGGGGAGGGAAGTTGTATGGACATATATATATACGCATAATGTATATACAGTATAAATATATATATAAACACACAATGTGTTTTGGAATAAAATGTAGAAATGGAAACCAACATCTATGAACTAATAGAAACAAAAAATCATAGTAACAAAATTTTTCGATAGGTCATCCTATATTTTTAAATTTTAATTTCAGTTATGTAAAACAATACAGGGAGTCCGAAGCAATACGTATTGGCTAGCGAAACAANTATTTTTAAATTTTAATTTCAGTTATGTAAAACAATACAGGGAGTCCGAAGCAATACGTATTGGCTAGCGAAACAAGTTCCATACAACGAAGGCGAACGGAATGGGTGCGCCATGTAGGAAATAAAATTCATACACTTCTGGCAGCCTATACTACTCAATTGCTAATCTTGCACTGTTCACGTATTTAGACACAATTTCACTAACAAGCAACCACTAGCATCGCCCAGGTACCTCGAGTTTTTTGTGCCCTTTGTGCAGGTGCAGAAAATTAAAAATACTAGATGACATTTCCAAAAATATTGTTACTAACGTATTTTTACACAGGCTGAGTATAAAAGAATAACCCAACTTTGAAGGTCTATAAAGTGAAAACCAAACCACCTACAACCTTGGTTGCCCAATAAAATGAACCATGGAACTGAGAAGTTTGTTTATCATATCTTAATAAATGTTCAATGTGACCACCACGAGCTGCCCGAACGACAGCTACACGATAATAAACTCGTTCCACACTCTTGTCAGCATGTCCAGTGTTAAGGTTTGGATGGGGTCCGTAAATCTCCTTTTGAGGTCGTCAATGTTAGCCGGTAATGGTGGACGAAACACTTGATCCTTATGCACCTCCATAGAACAAAATCGCACTGGGTAAGATCCGGGCTTCTTGGGAGCCAGTGATGAAGATCCTGGTCACCAGATGCTCCTCGACCAATCCAGCGTTGCGGAAACATCTCGTTCACGTATTCGCGAACAGCTAGGGGCCAATGGGGTGNGATGCTCCTCGACCAATCCAGCGTTGCGGAAACATCTCGTTCACGTATTCGCGAACAGCTAGGGGCCAATGGGGTGGCGCACCATCCTGCTGGAAAATGAAGTCCACTGCCGCCTCTTCTAACTGAGGAAACAACCACTCTGTAAGCATGTCNGCGCACCATCCTGCTGGAAAATGAAGTCCACTGCCGCCTCTTCTAACTGAGGAAACAACCACTCTGTAAGCATGTCTAAATAAGGGATTCCAGTAACAGTGTGTTCGTGAAAAAAGAAAGGGCCGAAAACAGTATATGTGGATATAGCGCAAAACACGTTCACTTTGGGGGATGCGCGCTCATGTTCGGTGGTTTCATGTGGAGGCTCTTGACCCCATATCCGTACGTTATGCCGGTTCACCTCACAATTTGTATGGAACGTCGCTTTATCGCTAAAAACCAGCATAGAAATGAAGGCATCGTCTACCTCGTTATGGACAAGAACAAACACGCAGAAATCACGTCTCAGTCCTTTATCCCTTTTGGCAAGAGCCTGTACAAGCTGTAACCTGTATGGTTTGTACAGCAATCGTTTTCGCAACACTGTCCATACCGTCGATTGAGGGATTTGTATTTCCCGACTAGCTTGTCGAGTTGATTTTCTCGGACTGCGAACGAACGCTTTTTGAATACGTTGCATATTTTCTTCGGACACACGTGGCCGCTCGGAACTTTTGCCTTTGCAAAGGCACCCTGTGTTACGGAACTGATGAAACCAAAGTACGATACTCCACCTATCGGGAGGACGACGTCCGTATTTGCGACGGAATTAATGTTGAACAGTCGTAATCGATTCACAGTTAGCAAACTGAATGACACAGAATGCATTCTGTTGTTCCGTCGCCATCGTGATAAGCGCTAACAAACAACACACGCTCATAGTGCGACGACAGACGCTCCCAGTGTCATCTCTCGGCACATAATGGAAACATCAGACCGTAGCCTTCACATTGGCATGTCGAATGCGAGCTCGTTTCCCCCTTACTACCTCAAACCGATAGTTACGAACGCCATACAAACTTTAACACCGGACATGCTGAAAACAGCGTGGAACAAGTTTTATTATCGCGTAGATATCGATCGGGCCACTCATGGTGTTCACATTGAACATTTATGAATGTATGGTAAACAAACTTCACGGTTCCATGGTTCATTTGATTGGTCAATCAAGGTTGTAGGTGGTTTGGTTTTGATATTATTGACCGTCAAATTTGGGGGTATTCTTTTATACTCAGCCTGTATTGGTCGTATATGCTGTGGTTCTAATTTTGACATGTTAATCAGAAACAACTTATATACAGGATGAGTTGTTAATGTATGCTAACCCGGCATGAGCGGAATCCTTATTACCAATAGGGAAATGTATATACGACACAGGGCCTTAAATGATTTTTGAGGGTGGTAGAGGCCCTGTAACATTGTGATTGGAAATATGTTATGCAACGATGAATTTCAAACCTCTTGCGATTAAGCAACGAAAATTAGCATACAGGCAAACGTTTAGATGGCAGGTTACCACACAAAACGGTGTTTCAGAGAGTAATCTCCATTTTTTACATAGGGGTTGGCACCCTCCAATTGCTCAGAATTTTGTAACCCTGCACTTGAAACAATTTGATATGGCATGTTAGTAATCAGAATTAAAATTCAATAAGAAAAGTCGCCTTAGTAGTATCCGCTAATCCCTATAATTTCCTGAAAAATCACATGTTTAGTTGGAAAGCAGATTAATTGTTTTCTTGGAGGGAAGCAGCCTGTAACACTTTTGTGTATGACGTGTGAACTGATATCCTGGCTAATGCCCCTATCCTAAGGCAACAGGTTTATACGATTGTGGACGGCTGAGAAGATACTGAGGGCAAATTCATATTTCCATTGGTCTCTGTTGTCGTACCAAGTGGCGAAGAGGTTGCCTGCCTGCTGGCATTGCGTTGGTAGTTGACACATTAGACAGCTCTTCATAACGTGTGTGCTGAAGGGACGTAGAGAAGAACTGACAGACATGCATCTCATGTATGATGGAATAATTTGTAATGCATCAGCTGCGCAACATCGATACACCGAAAAGTTTCCAGCTCGAAATTTACCAGTTGCAAGTGTATTCACTTCAGTTAATCGGCATTTGGATGACGATCAGCCGCAATTAGTTAAAGAAGTACCACTGAATCTACAAAACATGTGGTACTTGCAAGATGGTACACCAGCACACTTTAGTTGTACAGCAAGGCAGTACATTTATGCGTGGTACTCAGCGCGATGGATTGGTCAAGGTGGGCCAGTGAGTTGGCCACCCAGATTACCGGACTTAAACCCAGTCGACTTCTACTAGTGTGGTCACTTGAAGTCACAGGTGTATGCAACTGATGTGGACCATGTGGAGGATCTCTCGAAAAATATTCAAGATGCATGGTGTACAGTACATTCTAATCCCTGAATGTTGCCGCATGTGCATGAGTCATATGAGCATCGCATTCGTGTATGAATGGAGATGGGTGACTCACACTTCTACCATATGCTGAAACCATGTAAACCCTTCGCATGTCAAATAAATCACTGATAGTCGAAACCGGCGTTAGTTTTTTTTTTACTACCACACTCTACCACCTCTTACTTAGCGTTAATTTACCAGCATTAGGACAAAAACATGAACAATGTTGTTAGGTGGTATGTCTTGAACAACAGTGAGAGATACTGGCTGCCCATTAATCTGCCCTCAACTAAACATTTTTTTTCTGCTTTAATGGTCGGGATTAGCTTATACTACTAAGGTGACCTTTTTTATTGCTTTTGCTTGCTGATTATTATGTGATGTAAAATTGTTTCAAGCGTAGGGTTACAAAGTTCTGAGCAAGTGGAGGGTCACAACACCTATATAACGTATGAAGAAGTGTACTCTCCATAATGCCGTTTTGTGTTGTAACCTGTCTTGTAAACATTTGCCTGTATGCCCAGTTTCGTTGCTTAAACGCATGATCGTTGCATAACACATTTCCAATCGCAAAGTTCAAAGGCTTCTACCACTCTCAGAAATCACTATACAACCTATGCGGTGTACATGTTTCCCTAGTTATTTGTCCTATTTATTCCGCTCATACCGGGTTAGCATACATTTACCACTCATTCTGTTTATGGGGATGTTAAAAGCAGCAGTAGAATATTCCTCTTTTATGATTTTATATGTTAACATTTATTAGGAAGTATTCTCTCTCCTTGTTCTGAAATATTAGTGCATTCGAACGATTACGTATGGCTGTGATGAATATGGAGTCAAGATAAACACCTTCTTTGCGAGGTTCCTGACAGTGCCGATACTGCGACTAGGTTTATACCTTCGTTCATACGGCTCATTGATACGAGAAGAGTGATTGTCTGAAGAACCCATCGCATATGGTATTGAGCCGCAATAACTGTTCTAAGCAGTTCGCTCGTAAAGTTAACTTGAATAGACATATCGATTTCTGCAAGTATAACGTTACTTCTCCCACTGAGAAATATTATTTGTTGGCACAGATATCTCCTGTTAACATGCTGCATAGTTACTATGTTCACAGGAAACGAGAGTACTACAGACAATACAAGCGACTAACAGCATGCGATACAGTAGATTCGTGCAAAAAGAACACTTTGCTAAACTGATATATGAAATGGACGAGCTTCCAATTAATAATGTAGCACCAGAAGTTGTTAATATTATTATTGCAAACGACACCCCAACTCTCAAGAAAAGGAAAACCAGTGATGCCTGTGCTGACAAAGAAGCAGGGAATGACGATGTTTAAAATAGTGCTGATGATGACGATGAAGATGGCGGTGATTTTCTCGACGGTCTAACGAATCTATCCAGTGAGTTCCCTGTGAAAATTGGTGCGAAGAAGGCAGAAGAAAACAAAAATTATGCCTACATATTTAATTAAGACCTTCATTAAATAGTTTGTTACCTTTGAATTTTGATCACTTTGTTTCTCACAAATTAAGCAAATATATTTAATCTTCAGTGAATTTAAGGACAAAGGTTATACCACATGAAACAATTAGGTACTGTATGAGCTCCAGGTAACAAAGAAATTCATATAATTAATATACGAGATAAATAAATAAATATTCATTTTTACGTAGTTATGAGTTTCTTTCTTGCACTATTATTTATTGTTTTCGAAAGACGTCTTGATTAAGTACTGTATACAACCGAATGCAAGAGTTTATTTTTGCGTACAATTTGTGCGAGCTGGTGCACAACAAAAGTTTTGATTCAGTTCAAAAAATTGTGTCCTCCTGTGGTCGTTTAAAGTCGACAGAGTTCAATTTGAGTTCTGTTTGAGGTCTGTGAGCTATATTTGATCTTTTTTTGAGTCTATCGTAATGGTCTGTTTGTATGAGCAGGTTGTTTTGTCTGCTGGTATGATATGGTCGGTCTGATATGGTCGGTCTGATATGTCGGTATTCCTGGTTAGTCTGTACAGTCGGCCGGTATGGCTGGTCGGTCAAGTCTATCAGTCTTGTTGGTCAGTTGACATTGTCGGATGGTATTGGTGTTGTTCTGTTCGGTATTCATGGTTGGTATATTCAGTTTTGTTGGTATTCGGTCTTGATATCAGTTACTGATTAGCCTTCTGGTATTGTTGTTCAGGTGATATTATGGTCAGATAACAAGCGACCAAATCTCTCGGCAATTTTTATGGCATTTCTTACATCTGTTATTATGGGTTTTGGGAAGGTATTAAGAATGGTACATTGTAGGCACATCAGTTCGTTGGTAGAGGTGGAATAGTTCAGATCGTATCGTCTGGTAATGACAATTATAAATAGTTAATTATACAATCGGTGAGGGTCCAGCAACAGCGCCATTTTCTGAAGTTGGGACAGCACCATTGACTTGCATTGTTATATATATAGACCATATACTCAGTCTTTGGTACATTCTATAGCTCTATTTGCCAATAACATCGAATTTTGGCCATGCCAGCAGCTTACTGGGCCTGGCATCGTCTTGTTGAGGCATACAATTCGCCACATCATCCAAAGTACCCTTTAGTCTACCAGAATTTTCGAGGTCTCCGTCTGTGCCATCGGCAGTGTTGGCATGGTGTCTGCAGAAGTTACATCCAATTCTTCGGCTGTGGCAACTGTGCGATGGAGCTCCTCTGCTGAACAATAACACCTTTATCAGTGCTAGTACCAAGATATGAAGTAAAAGTTATCATCCTCGACTACATGAACACACTCCTTATTTGAGAATACCCTGTTGTGCATATTTTTAAATTTAACATTTGTGGTTCCTATCTATCCCGCAGTGACAACTTGTATATACATTTAAGGACCCGGAATGGTGTTGAAACTCGCTCACTGCAGCTTTGGTGTTGCAACTGTGGCTCACAGTTTACTTCTGTGAGAAATGTCAAACAGCATTAGTCTTACCAGTGTTTGTTATATCCCACTCACGATTCTCATTACTGTGAAAAATTTGACAGGCACTTTTCCTGGTCCACTTAAATTCCTGGTTCACTTATGCAGAATTAGAGCAGGTGAGCTTAATATAGAAATGGTGCAGATTTCGCAGGATATTGTGAATGATATTTACCAATTTTTTAAGGGAATGTGTGTTTTCTCATGTTGATGATGTAGATGAATTTTGCGAATAAGCTTAATTAAAAAATAATGTGGTTTGTTTGATTTCTTTTGCTAACACATTTTTGATTATTATATGCTTTGTGTAAAACGTTTCACCTTAAACATGTAATGCAAAACATATTGTATTAAAAAACGACGATCAAAAATAATTTAATACTTACATTGGCATGTATATGTCAATAACATGTATAAAGTTCCATGCTTTGTGAGTTGCAACAAACATAGAGCGGTGTGGATATGGTCGACTGTGTGCACAAGTTTGTATTAGTGCTTTCTATCTATCGTGTATGTAAATGGACGACATGGGTGTCCTTTGAGGCAAGGTGCTAATATAAACAAGAGTTACCAGTGCATTCTTGGGCAATAATGAAAACATGAGTTATCGACACAGCCTAGTGGACAAATGCTGAGAATGGATTGTTGTAAGGGTACAGGAGACGGGGTAGTTGGTTGGGGGTGGAAGGAGTAGTGGGGAGATCACATATTGTTCATCTAAATAACCAATGAAGAAGTACTAGTGGAGATCGATAGTTTGCAGATCGCTATACTGGGAAGTGCTGAGTGTGTTTGTTCTGTCATCTTTACGGGACTCGGACCTAAGCCTTACATATGAAAATTTTTGAAAAACATTAGTTTTTTAACTTTTCTGAAATTTTCTTAAATTTATTAATTATTACATTTTAAATTGATTATCGCAATTTCATAATTTTTTATTTTATAATTTTTTTAGTTTTTCTCGGTTTGTTGCTTTTTTTTACGATTTTTATCGATTTTTCGGGTTCAGAGTTTCCTGGGACTATATTCTAAGTTTCTCGGGTAGTTTATCTGCAGGTATCAATGTCGATCTCAACAGTCAGCGCTCCTGCCGAACGGGAGATGCAGTTTGAAACAATCGGCAGCAAAATATTCCCTCATAGTTATTCTAAGCGCANTGGGGTTTCCCGACCGCCCCACCACGACTTTCTTCCCATCCCTCCCATATGTTCAGGTAGGCAAAGTGACAAATGCAAGCACACGCTGTGCCTGCAAAAATGTATGAAGAAGTTAAAACTATTCTTACAAATTGCGCATTTTAAGTGGTTAGTTAATTCATAAAAGTGCCCGTACATATATTTATCATTTGTAAATTGTTTTATATAAAACTAATAATATTCTATTTTCAATGCGTAACACGGGATGTTTAGAGTTAAATTTCTAGACGTGGCTACTATATATACATATGGTTAGACTGTTTGGTGAGGAAAATGGAGTCCCAATGAATGGTTTATGTGTTTTATACACAAGTTGGCAGTTGAAAACATAAATTGTTTTAAAGTAACATACTGTTTCACGTATAAAAACGACAGTTAAAAGATGAGATAATTCTTTATATAGTTGTCCCATCTAACAGTCCATTTAAATAAATTTTACCGTGCTGTACTGAAAGAAGACGATACTTAAAATGTCGTTCTAATAAATACAATCATAAAGTTTGCCTAGAAGAATGCGTAAAGCCTAAACAACAAATCATTTAAAATGTGTGGTATTGTAGGAACACGCAAATTTCCGTTACCACTAGTGAAATAAAGTGCTGCGTTCAAAAAACTGTGTAGCCCATATATCAATTTTATTAAATTATAAAACCTGCCTATTTAATTAGTTTTATTATTGAATATATGATTAAAACTGTTTTATTTATTTTAATGCGACTTAAAAAAATATTTTACAGCCGAGCCCTGAACGCAAAACACATTTATCAATTCACTAGCAGCCACGCGAAATAACCACATGACCATTTGTAAACTTAGGTGTCTACCTTCAGATAATTGCATATACTGTCAATAGTTCCGAACATGCATTGTTGCAGTTAGATGCAGATAATATTGTTCCACATATATTATAACCTTTTATGTGTTTTGTACTACATTAAAGAAAGACGGAACCATAAAGTTTATGCTCGTTTGCAATAAATACGTCCACGATGATTCTCTTCTGCCATGTTGCAACTGAGTTTCCAATCGGGAAAGCAGCTTTCGACAAAACATTATCTGACGACTGCTATCGATCGTTTTATCAAGAGAATCGAGAAATCATCTTTAACTTATAATACCAATCACCAAAAATATTACGAAAATAATTAACGATCGGGAACTGCGTCTCTAAAAACCTAGAATAGAGCCCCTGGGTCGAGGTCACGGAAATATAACATGGTCGCCGCGTGCTGTAATCAGTTTACTGATTTTCGGGAGTGTTTTTATGGTTTTGAGTCTTCTGGTGATTTTTTATTCTTCGAGTGTGTTGGAGATAATTGGTGGAAAGTTTTTTTTTTAGGGAAAAAATTTTTTTTTTACAAAAAAAGAATGTTTTAAGGGAATATAGAGCATTTTAAATAAATTTGAGGCACTTTCAGGGAAAATGGGGGAACTTTGAGCCAAAAAAACTGCCCACACGAATTAATGGACCCGCTCCACACACTACAACCCATATTCAATGCACCTGACTCCCAATAAGCATCCTACTCTTACCCAAATGAGACTGAAGTAAAGGCACACAGGACAAATTTATAGGAGTAATTTTCAAATATCGATAACATTACTTTTCAAGTAAATGAATTTATATGCAATTCATACATTGATAGGTATATATATATTTACAGAAACATCTATTGTGTATTCGCCTTTTCGCATGATTTTTAAAGTACGACATTTTTAAGTTACCTTCCGAAATTTGCATGAGGTTTTGAATATTTTTATTTAAACTTTATTGTTATTAATTAATTTTAAATTTCCCTGCATTTCTCCCTAAATCGCTTCAAAATTAACATTTGGCTTAAAAACATTTTCGTTCCAACCTCCTACAATAGAATTTCAGGTAATAAATAAATTTAAGTCAGAATTTTTTTTATGTCTACGGCTAATGCACAAACATACAAATAAAAACGACATCTTATGAATAAAATAAGCTCCAAAACACTTGTTAACCTATTTGGCAAAAAAAAAAGAGTCATGCTGTTGGTTAGACAAGAATCATTACAATTTTGTTCTCCACGCCACATGTGTAGGTCTGTTTCGTATTGCGAGGACCGAAAACCATATCTAGCATATAAATCTCTTGTTATAATAGGAATATCACAAAGAGCGCAGGTTTATTAAAAAAAACCTGAAAACATTAAGAGTTCTCTGATATCACAGATATTTACATCCTGTTTACACTTAACTAAATTTTTAAATATTTGTAAGAAAAGACAACTGAAAAGCACCATAGATTCAACTTTGTCTCTTATTTTTCTGAAACATGACTAAGTATAGTGGAATTCAGAGAACTTTATAGTATTTCGTGATCCACTAGCAACTAATAAACTTCCGTACGTAACAAGCACATCCTTTCGTCATTTATAAATTGTATTGCTGAAGTGAAATCGCAAATAACTGAGATATTTTTAAAATATTACTTTAAACTATGTAGTGAAATAAATACCCAGTGAAAAACACTAATGTAAAATGTGATAATATATTATGTAAATCTTTCAGCTTCCACCAATTCTAGCCTGCTTTCTTTGGGAAGATGGACTTATGCAATCTTGCGAATGTCTGTCTGGGGTGTACAACCCCTCCTCACCCCTTTTATCATTCAGAGTTACTTTTTAACCAACTAAGAGAAAGCGAACATATTTTGTAGGAATATGACGTTACCAACAACTATTAAGATGCAACTTTTGAGAAAATATAATATTGTGTAGTCATAAAATTATCTAAATTTCTCAGTACGCGAGTGTATTGATAAATCCGCGCTGCATTGATCCGCGCGTTTCACGTTTATGGTAATTGTAACGTGCGGTAATTATAAGCAAATTGTTGTACTCACTCAAATCAATTAATAACTGTGGTGTAATTAAACACTTGTACTGCACGCAGCATTAATACCAACGTTTCAAATACATATCCGCATAATGGAAAATATTTTAGACAACAATTATTGTCAAATACATCCATTTTCCATCACTCTTACGGTTAAAAACATTTATACACTAAGATACAAAAAACGGATAATTAAGACATTTCTGCTAAAAAGCAGAAGGTGGTGTTGTCATGTTTTGCCAAATTATGTTCAGGTATGCTGTCAAATGCAATACATGTTAGTATACCGCAAAACAGACTGTGAGAATTAACTCCTTTTACTCTCTCATAATATACTTCTTTCTAAACGATCGCCACTATCAATATTGGTCATTATTCAGTAAAATTATATTTTACATCATCACCAATGATAATTTCATTTCTTAATATATTTTTAGACTTATTTCCGAAGAACCACAAATTTCAAGGTCAAAACATGAACCTGACCAAACATTATCACTATGATCATGTGCAGGTCAAGGCCACTTCAATCAAAATCTGTCATCATTCAGTAAAATATAGTTTCCACCTGATCAGCAGTGATAATTTTATTCCTTGAGTGTTTAGCCTATTTTCAGAAAGGGAAGCTAGGCTTATTAGATCACTTTACTTTCAGTGTGTGTGTGTGTGTGTGTGTGTGTGTGTGTGCATATCTCCCTAAACACTTTTCAACACCTGAACCGAATTTCACCAATCTCGGTACATATATAGAATTTACTAAGGACATCCGACTTTTATAATTTTCTACCATGCAACGTAATTATTTTCAAAAAGGTGGTAATTTTAATATATATGGGACGCCATTTCATATCTTGGGAACCACTAAACGAATTTAAACAAAATTTGCATACAGTTCATAGTATAAATAGCAATTTAAAGATTTTTTAAGATACGTGAAAAAATTTAGTTTTTAAATAATTTATAAGAAACTACTCAAAACATTCCTGCCAGTATTTTCAGGTTATTAATACTATGGTAGGCCATGTAAACATATCATTTAAATGTATAATGATCTTATTTTTAACATGACGGCTATGTAAATATTTTACGTTAATTTTGTATAAACACGAAACTGTTTAAACAATGTCGACCAAAATTCGCACACTGAAATTATGAGTAACAAGAAACAAATACGCTAACATAGCACTACTTTTTCCACCATTTTGAAAGACAGCGTCACCTGACATAAAGCTTTTGTCATATTTCGATAAACAATCAACCAATCCTACCAATTTTTACAAATAAAAACACTACAGTACGCCAATTAAAACAGATATGCTTCAAATGTGTCAGACACATATTTAAAAATGGTGGCATTATAAAAAGGTTTGATAGCTGTATTATATCTACGAAAAAATGTGACCGATTTCAACCAAACTTTGTATGCTCGAAGTAACTATTACTATGGTAGGCAACGTTAACTTATACGAATTAAATGGATAACACATTTTTTATATGATGTCCCTAAACATATTTTAGGCTAAGTTCGTATAACCACATCGTTTGACTAATTTCGGCCAGACTTGAATGCTGAAAATATCAACTACAAGCGTGAAATGTGCATATACATAGCCGCTTTTGTCTACCAAATTAGACGATAGTGCCACATGAAAAATGTAGATACTGTGTCATACTCCGGGAAACAATAAACCGATTGCTACATAGTTTAGCAAGCAAGAAATATTACACTACGTCATGTAATCTTATGTGTTTTAAGAGAAGATATTAATTTTTAAAATTATGGTAATGTAAATATTTTATTTTACAGATATGTTCGTTTTATATGATTGAAGTATGCCCTCGGTACTACATTTAGTTAATTCGAATAAATATGTAGAGGAAATTAGGTTAATTGGTAATATTGTAACTTCTTGCTTCAGTTCTGCTTAAAAAAAATTTTCTCAGATGTTTTGACAAATTTACTTAAAAAAACTTGCGTAACGAATTTACATAATAATTTTTTTCTCTATGTCTGAGGAAATTTAATCGCCTCATACCTCCCTGAATTTTCGAAATGGTAGAATTCTTCCCAGCAGGCGTTATGGGTGGTGTTGGTTTGTGGGACTGGCCTGTAGCGCGGTACATAGCCATGACCCATAAATGGCACTCGTTCTCGTCATCACTGGCGTACAGTATGCTGTCGCCTTCTCTGACGGCGTTGAAAAAGAAACGCCCACCGTCCAAGTCTGCAAAACAAATCATTTTTTATTAATTAATTATAACATAATATTGCGTGATTTTTTTTGCACATATATACAATATAAATAAAAAGTCCATAATTAATAATACGAGTACTCTAAATTAATCTATATGCTGCTGCTTCCAAAGTAGCAGTCTAAAATATGTGTTGCGTCCATGAAAACTTTATACTCTGAACTTTGTGTCTTAGATAATTTAATTTAGACTTAATTACAAAATGTTGGACAGGGTCAATTGGTTTAAAAGATTTAAGTTACAAGATAAATTTTGTAGGTGGGTTAAACTACAATTACAGGAAATTAGTTTTCTATATAACTGTAAAACATTTTCTCATATACGAACATTTTGACTATTCGCTTATTCTAATGTGGAAGCTTACATTTTCTTTGGGTGCCTCGAAAGAAAATGTTTGAACGAAAATAAACAAGGTTTTTCATCCTGTAATTAGGATGTAGATGTTAGAGTAAGTATTACAAATGTATACCACAGATTCAGAGATAAATGTTAGGTGACAACAGTTTCATTACAAGTACATAATTAAAATAATATATCACATAGGCATGGCTCGCATTGCCTTTCGTGCGGTAATTTTACGTAGCATTAGTAAGGAATTATATATGCGCGATTCAATTACTGGAACAATTATTTTATCTCGTAGGCAGAATTCTAACAAAAAGTAATCTACTCCAATTTGATAATATTTTCCTTGACATTAGTTCAACGCAGACCTTATGGCCGTCATAAATGTAAGTTGCTCGTGGTTCTTCAAAATGTATCTCACAACATGACGTCACCACAAAGCAGTCTAGTGGTCTTACACCTGGCATGTAAAAAGAACTCGGAAAATGCAATTTCGCACCTTAAATTTTAACAACCGGATACATTCCAAAATATTAAGCAAAACATTACTTAAAATTTACTATGATCATTCTATTTCAACAGAAACTGATTCATACACAAGAGTTCCTTACAACATTTGCAGTTAAATTTGGAACTTTAAAATTCTCAGGCAAAGAAACAGAAACTACTTCAGGAGGTCGACACAACAATTAAGATTTTATGAACATAAACGTCTATTACGTTTCCTGTCACTCTTTCAGCAGCGTACACCACACTGCTGTAGAGGCCACGGTGACTGAGTGGTAGGCTACTCGCCTTCCACCATGGTGAACAGGGTTGAATCCCCAGCCTGAGTACACCTGGATTTTTGCAAGTGAGAATCCTGCCCGACAATGCTGCTGGTCGGCGGGTTTTCTAGGGGTTATTCCGTTTCCCCCCACCCTTGCTCAAAAGATCTCGTTGCTAAAATCCGCTCAAATCACTCAACTCTAAACTACACTGTTGTAAGCAAAATAAACGAAGACCTTGAGCATGTGTAATTTATATTGAACATAAATAAAGCATTTCGCTGAGAAAAAAACTGGTGGTTCCAAAGCATATTATGTTGTTGAAGTATCTTTCAATGACAATGGCCATACTGTAATTACTCAGGCAATCGGTAATTTACTAAATGTGTGGTAAACCTTGTTAATTATACCCATAAACTTCAAAAGTTTTATTACAAAATATTCAAATATTTTCGTATTAATATATGTATATGTATAAAAATATTTGAGGAAACATCTAAAACACTTATAAACAACAAGTAAGGTAATATCACATACAAGCAACCATTACAATAACAAAGCATTTAGGACATTGCCAAACACAATGTTTTAATTATAAATCTAAATACGGGAGGAAAAACTATGTAAAATTACAACAAACACACATCAAAATGGTACAATTTTCAACTATTAGCAGCGAAAGGCACACAGACGCTTACACATGTCAATATAAGTAAAATTAATCCAATTGCCTTCAAAATTATTGAAATTAATTTTTCTTTTTATATCGCGAGAACACAGGAATTTATCCTTCCTTTTATCAGTAGTGAAGTCAATTCAACAAGACTCGAACGCAGTAATAAGGGAAAAGAATAGAATGTGAAGATATTTTAGAGGAAATATGCATTATCCAAAGGAAAATGTAAAAATTAATTCGCGCATGTGTTCCTTTATACGCCTAGGCAAAATATAAAATGTCAATTTTATCACAAGAGTGTATTTTCAGACGCAAGTGTGACAGTAAAAAAGTAAAGTGTGAAACAAAAACGTTTTAGTTTCCCGCACAATTAGAAGGTACTGGGTAATTCGATGGAATTAAACTCGTTAAGGATGGCACATCCGTTTAAGTTTATTATTAACTAATTAGTCTGAAGACAGAAAAGTAAAATTTAGAAATATCCAAACATGAACAAAATACTTACATACCTACTTTATGAACTATAGTGACTATATCTTACTCACTGTAGTCCCAACGTATTCACACTCTTACTACACAAAAATGTTTCGATAACATCCAGTCTATTAAAGAATCATTGCAGAAGTGACTGGCACCAGGACGTGTCATCGATGTTCTGGTGAGAGCAGACTAATATGCATGCTCGGGGGAGCAAGGGCGGAAAAAAGCGAAGAAAGGGTGCAGGAGGGAAACTGTAAAAGGAAATAACGAAGCCACTCGAATTGAGTTTTCGATAAAGCAGTTCGGGTTTCTTGGAAGGTAATTGGCACAGCAAAATTTAAAGTACCACTTAAGCCTACAGCGTTAGTAGAACTGCACCCTATGAAATTATTTATGGCGTGAGAGGCAGCAGTCTCTTGGAAACCAAACTATGAGATATCTGCCAACCATCTGCGAGAAACAAAGACCGCTTACAACAGGATAGTTGAGAGTTGAGAGATTTGGCCGGATATTAACAACGAGCTCTTGTGAGCAAGGGCGGAGGAAATGTGAGATCCCCTAGAAAACCCGCCGACCAGTGGCTTTGTCCGGCTTGATTCTCACTCGCGAGAAGCTGGGAGTAGTCCGGCAGGGGATTCAACCCGACTTCATATATGTCAATACACTGGAAGTTCCTAATTAAGTTAGACACTTAAACGTTTACCACATAAACACAAATATTAGTACACTTATAAAATCACGTCATGAATAATTTTAAGAAATAAGGGGCAGCGATGGCGTAGTGTCCAGGGCGCTCACCTCCTACCACGGCGATCCGGGTTCGATCACCAGCGGATTCACTCCCGGATCGTTGCATGTGGGAATCGTGATGGACGATGCCGCTTGCCTTTGGGTCTTCTCGAGGTACTTCCGTTTCCCCCGCCCTTGCATTCCAGCGCCGCTCCATTTTAGGGTCTCATTTCTGTCATGTCCGGGGATGACGGTCACCTACGGGTCCCAGCTGGAAAGACCGTCACTCGTAGGGTGTTGCTTTGCCCTGGGTGCACTCCCCACACGCCATTTATTAATTTTTTGAAGAAATAAATCATTTAAATTTAATTTTTGATGTCAATAGAAATACACCATTTAGGAATTAACTCAGCTTGAAAGAGCAGATGGAAATGTAAAGAAAGATTATTAAAAAGGTTTTACGAAAGAAGAGGTCGTTTAGAATATGTCGCATTCGGCATGTGCATTCTAATGTACAGGGCTTATTAACGTCCCCCGGTGTTATGCCTGAAGGCTTATCAGTGGACGGCTTAAAAACAAATTTATGACCTAACATTAAAGCCATGCCTTGCCTGGCATTCGAACCCAGGACCACCCGTAACCCAGACAGGCGTCTCACCAACCGACTACTCCACGGGAGGCTGGCTTTAGTAAGAGGACAACAATAAAAATAAAACCGGTAGTAAGAAGATAGTAAACATAAGTAGGGAAAATGAATGCAGGTGTGAGGACATAACAAACCAATAGGTAGAAAAGTACTACCTTACATGTAGTTTTCGACGTTTTCACTTCACCCTTTTGATGGTTTAATTCTCGTGAAGACAGCGGAGCACCCAGCTCCTCGTAACAGGGCGTCCATAAGACGACTGAACCCCGTAACTCAATATTTTATTTCCTATATATATAGAAGGTCAGTCTGCCAACCTCCTACACCAATTAATGATTGGCTTCTTGTAACAAATATTCCCTCCACCCACACCAATCAATTTTGTCGTACATTGTCGATTGGACTACTCAGTTAACTAAATATTTCAGTATTGGCCACTGGAACGTGCTGGTAATTGTGTTTTGGCATCTACCAAAGAGAGTGCTCATGTCGCCCATTTCCAAACCTGTGGCGACGAAGCCCCAAGCTTGGAGTATATATAATGATGTCCTATCCTAATTTTTTTATATATTTAATTTAAAGTATTTATATTAAAACACATTAAGGAACATGAAAATACTGATTAAACAAAGGTCACATACTTATTTATATGGGTATAGTAATCGCCTTCTTCCATGCGAGTTAACTTCTAGATGTCCACTTCAGAGATCCATGAATTTTAGTGGGTGGGGTAATCCCATCGCGTGATTTACGCGCTTCCATTACGTCGTTTTAGCACCTTTCCGTTAAAACATTTCATATACTTGATCGCCTCGGCGAATAAACAGCTATGTAAGCGTATGCTCTTCATATCTTTGAGAAAAATAGGTATTTGGGTCGTAGTTGGCTTTTGCGTGGCCCAGGAAAGAGTTCAGGTGATCTAATAAGCTGTGAACTCTTTTTCGAAGATGACTTTCTGTTTGGAGATGCGCACCAGGTCGCCAAACACGATTTAGATTTGCATAGGTCCCTCCTATGAGGGTGAAGAGAGATTTGGGCAGCTCATAACAACGAGGTCCTAAGAGCCTAGGAGGGTCGGAGTACACAGGTCGAAGAAGGGAGTCGTCCTGGATGTCTTCGTACTTTATACGAGTGGTAGAGTGAATGGTAGAATGATACTCTTGAACTAATCACTGCGGAAACACCAGCCATTTGTTGTTTCCGTTTGCAGCGAAATACCTCTACATCTGGCCCTTCAGAGTCCTGTTGAAATTCTCGGTGATAGAGGCTTTGAAATTGTGTACATTGTGTAATGGTTTATGTTATGTTCCTTCACCAGGACCTTGAACTTCGAATTGTATGTGGATTCATTAACTGCTTTTCGTTTTGTAGGGAAGTTGATATGTTTGGGCAGCTCTTAACACCGAGGTCCTGAGAGCCGATGAGCGTGAAGCGAGGCGAGTGCAGTGCAGCACCGGAATGCAAGAGCAGGTGAAATTGGAGATACCTAAGAAAACCCGTCGACCAGCAGCATCGTCTGGCATAATTCCCACATGCGAATTGTCGGTTTGTAGATTGTTTAGGATGCAACCTTCGCGCAGTAAGTCCGCCATGGCCTCGGTGACATCGACCGCATACTTAGACTTTACTGGTATTGACTAGGTGAATTTGCTATACACATATATGACAGTCAACATGTATTTGTAACCCCTGTTCACCCGAGAGTACGATACCATCTTGACTAGGTTGACTTGAAACAGGTTGTTCATTCCACAAAACAAAACCTTGTGCCAGAAGTAGCTGCATTTGGCACCCGCATGCCGTTCACAGACGATTCCTAAGCGACTCACTGTATGCAGCCTATCTCCTTCAGATCTTCAATGATGGAAATAATAACGTTGGAGAGCGAGTAATTGTCAATGATTTATGAAGCGACCTGCGGTTGTAGCCTATCGAGAAGTTCGTTGGGGTCGTCCCAAAATGTATATTCGATGTTCTTGTCGTCGTCTATCTTCTTTTGGCCTTCAATGATTTTCAGTACTAGACCACTGAAAAGGACTCTGAGAATGTCGACTTGTTTGTTATCGTTGTCATTATAAGCGTATGTTTCAGGTTCATTAATGTGGTACAGTGCATGCTGACTTCGAGCAACATATGGTAATTCAGCAGGTCAGCTTCAATATACTCTATAAGGCTACTTGCAAAATGGAAGTTCGTAAAGCCTAGGGGTTCCATACACATTTTAATCGCCTACTTGGATGATCCCACCTGGTAGAAACACTATTTCATTGAAATCGAGGACGCTCTACCTGTACCAACTGTTTGCTGTATCATTATTGCGAGATGTGTACTATCACAGGTACTGGCGAACCAGAGCATTGGGTTCGAGGGCTCTGTTTCGAACCTTTGTCTTGCGCACCATTTCTGCATCCATTTCATCATCCCGATCCGTTTGCACATTGTCGAATGTTCATTTCTGTCTAGGTTCATCATTATCTGAAAGATTTCGATTTTCACAAATACAGATGCTTTGTCGCACTCTCTAAGTATATCAAAATTATGTGAAATGGCCTCAAAGATATCTTTATTCATAAGGTCGCGCGAAAGTCTGGCTCTCTTGACATGCATAAACTTGAAACAAACAGTCTTTATCGCTCTATGCAAGTCGCTAGCAATTTCCGACAACACACAGAATAAAAATTGTTGCTGCCACTCTCTTTTACAGGCGTAGTTGCAAGTCGCCTTCAAGCGATTTTCGATACTGCTCAAACATATACCACAGATACCCAAGATGTTCCTGCTGTGTTTGTAAACATCTGTTCTTGTGACCAGCCTGGAAATCGAGGCAATGTTTATGTCTCAAGGAAATGATAAAAAAGGACATTTGATCAAATCCCTAAGGTAGATGATCAATTCACGGAAGATGTCAAAATGACAACTCTGTGGGGTGATTTCCCTAAAGAAAGTAAGTGATTTGATCAAGTCCCTTAACTGTGTTAGTGAAAATATGAAATAAAGAATTCAGGACTCGCACAGATCTATGTTTCGCTTGTTACCACTCCCCTTTACCTCACCGCTCTCCTCCCTACCCAAAAACACCTGAAAAACACCTGAAAAGATCAGTTGAAAAAATTTAAGAAGTTTCTTTGAAGAAATTTAAAGACATGTTAGTGAATTCCACAGTTTTCGTTTATGTACCTAAGGTAGATAGAGGCCCATTAGATGTAAATAACATTGTGGGGCTCGTGTTAGATATAAAAAAATTGTTTATACCAAATTGGTACCTCAGTTGGAATTATAAAAGATTGGCTACCCAGAAACGCTCTTCAAATAGCTACTACTGCATTTACCGAAACAGTTCCACAAATTAACCTAAGTCTGCGTGAGATTGCAGGAAAATCATCCTTATTTGGTGGTCAAGGATTTAAGAAGTGCTCCTGTGAACAATCCAAAATACAATGTAAAACAAAAAGATGTGCCTGTAAAAAAGGTAACGTACTTTGTAACTCGAGATGACACAAATCAACAACGCGTTTTAATAAAAATTAATAAGCATTATTATTATTTATTACATTCACTAAAAATGTTTACATTTTCACCAAAAAAAAAACCTTTTTGTTTTTAAAAATATCAGCTTAAGTACCTATTTATTTGTTAATTATTTTCGAATAAATAATTTGTGTTTCTATGAGTATTGCTGTATTACCTACTCTACATTAAATAATTAATGGTTTTCTAAATAAATACTTTTAATATCTAAACAATATTATTTCATTTTTTCACTAAATCAGTTCAGGGATTTGATCAAATCACTTACTTTCTTTAGGGAAATCACCGTACAGAGTTATTATTTTAACATGTTCCGTGTCATTTTAACATCTTCCATGAATTGATCATCTACCTTAAAGATTTGATCAAATTTCCGTTGCCATCATTTCCCTACGACATATATGTATATGCTGTATGGAATCATTAAGCCATTTTAAATTATCTTATTTTTGTGCAGATGCTGCATTCAATCTGCCTGTAAGTTGTGGTTAAACACTCATTATATCCATTCCCATGTGCTCCGCTATCGTCCTGAGCTCGGACAAGTAGGTCCGATAAATTTGTACTGTTCAGACAACATAATTTGCAATTCCGACGTGATGCCATTAGCAGTTTCGAGGACGAAATGTTTTGTAGCCGTATCTTCGAATCGTTTGTTTCACCAATGTTTCTAATTTTTATTCTACCAGCATCACAAGTTCCATCACCTCTCAGTATGAGACAACCTCCGTATTTGTCTTTGTCAAGATGCGTCTTGAGGCTACTCTTTCCGAATTTTGATAAGCTGAAACTCATTCACGAAAGTCGACCATGAACAGATTGAAGCCATGTTGGTACCTGCCATTAGAGAGAGGTCAGTTTTTTACGATCACCAAAACCCATACTCTGATAATGTAATATCAGTATATACATGCTCGTCGTACACACTTCAAAACATCGTATACTCTATGTGTAACAAAACCTACAAATTCGCATTTTCGCGAAGCAGTTATTTGTGTAAGCACGAATAAGTCTGGCTGATGTACACAGTCCACATTCACATGCCATCCTAAGCTAAATTACTTCTGTATGCACTTCTGGGTCGCACATGCTGTGTCATAAACTATTAAAATGGATTTCGGTAGTGGCTCACTAGGTGGCACTTTGTTATCACTACATGTTTAATAGACCACATCATCTACGACCTGAACTATAAGGTATTTCGGTTGCTGGAGCTATTTCGACATTAGGAATACATTTTCGAACCAAAGTCATCCGATTCATCGGGTAAATTTAACAGCGCGCATGTCTTGGGTGGTCCCACAAGACACGCCTCAAGGTACTGGGCAACAGATCATTGTGATAAGACGTGAGGTTTCAGAATCTTTCCTGCTAACTTGTATGGGAAACCAAACACCCTGATTGACGATCTCTATGATACTGAAACGAAAATGTATAAAGGATGCTCATTTATAAGTTCTTTGTTCATTTCATCATAGCGTCCCGAAGAGGAAGAACATTGCTGGAAGCGGGATCGTCGATACGCTGATCAACACACTATTGTTCGAGATGCACAATCTAAAATACAAGATATGTGACTGGGCACAAAGCTAGCTAAATGGCTGGCCCACTACGAGACTGACATCAAAATGCTGGATGTAGTTTGCAAGGAACATGCTGCTACTTACTCCCTAAAAAATGATCTACAAGCACAATACTAGGCAGACAAGATAACCGCGAAAAAGGCCGACGAAACATATCGCGCACATTGGCCCACATCAAAGGAACGATCATACCAATTTATCTAATTGTGAAAACATACTCTGTGATGATATAAGTGTAAATAAAATATCTCATGTTCCTAACCAGTATGCTAGACCCAACATTTCCATGAATCCTCGAGTTTGGATATTTTTCCATTGGCTGCTGATGTACTGTTCAGTCAACAGAATATAATATGTACACGGAAGTAAAATCGCGCGGCAATTAATTTAATTTCGGCATACATTCGCGACATATCTCATCTTTGCATGAATATCTTGTCTACTTAGTGTCGTGCTTGTAAATACTTGTTCAGGGAGTAAGCTAAGTCGTGTTCCTTGCATGTCTCGTCCAACAAATTGATTCCCATTTCGCAGCATGCCAGCTTCTTAACTATCTTTCTTCTCGGTCCACATAAAATGTATCAAGGAATGTTCAGCACGGACAGTAGATTATTGATCAGCATGTCAACGATCCTGCTTACAGCTATGGTCTTACCTCTTCGAAACATTGTGGTGAAAAAAATTAAGAACTTATAAATACGCTATCTTTGTAACTCATTTACAAAAAAAATTGATCACCATGAATGAATCGCGCGAGTAAAACAAAGGTTGCCACATAGTACCATCAAAACCGTTCATGTGTCCCATTTCAGTTTATTGTGGTTGGTTTGTGTGGGTGTGCCACTAGCAGACACACATGTCCCTCCATCATTCATAGTTGCAAGACACCAAATAAAACCTTAGTAGGAATGTGAACAGTGTCAGCCACAGAGCCATGTTCAATGAACACGCAGGATGCCCGATGGTGCATTCGATAAGCATTTGTCATGCTGGATATGTTTGAGAGGGGCCTCACCATCGGCCTCCGAGTGACAGGTTAGACATTTCGATACGTTGTTCGCAAATTGAACCGTCATGCCTACAATGTCAGTCTGTGTTGAACACAGTCGGAACAGGAGGGAACATACACCTGTCGATAAGATCCAGGTGGACCCCACGGATCTCCAGCAGGGGGAATAATTTCAGCATGCGACAGTCTGTAAGCACTCCACGATCATCACCGCACACCATTCAGGGACTTGTCATGACAGCTGGGGATAATCCTATGTTCACCAGTACCATATCCATGTGGTAGCAGATTGTAATCTGCCATCGCAGTATCCCTTACGATCTTTGCCATTATTACCTTACCAATGCCGAACACACGTGATTTTCTGCCAGCAATGGGCAGCATGGAAGCTTGCTGATCGACGACATGTGGTGTTCAACGACTAATCTTGGTTTTGTCTGGATACAGACGACTGCAGAATTTGAGTCTGGAGATGTCCTTGCCAGTGCTCTGAACAAAGCTTCATTGTAGAGCAGCACACCCTCCCCAACGAGAGATGTCAGGGTGTGAAGTGCCATTTCCTATTATTCTCGCACCCCACTGGTTGTGAAAGAAGGAACACTGATGGCACATCGGCGACCATGCGCACTCCCCTTCCTGTCACAGTTTGACAACCCAATTTCAAAAGGATAATGTCTGGCCTCACATAGCATGGATATCTTTGGCCTGTCTTCATTATGTTTACATAATTTCTTGGCCAGCAATGTCCCTAGACCTCTGACCCATGGAGAACATTTGGGAGCAGATTGGACGGCAACTTCGGGTAGCAGTATCTATGGCGGACTCTGAGGGTCAGTTGCACCAGATGTGACAAGATCTTCCTCAGGAGAACATCAGACGTCTCTGAGCCTCTATGCCCGACTGTATCGCCACCTGTAGCTGTGCTGCGGGTAGTCCATCCTCAAACGAAATGCATCCTTCGAACGAAATGCATCCTTCGAATGTTAGTCCCATGCAATACATGTTTGGCGTGGTACAATATTTTTATATTTTCTGAATTCATACTACCATGTCCAGTGCCTGTATCCACTTACATGCCTCTGCGATGTAAACCTAAGTGTATTCAATTGTTTTGCTCGTGAATGTACAGTTTCAGATCAGTAATATGGAGATTATCAAGTAGGGTAATTTTTTCTCCGTGCAAGTTAGAGAGGAAGAATCAGAAACCTCACGGCACTCTCGTCATTGTGAGATGTTGCCTGGTAAAATGTATCATTGTAGGCCATCCAATTGCAGCAATACATGCATACTGTTAAGTTTTTTTCATGTAAACAAAAAACCCTCTGTTCGAAAATGTGTATTTGAAATTGAAATCGGTCTAGCAACCGAAATACTAGCATCTTGCATGCATACTGCATGCCATGGATGCTGTTTGTTATTTCTCATGCAGTGATAACGAAGCTGTTGTGTCAACTTGTGAGGCGCTACCGAACTCTGTGTTCGTCTTGGAAAATATAGCATGTGAGATACAGAAGTACATGTAAGAGTGCTTTAAGATGGAAAAACACGCGAACATAGACTCTGCGTACCTTGACAGACTTATTTGCGCATACCCAAAAAAAGGATTAGCAACAATGGGGAATGTCCTGATGTTTCGAATAGATGATACGAATTTGCGATATATGTATGGCGAATACATAAATATGAACATGATATCATAGTTCAAGAGTCTCTGTGCCTTGGGCTGGAAATACAATAATTGGTTTTTGGAAATCATAAAATATTAGTCTCAGTATAATGGCAGGCATCGATGTGGCTTTTATCAGTTTATTGTCGATCATCGAAAGTAAGTTACCGGATTTTAAAATTCAGGCACAGTAGCTGGAAGCTGTATCTTAAAAGAGATGAAGAGGAAGGTGTTTTCGTACAAAAAAATGATGGAATTTGTATTGCTGGTAGTATTTGAAACATGGGCGAACCCAAACGATTCGAATATGTGGCTGCTAAATATTTCGTCCTGAAAATGGCAATGGCCTCATCTCGGAATTACGCATTATGCTATCTGAACAGAACAAATTTTCCAGACCTACTTGTCCGAGCTCGGGGCGAAGCTGAAAGGCATGAAGATGGATATCGTTCGCGATTTGATGGATATGGACGAATATGTTAAACGTGTTCAATGACAAATTTCCAAACAGATTTAATGTGGCATCTGCACAAAAAGAAGAGTTTCTGAAAGGGCTCAATGATTCTATTAAGCCTATATACACTGCCTCGATATCCAGCCTGAACACGAAAACATGTTCACGAACACAGCATAGACATATATGTGACGAGAGCCTGGACTAGATCGAAAATCGCTTGTCAGAGATTCGCGAATAAACCTATAAAAAAGAGTGGCGGCAACAATTTTTATTCAGTATGATGTCGGATATTGCTAGCAATTGGCATCGATAAATACATTCTGTTCGCTCATACATTTGCTTGCTAACAGAGCCTAAATTTTGGGCGACCTTGTAAAGAAAGAAATATTTATGCCCATTAAATTTGTCTGAATGTACTCATAGAAACCGATAAAGCACCTGTAGACATGAATAAAAAAACATTGGATACCTAAGAATCTGAGGAGAAGCAGGAATGCGATGTATTGCAAACTGATCGAGACGATGGTCTGGGTGCAGAAATGCTACACAAGACAAAGGTTTGGAAGACATCCCTCGAACATAATGCTCTAGTTCGCCTGTATCTGTGATCGTACACATCTCGCAATAATGATACGACTTAGGGTGTAAACAGTTATGACGACAAATTGCTCCTCTTTGCTAATGAAACAGTGTTTTTACAAGGTGGGACCATCCAATTAGGTGATTGCAAGATGCAAGGAACCCCAGGCTTTACGAATTTCTAATACTCAAGGAAACTGGGGAGTATACGGAAACCGGCCTGCTTGAACACAAGATGTTACTTGAACATAAACACTCTCTTTATTAAGGTAATGATCACGCGACTGGCACTTAAAATGACAAAGATCACGAACAAATCGAGATTCTCACAAACATCTTCAGTGGTACATCATTGAAAACCAGTGAATATGTGAAGAAAATTGATGGCAACAAGAATATCGACTACATGTTTTGAGACGACCCCAACGAACTCGTCCATAGCCTACAGCTGCTGGTCACTTCACAAATGGCTGCAAATTATTCGCAAACCAACGAGATTTTTTACATAGCTGAAGAACTGAAGGAGGGAGGCTACATACAATGAGTCGTTAGGGAATCGCCTGTAAACTGCATGTGGGTGCCAGATGCAACCACTAGCCCAATGTCATGATTCGCAGAAGGAAATATCTGTTTAAAGCTGACCTCGTCGAGATTATTATGTATCCTCTGGTAAACAGGGGCTGTGAATACATGTTGACAGTCATCGATATATTAGCAAATTCGTCTGGGCCGGACTGGACAAGTAATTGAATACGGTCAATTTCACCGAGGTCATGGCGGACGCACTGTACAAATGTCACGTCCCGATTATCCTAAAAACTGACCAGGGCAAGTAAATATACAATTCGAAGTGTGAGGCCGTGATGAAGAACTATAACACAAGCCATTTTGGTATGCACAGAAATTTCAATGTATCTATTGTCTAGAAGTTCAACAGGTCTCTGAACAACAAGATATGGAGGCATTTCACTANACGGAAACCGGCCTGCTTGAACACAAGATGTTACTTGAACATAAACACTCTCTTTATTAAGGTAATGATCACGCGACGGGCACTTAAAATGACAAAGATCACGAACAAATCAAGATTCTCACAAACATCTTCAGTGAATATGTGAAGAAAATTGATGGCAACAAGAATATCGACTACATGTTTTGAGACGACCCCAACGAACTCGTCCATAGCCTACAGCTGCTGGTCACTTCACAAATGGCTGCAAATTATTCGCACCGATTATCCTAAAAACTGACCAGGGCAAGTAAATATACAATTCGAAGTTTGAGGCCGTGATGAAGAACTATAACACACGCCATTTTGGTATGCACAGAAATTTCAATGTATCTATTGTCTAGAAGTTCAACAGGTCTCTGAACAACAAGATATGGAGGCATTTCACTGCGAGCTGAAAATATAAATGGCTGGAGTTACTGCCCAAACACGTTCGAAAGTATAACTGTTCCATTTACTCTACCACTCGTATGAAGCCTGAAGATGTCAAGGACGTCTTTTGTAAATAAAATATTAGACATCGTGTGATTTATTAATTTTTTTATTTAAAAAAAACTAAGGAAAATTACGTTCTTTAAATAATATTGAATTAAAAAAAAAGTGGTGCAAATTAATTTGGAATGAAAAGAATTAAAATTAATTAATATTAATCAAGAAAGAAAAAACACACACATATATATGCGTATGTATATATATATATATTATATATATGTGTGTGTATATATATATATATATATATACACTAGAATTTTCCAGGCATTGTTACCACTACATTAGGAAATGCGTGACATGGGAGCTCTCTGATGGGAAAAGCTTATAACACGAACTACCAGCACACTTTAGTGGCTAATACTGAAAAACTGTGTTAATAGCACCATCTAGTGGCCAGTGGATGGCAAATTTGTATGGTGTGGGTGGAGGAATTATTTGTTTGATTAAGTCAATAATTAATTAGTGTGGGTCGTCGGAAGGTTGATCTACTATACAGGATGATTCTAAAAACATAGGACAAACATTAAGGGGTGATAGAGCTTACAAAAACAAAAAATTATTTAATAGGAATATATGGGCGGGAGTGACGCGTTGAGGAACAAACACAAAGATAACACATGAAATGCAACACATTGTTTATTTACAACGTCGCCGCTAAATACCTTTTTACAGCAATTTTTATAATAATTGCTCAAAATTGCTACCACCGACAGTAATGCAAGCTTGGTAGCGTCGGTGGAGTGATTGGCGAACAGATTCAAATACGCTGGGTATTTCAAGCACGCGTGCAGCCGCACAGGATAGTAGAACGACGAGGTCTTCAATGGAATCAACTGGAGTCTCGTAAATGAGGGCTTTCAAATGCCTCCATAGGAAAAAATCGAGACTCGATAAATCTGGCGATCGTGGTGGCCATCGGACTGGCCCACCACGCCCTCAACGCCTCATAGCGTCACTCCCGCCCATATATTCATATACAATAATTGTTAGGTTAAGTGAGCTCTACCACCCCTCAATGTTTGTCCCATGATTTTAGAATCATTCTGTATAGCCAATTAAATATAGGGATAGGGCTTCAGTCATTTGATGGTCATCCTATTCGGAGTTGCTGTTTGTACAGCCATATATACGAGAACCAAGTCCTAAAGAGGGTGAAGTAACGGTAAACAAATGTAGGTTTTAAAAAGTTTTTTTTTCAAAATTTTGTACGTAAATAAGAGTTTCTGGATATTTTAGATGCTTGTTCAATTTCATAAGTGTTCTCCATTCATTTCTCTTGGANAGGAAAAAATCGAGACTCGATAAATCTGGCGATCGTGGTGGCCATCGGACTGGCCCACCACGCCCTCAACGCCTCATAGCGTCACTCCCGCCCATATATTCATATACAATAATTGTTAGGTTAAGTGAGCTCTACCACCCCTCAATGTTTGTCCCATGATTTTAGAATCATTCTGTATAGCCAATTAAATATAGGGATAGGGCTTCAGTCATTTNCCCTCAATGTTTGTCCCATGATTTTAGAATCATTCTGTATAGCCAATTAAATATAGGGATAGGGCTTCAGTCATTTTATGGTCATCCTATTCGGAGTTGCTGTTTGTACAGCCATATATACGAGAACCAAGTCCTAAAGAGGGTGAAGTAACGGTAAACAAATGTAGGTTTTAAAAAGTTTTTTTTTCAAAATTTTATACGTAAATAAGAGTTTCTGGATATTTTAGATGCTTGTTCAATTTCATAAGTGTTCTCCATTCATTTCTCTTGGAAAATTTTTTAATAATTGCTAAAAATTTTAATATTTTTTTCAGGATTTTTCCCGGATTTAAACGATTTTAAGAAGGGGGTGGTAGCGGGAGGGAGTGAAGCGAATGGGTTTGGAGAGTGGCTAGGTTAGCGGAGGGGGGTTGGAAATGGGTGAGTGAGTGGTGAGTGTTGAGGGTGATAAGATGGTGTGAAAGTGGTGAGGGGTGTGAAGAGAAAAGTCAGAATTGTACAAAGTGGTAATTGGGGGTGGGGGCCATGGCTGTTGACCTGCCTGGTCTGCTGGATCTGTCTCGGAGACTCGAATCTGCTTTGCTGCTCTGAAGACTTTTTGTCTTCTATCCACTTTGCTCATTTAAGGAATCGATCGGTAGATTTTCCATTTTTTGTTCTGTCGAAATTGGGATTTGTGAAGTGATTTTTGGGTAAATCTCTTAGTTTGTCTGAGTCATCCTAGTACCTTTCTTGGGCAGCGTTTGGTGGAACATATAATCCTTTCCCACCATCCTCCCCACGAAGCCGCCCATGAAGCAATTCATTTCCAAGTAACTCCGTGATGTGCACAGAAGTGTTGTATTTTACAATCTCGCATGTATTTGAAAATCTCCTCGAATTCTTTGTTTGCTGTATGAAAAGTTGTAGCACTGACCGAATATATTGTATGGGGCAGGCTACGGCCCCCAGCAAATCGTTGTATACCCATAATAAGTCTGTCTGTTGATATGTATTACCAGCTCAAGATGGATGGTGCGAGTAGTGGCGCATGTAAATATAACTATGTAGGACTTCTTGGTTTGCTTTACAAATTTGATAAATAGTGAACTATTGAAGTCTATCCCAGTTACTCCAAATGGTCGAATAGGTCGGACTCTATATAATGGCAGAGGAGCTTAAATTTCTTCAAGTCATTGATTACACGCTATTTTACATGGTAGACACTTGTGAAGGACCTTTTTGATAGTCTGTTGATCTCTTAAAATCCAGAATTCATTGCGTAGTTCTGTCAGCACAATATGTGCACCCAAATGATGAAGTATGATGTGTGTGTACGTTATTAATAATTCTGTGAAGTGATGAGTACCATACTGGATAATGTGATGTTACTCAGCCATGGACATGACTGCGAAGTGTAGTCTTCCTCCCAGTCTAATGACATCATCCTGTACAAAAGGATTAAAGGGATCAATTGGTGATGATAATTACAGTGTAGTATTTTCTCATAGTGTGTTCAATTCAGCTGTGAAACATTGTTTTTGAACATTAAACATCCAGTAGTTCTGAACATATTCCATTTCAACAGCAGTCAGAGTGTGTGAGAATTTCTTTGTATATCTGATGGCTTCTGTGAAGCAGAATATCGAGGTAGTGACATGCGGTAATTTCCAATGAGAGCTGAATATTAGTGAGTTCAAGCGAGATGTAGGTGTAGTAATAATAAAAACTTGAGTTTAGAAGCTTTGGGTTTCTGGCAGTATTGTATCTGTCCTATTTATTTCTGAAGGACATGATGTGTAGTCTTTAGTAAGCCAGTGTGGTCCATTCTACCAGTTGTCTATTGAACATAATTAATCTGCTAAATTCTAGTATTTTAAGTGGTCTGCTGCATTCTGAGTCCCTGGGCAATGTATCCATTGACTTGGAGTGGTATAAATCGGTATTTCTGTCATTGTATTACTGACAAATGTTTTTCACTAATTGAGATCGTTGCATATCCATACAAGTGTCATTGTTGAACCACTCCATAATGTAGCTTTGGTAATGTCAAAGTCTGTTGCTGTGCAGAAATAAATAAGGAGGCATGAGGCGGTTAATGCAGCAAGAGGTTTCAATCTAGGTGATGTAATCTTCTTTATAGGAGCGAGCATAGTCTTGCTGCAAACCAATCATACTAAACAAATTTTGCTTATGTTAGATCTTATGTACAAAACCGGCCCATTTGCTCTTTCAGAAGCATCAGAAAAAACATGTACTTCAGAATCGATTTGGTTGATTTTATACCAATCCATCTGGAGATGTTTATGGCCGAATGTATCTTTAGTTTTGATGCCATAACTGCCATCTTTGTGCGAGATCAGAAGGTAGTATAACTCTTCCCAGGCTATACCTTTTAGCGACATGTCTTGGAAAAGTACTTCGCAATGACAGATTCTGGCGTGAACAAGCCTAATGGTTCGTAGAATTTGGCTATTACAAATAGGATGTTCCACTTTGTTTCAAGTAAATATGATATGTATTTAATGATTATTTGCACATCAGTAAATATGTTATCATCTATTGATTCCAGTCTACCCCTTGAATACTGGTCTCTGACTTGATTTCTCGGCTTTCATTCTTCCATATATTTCTCGATGTCGCTGAGCACGAAGCCCATTTTTGGATTGGAAGTTTGAAGTTCTATAACAGTAATGTTAGTTCTTAGTAAAGTGTTGTTACATAGTTGTCATCCTATCTGCTGGCAGTGAAGTCATCCATGAAAGTGGGCATATTTAGCATTGCTAATGCGATTGGAACATTTTCTGAATAATGTGTTGCTACCTCTTGTATAGTGCTGACAATAGGAAGGTGCTACTGGTTAGGCCAAATTGCAGACATGTGAAATGGTAAAATATTACTTCCCTTGTGGTATTGCAGTTTTTATCGTTGTCCTCTTCTACACAAAACCAAAGAAATCGTGTAATGTTTCTGTCATTTTTATGTAGAATAAGTCGTAGAAATACTAGAATACCATCGCAAGCAATGGCCTTGGGATATTTTCGAAACCTTAGAAAAGTTGCTTNATAAGTCGTAGAAATACTAGAATACCATCGCAAGCAATGGCCTTGGGATATTTTCGAAACCTTAGAAAAGTTGCTTTACTACGAGGGTTATTCGGAAAGTAAGGTCCGATTTCGTATAAAACCTAAACCATCATAGACTTTTTCAAAAACTTTTATTATTTAATTCCTTACATGATTCTCTATTTTTCTACATGGTTTCCATATTCATTTAGACATTTTTCATACCGTTCNATAAGTCGTAGAAATACTAGAATACCATCGCAAGCAATGGCCTTGGGATATTTTCGAAACCTTAGAAAAGTTGCTTATATTTCAGGGAGTACATTTAGACCTGTTTCTAAAATATCACTTAAAGAAGGTGAGTTAATGTCACGAGAATATTCGTGGAAAACTATTCTGTACCTCGTACTGTTCCTTTTCTGTTTCTTTACTACGAGGGTTATTCGGAAAGTAAGGTCCGATTTCGTATAAAACCTAAACCATCATAGACTTTTTCAAAAAAGTAACTGCTTCTTTCACGTCTCGTCCCCTGTGACAATCTTCTCTAAAAATTTATCACCTTCCTTATGATATCGGTCCAAAAAATCAAGAGCACAAGAAATTCTTTTAATTTGGTGTCCCTCAGTATGCAGCCTGAGAACCCAATTTGCGCACAATTTGTGAAATTGCCAATTTTCAGAGACAATTTTGTGCAAAGTTGTTCTACCCACAATCGGAAATTCCAATGCTAAAGTTGAAATTGTGAATCGCCGGTCTTCACGATTCTTTTCGTCCACGGCTTTGACCAAATCTTCTGTGATCACTGATGGTAGGCCTGATCGCGGCTCATTGTGGACATTTTCCCGTCCGTCCTTGAAAGATCTCACCCACTTACGCACTTTGCTGTCACTCATCGCATTGGGGCAATACACTTGACTTATCTGTCAATGAACTTCCGCTGCTGAAACGTTCCTTGCTGTTAAAAACCGAATCACTGACCGTATTTCACGGTCGTCGGGCTGATTAATTGTTTTGAACATTTTGAACTGACTCTGTAAACAGCACACTGCAACAATACCAATGCAAATGGCGTCGTTTTACGAGCAAGGCATGCCGGGAGTCGGTGCGCATGCGCGTTACAATATTCGTGCGACATTCGATTAGCTACGGCGATTCGGACCTTACTTTCCGAATAACCCTCGTATATTGTGAGGTAAGTAATATACATAATTACAAGCATCGCCATGAGGTACCATCTCAACTTGTTCCTTTGTAATATAATTCAGCATGTGTTTGTGATTCATGTATTTAAATTCTTTATTTGTTTAACAGGTTTTCGGTAGTATAGAAAAGCTACACTTTACTGTGTGTAAATTATCAGAGAAAACAATGTCTCTTTTATGCGGAGCTGTACAACTCTTCTCCCATTTTCACTTTGGTATGAGTTTTGGAATTTTTCAAGGATAGCACTGCCTTTGGCTGTGAGTGTACGATTCTATTTTTCCATTATACCTATGGTTTCTAATTCCCAAAATTTTCGTATAGTTTCATTGAATAGGTGTGTAGTACTCTAAAACATCTTGTCATTGGAAAGTGAGATGTGCTGGACTATTAATTGTTTCACAGCAGTGGTGGATATGTTTCTACTAATGATCCATCCAAATTTTGTTAGAAGTAGGATAAAGGATGACGATAGACTGATTGGCTGCTCAGTCTTCACAATTTGCCAATATTGTGTGAGGGTGGCATTTGCACAAAAACCTTTAACATTAATGTTGATTCGCCATTGGGGACTTTAATGTGTTCTATGTTGATTTTAATGTGCTCACTACCAATGTTTGGTTGCTAGTGACCTGGAATTGTAATAAATCGACCAAGGAGGAATTGATGAAACTGGATTGGCTACCAATGTCTAGGATTCACCTTATGTGTTTACTTATTCCTGTAGGCCCTGTTATCCACACTCGAGTAGTTTGAAGATAAGTGAAATTCGGAGTTTTGACGTCAATTTGGCCAACAGGGGTTGGTAGTGAGGTATCTTCACTGCAGATCCATACATAGTGTTGTTTCTTACATCTTAACTTGAGGCTTTACCTAGTTCGTTGCACATTTGAACATTGTGTCCTCGTTTAAGACATAATAAACATCTGCTTACATTTTTAAATGTATCAATTCTTTCCTGATAGTTTCATTTGTTAGCAATATTGGCACCAGTGTCCTTGGTTCTCACAGAATATGTAAAATGTATTTCGGATTTCTTTGTTCTTTGGTTAAAATTTATTAGATATATTAAAATGAATGCTGTCGGCGTGTAAGCAGCTGTTAGAAAATAATTTCCTCGTATTTTCTGGTTAGTTAAAGAGCTTTCTACTTCTTTAATGAAATCCATCAAGACCGATATGTTACCTATTTGAATGTTTGATCTTTTGCCATGAATAAGCCAACGACGATGAAGATAGAGACCCTCCAGAAAGGAATTTTCCATAGATATCCACATCTTCCCCTAGTGCTGTAAGTGCTTGAATCTGTCGTTGACAGACTATATATGTGTTGCTCAGGTCCTCTGTTATGTCAGAAAATGTTGGTTATAAATTTTCCAAGTAATCTAGATGTACTTGAATGTACATCTTTTTATCACAATAATGTGATTTGAGAATATTTTTCGTCTGCTCGTATATATCGGCTGTAATCGCTAAACCATCTACTAAACGTTATGATCCACCGTCTAGATATCTCTGAAGAAATACATGTTTGTTGATCATGAATACGGATACATTCTTATCTTCTGACGACTCGAACTGTTCCCAGTAGCATGTCTTGGTTTTAATATCTCCAGTAAAATATTCTAATTTAATAGTGGAAAGTTTTACATCGGGTGTGATCACTGGTTGGGTGGATCGCAGATCTGTATAATGCAAACTGTCCTTGTGTTATTCTATACAAGAAGTGTTTTAGCTATGTTAACTGCACGCTTTGTGTTTTCAATATATTCTTTATAAACGTTTCCGTTTAAATCGTGTTCTGAATCATCAATCAAATTGCAAATGGTATCGTCCACAAGAGTTAAATTTGTAATTTTTTTTTTTATACTACGTGATAGATACTCTNCGTTTAAATCGTGTTCTGAATCATCAATCAAATTGCAAATGGTATCGTCCACAAGAGTTAAATTTGTAATTTTTTTTGTATACTACGTGATAGATACTCANACGTGATAGATACTCTAGTTAATCCACCGTCGTTGTGTCATTACACTCATCTACAAAACTGACGATGTTAAATTGCTATGTTTTGCATTTTGGTTTAAATTGTTTTCATTGTGTTATTTTGATTTTTAGTAACAGATATTCCTGTTTTATATATGTAACTAGTAATTTATAACAAATATTACATGCTTTTCACTGCTACAAACTACCTAATATGTTGAAGTGATTCAATAATTGTATAGAGGCCTACCAGCTCTGGATAATGTGAAACCAGATTGAAAATTCACTTGATTCGTGCCATGTCGTGATTTTTCCTCACTTTCCCGGAGTTTCGGCACCATTAAATGTTAATGTTTGCTTTTAACATATCGTGAAAGAAAAGAGAATTTTGCAGCCATGAAATTTATGTTTAATTATCAACTGTCTACATACTGTATATTCNCGGCACCATTAAATGTTAATGTTTGCTTTTAACATATCGTGAAAGAAAAGAGAATTTTGCAGCCATGAAATTTATGTATAATTATCAACTGTCTACATAGAGGACACATACTGTATATTCAGTGGAATGTTAAAGGCTCGCACTGCAAAGCTTGTTCTTCTATAAATCCGCAACACTTGATGCTCTGCTGGCATACAAAATTTGTTTTAAATCGGTTGAATTGCTCCCGATATGCGACATATTTCCCAAAATATTTAATGGGCACCATTTTTAAAATAAGTGTCCCATGTGGTCGAAAACAATAAAGGTCAGGTGTACTTGCTAAGTGTTATATGTGTACCAAGTTTGGTGAATTCATGTTGATGCGTTACAAATTTAAAGGGGTGAGGAGACACACACGCAGAGACACACACACATACACACAGGCATAAAAGTGATCTCATAAGCCTTTATTTCCTTCGGAAATTAATCTAAAAATGTGGGTTTTATGCCATGTCTCTTGGAGCAATCAACAAATTCGCACCATATTTTACATGCAAATATTACAACGGTAGGACATGTTATCTGAATTGTTTTAGGTGGTTAGGTCTTAAAAAAACTGTGTTAAATAATTAATAGAAATAAGTTTAATTCTATTAAACAATTCAACAAAATGCAACAAAATTGTGTATGCTAGCAGTATTCACTAGAAGTATTAATTATACAGTGATCCACTTTCACAAAATATTTTGTGATAGAATGTCAAGTGAGAAAATGGGACGTTTTGCCAAATTTCCGGGACCATTCAACTAATTTCCACCAAATCCGCACACTAGAAATGTTACAGAAGGAAATGGAACCTTACATGATTTAAGTGGTTTCAGACAATAATTTTCTAAATGGTGGCCTTATAATTAATAAAGATAATATTCTTATATATATTAAACAATTTAACCGAGTTCAATAAAACTTTGCATGATGGCAGTAAGCATTGTCCACAGAGCCTCTTTTAAGCCGTTTTTTGCGATATCACCAAATGAGAAAATCAAGTTTTAATGTCATTTCTAGGGGACCAATCAACCGATTTCTACAATCTTTTTCACACAAATAGCGCTATGGTAAGCTATGCAAAGTCACTTGATTTAAGTGGCACAGACACTTATTTTCACAATAACGGCCTTGTAAATATTTGAATTGAGTAAAAACTACTTGCCATAACATTATACTGATTACGACCGAACTTGGTGCTCCAAATCCCACCTTTGTAAATCAGTTGTGGGTAAGCCAGCTTGTGGTATGAAGATAACTTGGTTCGAGTCCCGGAAAAGGCAGATTTGTATTTGTAATTGTCTCAATACTCTTACATATGTTCTATCACTAATGATATTGCTGTCAGCGTGACGTCAAGGCCTACCTACCAACAAAGCTTTAAAAAATTTAATTACTATTAATTGCACCCATGTAGAGGAAATTAGTCCAATTAGTTATATAAGTAACTTCTTGCTAGAATTATTTTGTAGTAACATGTATATTGCACACATTTCCAACTTTTGAATTATGACAAATTCCTGAGAGAAATATTATTGTTTATAATAATAAAAAAATTTGTTTTGAGAAGTACATACAGTTTTCCTAATAGCATGTTTGTAAAAAAAAGAAAATTTCTTTATTTTGTCGAAAGTGGCAACATGTAGTGGCAGGGAACATTATGATACTTATCCAAGCTTCGACATAACATACCCTATATCTAGAAATTCAAATAAAGATACAAATATTTTAAATAGTGGTTTAATGTTGAATTAGGTCATTGCAGGCATAATAAATGTAATGCTTACATACGGCAATTTTTTCTACTAATTAATTAATTAGAGTGATTATGGTATGAATGATATGTACTAAAACCATTATTCCATATCACTAAGAAATGTAAAGCATATCATTTGCTTCTAAATTCACTCCATAATCTCCTTATTTAGGGGCAACATGAGTGTATACTACGTTATCTGTGTAAATAAGGGTATCTTATACACTTGTGACGTTATGTTCGCTGCAATGGTGACAAAATAAAATATTTATTATTGGTATTTTGACAAATTATAAACGACGCTGGAACCAAACTAATGATATTGAAAGGTTGCACATAATTTAATGTGTACTTCTTTGAATACAAATATTACTATCTTCAAGAAAACCTGTTAAATTATGAGTCAAGACTGTTACAATAAAACCTGTAATTAATGCTGAGATGTTACTTACCCATTCCAACCATCAGGTTCGCTGCATAGAAAAACAAAACAAGTTAAGTTAATGGTCTTGCTTAAAATGTTAACTGTAAGACACGAGCAAACATATTAAGGAACGAAAAATTATATACATCAAAAGGAAGTAGGTTTTATATGAAAACTCTAGTTTTTAAAAAATCATACCAATTATTATACTAAACTACAATAAATTGTTTGTGTATATTAAGCATATTATTTAGCCTAGGTAACAGAGCACGTGAGAAAAATGGTTGGACATTAAAAGACATCTCAACATAACTTATGTACACAATTATATATGAAAATCTCAAGACCCAGAAAGAATGGCTCGAATGAATCCAAATTCGGAGGATGTGTAGAACAGTGTACCGGCAATAAGTGGTTTAGATTACAGAGATATTGCGTACAGGCACAGCTGCGCCCTCTCTTGTATGAACGGAAATGCCAGTGTTACGCCAATCTCAGCTAGTGGAGAGCTGTCAAACAAAGTGAAAGAAAGTGCAAGTATGCCTCGTTAACGTCAAAGGGGTCCATATCATTAAGTGAGTGTGTTCGAATGGGGCAGAATGATAGGTCTCAGAGAAACAGATTTGTCATACCATGACTTTTTCGCTCTCGTACAGGGCATTCTGCTACTGCAGTGATGTGTGTGTGGAATCAGCGGATAGAAGAGGGTCGCACGCAGCAACGAGCTGGTACTGGACCACGCTATGTGGCCAGAGCACGGGATGACTGCCATCTTGACCACATGGCCGCAATGGACCGTACAGCCTCGTCCACAGTATTGGCTCGACACTGGAGCACTGCAACGGGTGTGGACCTGTCTGCGTCAAAAATTCGACACCGTCTGCTGCGGGCTGGACTGGTGTACTCATGGCATTACGTCGGCTTCCATTGTTCAGAAACCAAACACGCTTCAAACTGCAATGGGCACATGAAGGCATGTGGAGTTTCCTGAAGGAGAAGCAGTACCTAGAGTTCTTAAACCTCCATTATGTAGTTGGTGCTGTTCAAATTGACCTCAATACATAGGAATTCTCAAGGACGGAGATAATGTACAGTTCTGTAATCCTAATTAAGTGTGTTTTGCCATGTGCCAAATCTGTAGAATGCAGTTCATTTAAATCACGTGTATACTTCTTGATTGTGCAATTTTCACAAACGTTAGTGTAGTTGCGATGTTCTCGTCTTAGTTCTATTACTTAATATTACTGTCAGTGTGCATTGGTGTAAAATGGTAAAACGCAATGGCAATAGTAACCGTAAAAATTTGTACTTGTGTCGAAAATACTGTCCGCAATACGAATATAATAAATCAACATATAATAAATCAACAAATTAAATGGTCTTCTATGTCGGAAACATTTGAACTGCACATTATAGATCTAGGTCACATAAAAATTAAAATTCCATGACAGCTTTATGTCTTAGAATTGGTTTAAGCCGACATTTTAGAAATTCCAGAACATGCTGAACAGAGCTTCCAGTGTTTCTATTGTTAACAAAATTCACATCTATTTAACACAATGCAACTGTACTAAAAACTTTTCTAACAATTCGTGTAATATGCTATAAACATTTCTGATTTTCACTGAGGAATATTAATAATTTCTCACTTACGAAACCACTTTCTATATCAAGTGTTCGATTGCGAAAAAAGAACAAGCAAACGACTCTTGTGCATTTGTGAGCAGAAATTAAGGACGCAACATGTTTTTATATGTAACGAGGAGAAAAAGTGTTACAAATTGAAGGAAAGCATAGCATAATCTCTTCGAAATGTAATAGTATGCGAAATTTGAACAGTATTCACCAATATAGGAATCTAATGGATGCAATGCATATTTATTCATAGTGAGTTCCGAGTACAGGAGGATAGACAAAATAAATGTATTACATGTGAAGGGCAGCAGGCAAAAACTGCAGTATTCGGAAGAATGTGATTTTCCTCTTCATGCTTACTGCAAAGCTGTCAAAGTTCTATTTAGGTATCATGTCCCATTCCATTTGTAGTGCCGATCATAGCTGTGTAGTCGTTGTTGGCAGCTGATTGTGTGCTACCATACATCTCCTGACAACGATCCAGATGCGTCCAGTTGGATTTAGGTCCGGGATATTGTGGGCTAAAAGATGTGAAGATAATCTTCGCACTCCAACAGCTCAGCGTCAGACACTCTATGGTGAGGTGTTTCACTTTCGTCCACCATGAAGAGGATCTCAAGTCCCAAAGCACCCCGGAAAAAAATATGCTTGTGAGGAAGGTCAACCTCGGTAAAATAAATGTCACTTGTGACTGAACCTCTTCAGAGGATGTGGAGCTTCGTCTGGATACCAAACATTATGCCTCCCCAAACTAGAAGTCCGCCCCCTGCAAAGCTATGCCTTTCGGCGATGCAGGAGAAATGCTTGCATATTTGCCGCTCTGTCCAGATATATATGCGTGAGGAATCGCTAGCGAGACTAAATCCGCTCTCATCCATAAAGAGCACTCGACACCATTGCTTAGCTCCCCAGTCAATATGTTCCCAGGACCACATCAAATGCTATCTCTGATGGATAGGTGTACATCGTACACTCCGTACTTGTCACTGAGCGGACAAACAACCTGTATGAAATCTCTTGGCCATAGTAAAACATGATATCGGGCATCTAGTGGTATGTTGCAAAAGTCTTACGTTTTCACTCACTGTTAGCGGGCAATTTCTTCTCGCATGTAGGACAACATACTGGTCCTCCATCGTTAATGTTGCACATGAATAACTAATGCAAAACCTTTGTAAAATGTAGCTTCCATTTAAGTACCATACAAAACTCGTTTCACGATGTGGTGTATAATCCCTAACTTCTCGACTACACTAGCCACAATTCGACATTCTTCCAACTTCCCAACAATTCGACCTCTGTTAAAGTTGTCCATATGTTGTTTACATAAATGCCTGTTGGCTCAAAAGACCGTAAATCTATGTAATTCAACCCAAAGCAGACATATTCCAGATCATGTGAATGCTTACATCCGCCACCTGCTAAAAAGAATCCCGTCAGATTCATCAATTGAATAGGTTGTAATTTTTATAAGGTTTTATGAATCGGAATAGANAACATACAACGTAAAATACAGTAAATAAAATTTTAAGCAAACCTGAAATAAATTTGAAAATTATTAAACACGTTAGAACGCACTATGAGTAATCTCTTATACAGATTTCAAAAGCAAAAGGAATCTGTACGAGAAGGTTAGCACAAATTAAAGTCATACGTTATGAAAAATCAAATAATAAAGAGCTGATATTAGTATAAAAAAACCGATAAATGAAATATTAGGTTAAACAAGAATCGCACAAATTCTCTACAGTACGGCCATCCGGGGGCTTATGAGAGATTGGCGTTGCCATGTTAATGTTGTTGGATGGACTCCTTGAATGTTGACACATTTCATTGCAAAGTATTGTGTCTATAATATGTAATCAAAGTGAAAGTTTTTCTCCCCCACCCAATCCCCCAGTCAAAATCAAACCTATATATACACACACACACACACACACAGAGAGAGAGAGAGAGAGAGAGAGAGAGAGAGAGAGAGAGAGAGAGAGAGAGACAGACACGCACACGAAACATCTCATTTTTAATACTCACATTTTGGGTTTATATAATGAAATGTTTTTCGTTTGCATCACATATTCTTTTGTGTGAAATCCTCAAGATTAAAAACTTTACGCTTGTGGAATATCCATTAATAATATATACATTACTTTTATGATGGGTACGTGCATGTACGAACACATGTACTCACAAACAGTGGAATGTAAACATTGCCATGTGACTGCCACATGACAATGTTTGTTTACCCTTTGGCAGAAGGATACGAAATGGGCTGGAAAGTAGATCTTTAGCAGGGCTTCAGAAAATCTTGAAGTTACCGTGAAAACATTATAGTGGAGAGCTGTCAAACAAAGTGAAAGAAAGTGCAAGTATGCCTCGTCAACGTCAAAGGGGTCCATATCATTANCTAGTGGAGAGCTGTCAAACAAAGTGAAAGAAAGTGCAAGTATGCCTCGTCAACGTCAAAGGGGTCCATATCATTAAGTGAGTGTGTTCGAATGGGGCAGAATGATAGGTCTCAGAGAAACAGATTTGTCATACCATGACTTTTTCGCTCTCGTACAGGGCATTCTGCTACTGCAGTGATGTGTGTGTGGAATCAGCGGATAGAAGAGGGTCGCACGCAGCAACGAGCTGGTACTGGACCACGCTATGTGGCCAGAGCACGGGATGACTGCCATCTTGACCACATGGCCGCAATGGACCGTACAGCCTCGTCCACAGTATTGGCTCGACACTGGAGCACTGCAACGGGTGTGGACCTGTCTGCGTCAAAAATTCGACACCGTCTGCTGCGGGCTGGACTGGTGTACTCATGNGCACTGCAACGGGTGTGGACCTGTCTGCGTCAAAAATTCGACACCGTCTGCTGCGGGCTGGACTGGTGTACTCATGTCATTACGTCGGCTTCCATTGTTCAGAAACCAAACACGCTTCAAACTGCAATGGGCACATGAAGGCATGTGGAGTTTCCTGAAGGAGAAGCAGTACCTAGAGTTCTTAAACCTCCATGATGTAGTTGGTGCTGTTCAAATTGACCTCAATACATAGGAATTCTCAAGGACGGAGATAATGTACAGTTCTGTAATCCTAATTAATTGTGTTTTGCCATGTGCCAAATCTGTAGAATGCAGTTCATTTAAATCACGTGTATACTTCTTGATTGTGCAATTTTCACAAACGTTAGTGTAGTTGCGATGTTCTCGTCTTAGTTCTATTACTTAATATTACTGTCAGTGTGCATTGGTGTAAAATGGTAAAACGCAATGGCAATAGTAACCCTAAAAATTTGTACTTGTGTCGAAAATACTGTCCGCAATACGAATATAATAAATCAACAAATTAAATGGTCTTCTATGTCGGAAACATTTGAACTGCACATTATGGATCTAGGTCACATAAAAATTAAAATTCCATGACAGCTTTATGTCTTAGAATTGGTTTAAGCCGACATTTTAGAAATTCCAGAACATGCTGAACAGAGCTTACAGTGTTTCTATTGTTAACAAAATTCACATCTATTTAACACAATGCAACTGTACTAAAAACTTTTCTAACAATTCGTGTAATATGCTATAAACATTTCTGATTTTCACTGAGGAATATTAATAATTTCTCACTTACGAAACCACTTTCTATATCAAGTGTTCGATTGCGAAAAAAGAACAAGCAAACGACTCTTGTGCGTTTGTGAGCAGAAATTAAGGACGCAACATGTTTTTATATGTAACGAGGAGAAAAAGTGTTACAAATTGAAGGAAAGCATAGCATAATCTCTTCGAAATGTAATAGTATGCGAAATTTGAACAGTATTCACCAATATAGGAATCTAATGGATGCAATGCATATTTATTCAAAGTGAGTTCCGAGTACAGGAGGATAGACAAAATAAATGTATTACATGTGAAAGGCAGCAGGCAAAAACTGCAGTATTCGGAAGAATGTGATTTTCCTCTTCATGCTTACTGCAAAGCTGTCAAAGTTCTATTTAGGTATCATGTCCCATTCCATTTGTAGTGCCGATCATAGCTGTGTAGTCGTTGTTGGCAGCTGATTGTGTGCTACCATACATCTCCTGACAACGATCCAGATGCGTCCAGTTGGATTTAGGTCCGGGATATTGTGGGCTAAAAGATGTGAAGATAATCTTCGCACTCCAACAGCTCAGCGTCAGACACTCTATGGTGAGGTGTTTCACTTTCGTCCACCATGAAGAGGATCTCAAGTCCCAAAGCACCCCGGAAAAAAATATGCTTGTGAGGAAGGTCAACCTCGGTAAAATAAATGTCACTTGTGACTGAACCTCTTCAGAGGATGTGGAGCTTCGTCTGGATACCAAACATTATGCCTCCCCAAACTAGAAGTCCGCCCCCTGCAAAGCTATGCCTTTCGGCGATGCAGGAGAAATGCTTGCATATTTGCCGCTCTGTCCAGATATATATGCGTGAGGAATCGCTAGCGAGACTAAATCCGCTCTCATCCATAAAGAGCACTCGACACCATTGCTTAGCTCCCCAGTCAATATGTTCCCAGGACCACATCAAATGCTATCTCTGATGGATAGGTGTACATTTTACACTCCGTACTTGTCACTGAGCGGACAAACAACCTGTATGAAATCTCTTGGCCATAGTAAAACATGATATCGGGTATCTAGTGGTGTGTTGCAAAAGTCTTACGTTTTCACTCACTGTTAGCGGGCAATTTCTTCTCGCATGTAGGACAACATACTGGTCCTCCATCGTTAATATTGCACATGAATGACTAATGCAAAACCTTTGTAAATATGTAGCTTCCATTTAAGTACCATAAAAAACTCGTTTCACGATGTGGTGTATAATCCCTAACTTCTCTACTACACTAGCCACAATTCGACATTCTTCCAACTTCCCAACAATTCGACCTCTGTTAAAGTTGTCCATATGTTGTTTACACAAATGCCTGTTGGCTCAAAAGACCGTAAATCTATGTAATTCAACCCAAAGCAGACATATTCCAGATCATGTGAATGCTTACATCCGCCACATGCTAAAAAGAATCCCGTCAGATTCATCAATTGAATAGGTTGTAATTTTTATAAGGTTTTATGAATCGGAATAGANCTGCTAAAAAGAATCCCGTCAGATTCATCAATTGAATAGGTTGTAATTTTTATAAGGTTTTATGAATCGGAATAGAACTATTGTATTATGTTGTTTCTAGGGCAACAGGCTTGAGGTTGTGGAGCCGGAGCAGTGCGCTATCTTACATTCCGCCATTTTGGGCAGCTACCTTAGATGTTCTTGGCCATGACCTTCTGATGTCGGCCGTCTCGTTTCCTGTCTCTATCTTATAACCGGCCATTTTTTCCTTCCACTAATAATGTTTTCTCTCATTTTCCTCTCAAAATGTCCTGTTCTTCCTTCGAAACGTCTGGAATTTTCCCGCTAAAGAAGTAGAATATTCTCATAAATCAACCATTCGTTTTCCTGTGACTTCAACCATACATCCACGAAATTGACATCTCCTACAAAAACATCCCTACGATGTTGAGATGCTTCATTAATAGCCTTATATTTTAGTAAAAATTAATAGCGCAATTCCTCAATGCTGCTCTATGTGGCTGGAATTGAGAAAAATACCAACTGTATTAAGGAAACAGCCACCAACTGCTACACTATCACCCATGACTTAAGAAATATCGCTTAAGCACAAATATAATTTTATAAATAAAAGTTATGTATTTTAATGTTTTATTCAACTTTTAATACATATAGCCTAATAACACCCATCGACATGTAGGTGTATTCATATTTTTTAGGAGAATTCGAAAATTAGATCACAAGTTTCAGAAATGCAAACCATAACTTTATTAATTTTGTGAATAAAAATTGTGTATTCAATTAAATATATGTTTTTTAACTTTGTAATAAGTGTATCGAGCAATGTGTCTACATAAATGTGTATTCAAGGAGGTCTCACTTACGATTTCAGGAAATTTGAATACCAGATACAACAAGAACCATACTGCATTTTATAGGCTAACAATAACTTAAGGCATGATATTATGTTTTCTAAGTAATCATACACTGAAGAGCCAAAAAACTGGTACACCTGCCTAATATCGCGTAGGGCCCCCACGAGAATGCAGCAGTACTGCAAGACGACGTGGCATGGACTCGACAAATGTCTGAAGGTATGCAGTAGGCAATTCGCACCATGAATTCTGCAGGGCAATCCACAAATCCATAGGAGTGCGAGGAGGTGGAGATATCTTCTGAACAGCATGTTGCAAGGCATCCCAGATATGCTCAATAATGTTCATGTCTGGTGATTCAGGTGTCCTATGGAAGTGTCTAAAGTCAGAAGAGTGTTCCTGGAGCCATACGGTAGCAACTCTCAACATGTGGGGTGTTGCATTGTCCTGCTAGAATGGTCCACGTCTGTCGGAATGCACAATGAAAATGAATGGGTGCAGGTGCTCGGACAGGATGCTTACGTATCTGTCACCTGTCAGAGTCGTATCTAAACGTATCAGGGGTCCCATTTCACGCCAACTGCACATGCCCCATACCATGACAGAACCTCCACCACTTTGAACAATCCCCTGTTGACTTGTAGGGTCCATGGTTTCATGAGGATGTCTCCATACCAGTACACGTCCATCCGCCCGATACAATTGGAAAGGAGACTCGTCAGACCGGGCAACGTATTTCCAGTCATCAACAGTCTAATGGCGGTGTTGGCGTGCCCAGGCGAGGCGTAAAGCTTTGTGTCTTGCAGTCAACAACGGTACACGAGTGGGTCTTCGACTCCGAAAGCCCATATCAATGATGGTCCGTTGAATAGTTCGCACACTGGCACTTGTTGATGCCCCAGCATTGAAATCTGCACCAATTTCCGAAAGTGTTGCACATCTGTCACGTTTAATGATTCTCATCAGTCATCGTTTGTCCCGTTCTTTCACGATCTTTTTCCGGCCGCAGCGTTGTCGAAGATTTGATGTTTTACCGAATTCCCAATATTCACGGTACACTCGTGAAATGGTTGTACGCGAAAATCCAAATTTTATCGCTACCTCGGAGATGCTATGTCCCATCTCTCGTGCGCCAACTATAACACCACGTTAAAACTCACTTAAATATTGATAAACTGCCATTGTACCAACAGTAACCTATCTAGCAACTTTGCCAGACGCTTGTTGTCTTATATAGGCGCTGCCGACCGCATCGCGTTACTCTGATTGGTTCCATGCCTCTGTTATTTGCATACGCACGCCTATACCAGTTTTATTTTGGCTCTCCAGTGTATAACCTGTCAAGGTTAAGAATACAGGAGCTTACCTCAAGTAACAAGACACCCACAAACTTAAAAGTAGAGTTTGTCGTTATTCATATCCTCTAGAAGTTAGGCGCGTGGGATTAGGAACATATTAGACCAGTACAGGTCTGACCAATGTGGAAATATTCATTATGCCTTAAGCCTAATAAGATAATTTTTCCACCATTTCCCATTCAGTGAAATTATAGCCACTTTATTCTTATAATAGGTGCCTTACTCCTGATTTTTTATTAAAAGTTATCTTTTAGTGTTTTAACTAACAGTTTCCTATAAATAGTTTCACCATACACATGAATAAGTACAATTAAAGCATATCATATAGTAAAATAAGTAAAATTATTAAATATCTAAAATCTATAACCACATTGGCCTATGTATTATTTTCATAACAAATTAGGTGTCAAAATTACAATACGCGAAATTATATGCTATTCAGAGTATAAAGTATTTATTATGAAATATCACTTTAAGAAAGGATAATTTGTTGCTAGATTGAATTGTTAAAGTAAAATTATCGTTTCCAAAATGGTTATCGCCTCTAAACACATCCATAATTTAAACGCCTGATCTTTACCACCAAATGTATGAATATAGAAGATATTTTATAGTTTATAATATATGATTATCAGGAGACAGAATAATGTATGTAAGAGTAAACACAATGTATGACAAATATCAGTTTACAATTTCACGTTTCAAAAATGTATTAGATGTTTGTAATGTGTTTATTTCTATACTTATTTTCTTCTTCGAGAACGTAGTGTTCATTTTAGTGACATCACAAAGGGCTTTTGGGGAAATTTGACAGAAACTTGCCTCGATTTTATTCAAAATAGTGATATTTTACCATCGAAATTCTACCAACTGTCGTCGCAAAGTATGGATTGACGCAGTGTTTTTTCATTGAAGCAAAATATAGTGATCGTCGCAAGGAAGAGTGGTCGCAATCTATAAAACGCAATCTGAAACGTGGTACGAAGCAAATTTGCGTTCGGCAGGAAACTAACCTCGATGGTTCATAATATGCCTGCTGAAAATTATACGCCTTTTAAAAAAAAATCACCATGAATGAATCGCGCGAGTACAACGATGGTTGTCACACAGTGTCGCCATTGCACAACATGCGTCCCAGATGCGTTTAATGCAATTGTATTGCGCAGATGTGCCACTAGGGAGCATACATGTATCTCATAGATGCAAGACACCGAATAAGGCGATAGTAGCAGTATGAGACATGTGAGCCATATATCAGAAGTTCAGTGAATACGCAACATACCTCAACCGTGCATTTTGGAAGCCTTTGCCTAGCTGNCGTGAGCCATATATCAGAAGTTCAGTGAATACGCAACATACCTCAACCGTGCATTTTGGAAGCCTTTGCCTAGCTGGATGAGTTTCAGAGAGACTGCATGGTCGGCCTTCGAGGATCACGTTGGATGTTTCGGCGTATGGTTCGCCACTTGAACCATTCTTCGTGTACTGTGAGTAGTTGTTGGATGCAGTGGGAACAGGAGGGTACACATACCCATCGTGAAGGCTTGGGTCGACCCCGGTGGATCACCAGCAGGGAGGATCGTTTGATCGCGCGACAGGATATAAGCACANTCGTGAAGGCTTGGGTCGACCCCGGTGGATCACCAGCAGGGAGGATCGTTTGATCGCGCGACAGGATATAAGCACATCACAGGCATTGCAGCGCACCATCCAGGGACATGGCATGGCAGTTGTGGATACGTCTGTGTCCACCAGTACCACATCCAGGCAGCTATAAAAGCAGTATCTGTCGTCGCGGTGTCCTTTAGGTCAAAAATTACGACAGTAGCAAGGCTGTGCATGTGTGACATTCCGGGAACAGGCAGCATAGCAGCTTGAGGACTGGTGACGAATGGTGTTCAGCGACGAATCACGGTCTTTCTGAAAACCGATGACCGCCGAATTAAAGTTTAGAGACGTCCACGCTAGCACCATAATCCATGCTTCATTTTGAGTAACACACCACCCCAGCGAGAGTGTCATGGTATGGGGTGCAGCGAATGTTGCAGCGATACATCAAGGCAATTGTGGGACCATATGCGCTCCCCTTCCTGTTACAGATTGAAAACCCCATTTTTTAGTCGGATAATGTCCAACCTCACTCAGTTTGGGTATATCTGGCCTGCTTTCATGATGTGAACAGTTTTCCTTTGCCAGCAAGTTCCACAGATCTCTCTCCTGTCGAAAACGCTTGCCCTGTATGTAACATTAGTTTTGATAAAGTTTTCGTGTTTTTAGATATATATTGGTGACATTGGTTTTATGTAAAGTCAATAATGAGCTGTACGTTTTTCCAATATGTGAATTAAGTAATGCAATGAAAATAACACATCTTTTCCATGTAAAATTACCCACTGCATTATAATATATGTAAATATATAAATATTTTTATCGGATTTTATTAACACAAGTCAAAAAAATAATTCTCATAATATTTTAAGTGGTTTGGGTTTAATAAAATTTGTCGCCTTTTGGGCCAGGATCACATTTTAAAGTAAATTGTAGTAAAATAAGAATACAATACAAATGCATGGTAATAACTATAAAATTTCATTTGACATCAAACATATTTTGTTATGACATACAAAATCAGTCTTGAAAAACATGTACCCCATACCTAAATGTTTCTAAAATGGCTGCCTAATTATATTGTAAACGTATTGGACAAAATAAATTATCGCAGTCTATTTTAGGCCGCGAGAGTTGGATATCGCGTGAATTTCATTGTTCCATATCAACAGGCTCATAATGTTTGGTCACTATGAGAATAAAAGGGTGTAATTCGTAATGCACCATATTACCTAGGTTAGGCTTTGTAGTGATATGATATGGTATAAGTTAAATTTTTTTCATATTATGTTAAAAACATGAGGTAAGGCGACCACTGTCTGGTATTCGCAACTTGTAGCTGGTTACATAATTTCTTTTAAAAATTGTCAGCTCACCTATATGCTCACTATATTCAATAAAGTACAAATAAACTAATTTCGTGGAATTTCGTTAGAGTTTGACTTGAAAACTCGAGTTCGAAGATATCTTTGATGCATGGTCATAAGGGCGTATGTCACAATATAATCACTCTTGGTTTCCATCAAAGTACAGAGACGGAAAACGTCAGCTTTCGTTTGGTATTATGGGCTTATAACTAGGTAGAATAAAGGCTGGAATATGAACCGATTAATATATATTAAGTCAAATGTCCCAACTTTTGGTCGGTACTAACCGCGTATGTCGAAATAAGCAAAACACGTCACCAGTTAATATGTCAAGTACAGGTGACCTATAAAGGGCAATATTTCAAAACAAAGAAATGTAACCCACGGATACTGTCTTTAAACCAATGGTGATAGGAACCTGGTATGTAAACACAGTTTTCATAGCACATTGGATGAACATGAGAAATTTTAAAGACATGCCGATCATAAAAATTCCCAAGTGCTACTGGAACACAATCTAGTGTTGAACGTGGCAAACATCATCCAAAACATAATAAAAGTGAGGAGGAATTAAATGTTGTAAGAAATCATATTTCATCTACTCCTACCACCAATAGAACAAGCGATAAACAGTATTTGCTTTCCCATCTGAATATGGAAATAATTTATCAATTGTATGCAGAGAACAAAACAAAACCTGCGTCAAGAAACATATATGAAAGGGCAGTCCATGCTTTGAACCTCTCTTTCAAGAAGTCAAATGTTGATACATGTCACAAGTGTGATGTGTTACATTTGAAAATGAATGTTGCTAAAGACACTGGAAATGCTGAAAAAGAAGAGTGTGGGTCAGTCAAACTATAATTGCTCAAGAGGCAGCTGACGTTGTATACAAATCAAAAGCAAACGACAAATAACTCTGTAAAAACGATGATTTGAAAAAATGTTTCAGTTTTGATCTGCAGCAGTGCCTGCCTACGTCATATCACGGTTCGTCCTAAGCGTTTTACAAATATCAGTTATGGATCTTCAATATGACCGTGCACGATAATTCTACACGCCAGTCAACCATTTATATGTGACATAAAGCCTTGGAAGGTAGAGGTGCAAATGAAATAGCTTCATGCCTGTAAATACACTTATCTAACATGCCGCCTCGCATATCGGAAATAAAGTTTTATTCTGACACATGCGTTGGCTAATATAAAAACTCTCATATTGCTGCTGCGTTAATGAAAGCCACAGCTGATTTCCCACACAATAAAGTGATTAATCACAAGTTACTTGTTGCCAGGCACGCACACTTGAAATGCGACATTGGTCATTTACTGTTTGAGAAACAAAATAAACTCAGTGAGGTTCCTATGTGTCAGCAAATACNTTGAAATGCGACATTGGTCATTTACTGTTTGAGAAACAAAATAAACTCAGTGAGGTTCCTATGTGTCAGCAAATACGAATGATACTGGTTGGTACAAAGCTCTGAAAAAATCAAGCGTTTACAGTTGTTGAAGTAAACCACCAAGAAGAATTTTATGACTATGCTTGATTGCGCAAATCAACTGTGGTTTCTAGAAAAAATAACACAGATGTTTAACCATTCTCACGGTATTATGTTCAAGATGTAGGAATGGTAAACTGTAATAACTCATTACGTAATAAACCATTTAAGATTTTGAATTTCTAAATAAGAGGCCGAAACTCAATAGGCTAAATAAAAAGGAAATACAAATNTATAAACCATTTAAGATTTTGAATTTCTAAATAAGAGGCCGAAACTCAATAGGCTAAATAAAAAGGAAATACAAATTCATGTTACTTATTTCCACAGAAAAACAGGATTTATGGATCTGCTGCCTCTCAAACCACTATTGTTTCATGACTTCTACAGAAGTCTGCAAACATATTCTGCTACCAGCTATACATATTATCCAGATCTAGATGATTACGAGGTAGAGTAGCGTGTTTTGCTGTACAGCTAATCTGCTTACTACTTTTCTGGCATTACCACGGTCATTATAAGAAGAATCAAACAATATAACGTTCATTCTGTATTCGCTGTACAACATTTTATGCCTTTTGGTCTATGTATATGCTACATACATGAAGACATAAACTTTAATAATTTGTCAGTTTAAAAGTGTATGCCCAGTTGAGTGATGTAAAGGATCAACCTAATTGAACGGTGTAGAGCAAAGTGAGTTTTTTAAAACAGACTTTGCTGTACAGATTGCCTGAATACGACTTTTGTAACATTTTAATAGTACTTGTAAGGCAAATCGCATATGGTATTGTAGCGTTGTAATTTTTATTCAGTGTTTATAATATTATGTTGTTTTGGTTTTGACTTTGTTCAATATACAGACGGTTTATTAGACTGATGTGTCCGATTATAAACATACAGCGAAGTATCAAAATTGTATGAAAAGTGTGAAAGCCAAATAGGTGTACCAAATAGACGGTGGTGACATGTTTAAATAATTCAACACGTATGATCAGTTTTTACATTACCATTTTGAATTTACAGAGCCCATCAAACTTTGTTTTGTCTCTTCTGAAAAAGTAGGTTTTTGAAATCAAGTCCCTTTGATCGTACATTAAAGATATATAAAGCTTTGTACATTTTATGGCACATTTAAAGGTATTTTAATCCAATATCACACTGACAATNACATTAAAGATATATAAAGCTTTGTACATTTTATGGCACATTTAAAGGTATTTTAATCCAATATCACACTGACAATCACATCTTCTGATGGTATATTCTTATCTGCCTTAAAAATACGAATCCGAAGACACGTCACTCGATAAACTATTTTTTATGTTAAATACAACTATATAAAATTAAAAATATAGCTTTAATTTAAGAAATTATGGTTAGCATTATTGGTGGTAGGGATGTCACATTGGAATTCTCCTCCTTGAATATACAAGTCTGTGTATATTGCCGAAGCAAAGGCCGAGTGNTGGTAGGGATGTCACATTGGAATTCTCCTCCTTGAATATACAAGTCTGTGTATATTGCCGAAGCAAAGGCCGAGTGTATATTTTAAAGATAAAAGAATGGAAATTATATATTTTTACATTTTGTAACCCATTATGTTGTGCATATCGAAAGAAGGAATAAGCATAGTTTAAATGTATATGGCGAAACAAAAGGAATAAACAACTGTTATGGTAGGAATAATAATAATATACTTTAAAGGGAATAGAGTGAACTACTCAATACCCCTNAGGAATAAACAACTGTTATGGTAGGAATAATAATAATATACTTTAAAGGGAATAGAGTGAACTACTCAATACCCCTTTTTCTTAGCATGGTGTGAGCCGCTTACGATTTGATTTGGTTTATTTAGGTATGTAGACCTACAGTTACAAAAACATTGGCAAAAATTATGCTTATAAGGACTAAGGCATAATGATGATCTCATCTTATTCGATGCAGCAAGTGTTGTATATATGACTTTGGTGACGATAATCAGCAGATAAAAATTACAGGGAAACTAGCTTATAAGCATGATTATGGCACACTTTTTAATACTGTATTGTGCATGGCCAGAAGTGTCACCTACAATAGGAATTTGGCAGTTAAAATTATATTGGTTTGTAAATGGTGGACAACAGTGCTTGCGTATGCTATTCACTGTTAATTGCACACTTTTGACATCAATATTATGATAAATGTCACACCCCAACCCTCATATATATTAACAGCGACACTGACTGGCAAGCACCCATTAAATTTGGTAACGAGAGAATGAAAGAAGTTCCATCTATTAAAATCGCATTAATATTTCTATAGTGACATGTGTAAATAATTAAATGATTTATTTTGCTATTTAGTTTATTCATATAAATGTAAAATTTAGCAAATTTGTACAACATTTACTTTCGTAATAATTTCACAGCTTCACTTGACTGTTGAACAAATAAAGTGATTAGGCCAATGGCAATGCTAATTTTAGATACGGTGGAAGAATAAACAATGTAAATACAAGTAAATCTTAAGCAGGACTTTTAGAAGTGCTCTGTTTAGCATAAACAGCATATAAGAAGGCATAAAGTATTATACGTAGCATCTTTTTTCTGAGGTCACAAATGCTAACTATATGTTAATATGCTGTCTTTATATATTCAACTGATCTAAAATGTCAACCAAACATACTTATAACAATACTTAAAACATAATAAAAAAATTAATGGCGTGTGGGGAGTGCACCCAGGGCAAGGCAACACCCTCCGAGTGACGGTCTTTCCAGCTGGGACCCGTAGGTGACCGTCATCCCCGGGCATGACAGAAATGAGACCCTAGAATGGAGTGGCGCTGGAATGCATAATATTCATATTGCCTTGGTAAAAGTCAGGATTGATATCTGTGATATGAATTTAATGGCTGTAGCTTCAATGGATGAAAAATTGTGGCCAACTGTGCTTATAAAAGGGATAAGGCATAATGCATTATTTTATACTTGGTCAGACATGCACTGTTATAATATGTTCCAATTTCCATGCACGTAACTCCAGCAGACGGTGAATGACTACGCCTTTAATTTCGTGGGTGTCCTACAAAAACTAACTATGCTCAAAACATTACTTGAGTTAATTTCCTGTATTAGCGGCTAAAGTTGGTTATATAATTACTTACAAAAATGAATACCATGACTACGCGTACTAAATTCAATATGGCATCGAACATGTGAGAATAATAAAAGTTCATGGTATTGCATTAGCATTCGTCTTGAAAACACGAGTTAGAAAATAAATAGCACTTGTTATATTTACCTACACTATTCTGTGCTTACAAAATCCTATATGGATTTGGTTGTGATCACGTTATTAAATATTCTGACATAATCAATTTCTCCTTGAAAATACGAATCCATGGACGCATCAGTCGATATAATTTCGTCTGAAAGTTTTAAAAGTTAAAAAAATATATATAATTAAAACAACATTTTTACTGTAAAATTATTATTTTCATAATCGATAGTCTATACATATTATAAAACTCAACGTGACTCAGTCTGTCTGTCAGTGCGCTTATCACTCGAGTAGCACGTATCCGATTTACGTGTTTTTTTAATTAATAGTTTCTTTGTCTGGCCAAGTTTTAGTATATATTTTGTTAAGTAAAGTAACATAAGGAATAAGCAGTGACGATAATAGTGAATAAAGTCAGAAAAAAGTTTGCCGCCAGCGCGCTCTCTTGCAATACGCTGTCTAAACCGTTTAAGATGGAACAATATAATGTAGTAAAGAATTGTGTAGAATAAAGAGACCTAAAAAAAATTTTGTGGTAGCACATATCTATATATCACAGATAAATACTGATAAGCGTTTCTACCATTTAATTCGCAAGACACATTCAATGACGAAGTTTTTCACCTTGCACTCATTGAAACTGAAAAGCAAGTGCAGATATTGTCAGGAAAAAGTATAAAAAGCATGGGCCTACCAATACCAGATAACATAGTAGATTCAACCATTAACAACGAATACATCAGGGAAACTTCATATAATAGATAAGAATTTCACGCCACCGCAACGCCACTGAACACCACCATTGAAGAGCCAAAAAAACTGGTATAGGTATGCGTATGCAAAACACAGAGGTATGGAACCAATCAGAGTAACGCGATGCGGTCGGCAGCTAGATCGGTTACTGCTACTACAATGGCAGGTTATCAAGATTTAAGTGAGTTTCAACGCGGTGTTATAGTCGGTGCACGAGAGATGGGACATAGCATCTCCGAGGTAGCGATAACATTTGGATGTTCGCGTACGACCATTTCACGAGTGTACCGTGAATATTGGGAATCCGGTAAAACATCACATCTTCGACATCACTGCGGCCGGAAAAATATCGTGAAAGAACGGGACAAACGACGACTGACGAGAATCATTAAACGTGACAGACGTGTAACCGTTTCTCAAATTGGCGCAGATTGGCTTTGTGGACTGCCCTGTATGATTCATGGTGTGTGTTGCCTCCTGCATACCTTCAGATATTAGTCTAGTGCAGGTTTATGGAGATAACAGCTATAATGTGCTGGTGTCGCTCTCACTCGGTCACCATGTTGGTTTTAGAGTTGGCCGCTAGGGGTGGAGTTTTTTTATTTCGGAGTTCAAAATATCATCTGGAGGAAGGCAAAATCGAACTGCCGAACATTGGATTGGCATGCAGACACCACAGACCACTCGGCTATTGGGACATGTGCTGTTACAAGGGTTTAAAAGGAGTATATGAAATATTGTGTATATGGTGAAACACTTATTTTTAAAAACTATGTAAGTTTTTGTTGTCATTATTGTTCCAGAATAATAATAATTTTAATGAAAAATTATGAAAAGATTTACTTAAAAACTAAAGTATATATTTAAAAGCATTATTAAATATGTTACTCTATTTATTTAATTTGGATTTTTTTTATTTTCTTAGTTTTCTCATTAAAGACATTTATTTTGTGTTGGTTATCCATCCTTCGGTTTGGGAATGATCATCTTTGATGAAGATGTCAGTAAAAAAAACCGGCAGTAGGGATATTTTAAAATAAATAAGAAACCATATACTTTCTTTTAAGCTAATTTTATTAGGTAATGTACCATATGAGGAAACACATAAGCCCTTGATTAAAGTATTTTTATATACATCGACGTCTTCTACTGTAAGTTCACTTCTCGATATCTGCTTCATCGACCCAGGAATTTTAGTGGGGAGGGAAATCCCACCACTTGATGTACACCCTTCTGTTACGCAGTTTCAGCACCTTTTCGATCAAATACACGTTTGGAAATTTCGTCAGCTGGATCTCCTCGGTGTAGAAGCCACTATGGATTGGTACGGTGTTCAGATCTTCGATATAGCATATATTTGGAGCGTATTTGCGTATATGTCGCGCACGAAACAGTTCGGGGCTTCAATCCGCTGTGAACCCTTTCTCGATGATGCCTTTCTGTTTGTTTATACACACCAGTTCCCCGATTTTGGCTTTAGGCTTGCGTGGGTCCTTGCTCTTCGGAACAGCATGTGCGGTTCGAACCAGGGAGTCGTCCTTGACATCTTCGAGCTTCATGTGAATGATTGAGTGCGCTGTTTAATTATACTCGCGGACGAATTTCTGCAGTAGCTCAAGCCACTTGTAGCTGCCATTCGCCGGAAATGCTTTATAATATATAATGGTTTATAATATGTTTCTTTAACAGAGCCTTGAAATTTGCATTGTAGAATTCCTTGCTCTGGTTGGTTTGCAAATTGGTCGGGATGCATCCTTCGCGCAACACATTCGCCATGGCCTAGGTGACGTCACATGCATTCTTCAACTTGGCCGGCCAGGGACAGGTGAATTTGCTATATGCAACGATGACTGTCAACATGTATTTGTAGCCCTTGTTGACCCAAGCATACAGTATCATCTCCACGAGGTCGACTTGAAACATGCCATTCATCCTACAGATCATGACATTGAGATGTTTGTGGTTGTGCCTAGTGGTCGCATGCAGTACGTGGGCAATTCCCATCCGACACATCATATGTAGTCTCCCCCCTTCAGTTATTTGATGATGGATATAATCTCATTGGTGTGCGAGTAATTTCTAACCCTTTTCGTAGCGAACAGTTGTCGTGGTCTATCCACCAATTCGTTTGGGTCGCCCCAAAACACGTAGTCGATATTCTCGTCACCATCTCGTTTCTTCAGACCGTCCCCACTTTTCAGTGCTAGGCCACTGAAGAGGTTTGTAAGAATGTCAATTTTTTCATGATCTTTGTCCTTATAAGCACCGATATCGGGATTGTTATTTTGGTAAAGTGCATGGATGAGTTCGAGAAACGTTTTGTATTCCAGCAGGTCAGATTCTGTAAACTCCCTGGGCTCTTTGCAAAATAGAAATTCGTAAAGCCCGGGTTTTCATGCATCTTGTAATCGCCTATTTGGATTATCCCACCTGGTAGAAACTCTATATCATCAGCACCGAGGAATAATTTATCATTATGCAGTATATACCATACGTCATATCATTATTACGAGATCGGTACGATCATAGGTACTGTCGAGCCAGAGCATAAGATTTCAGGGGATTCCTTCCGTACCTTTTTCTTGAGTGCTAAATCCACATCCTATATTTAATACCGATCTGTTTGTACATCATCAAGTTCCCTTTTCTTCGACGACTCAGCAGTATCTACTTCGGTCTTGACGACTATGGGCGTTCCATCCCTCTTTCTTAGTGCATCGAAACAGCGAGTAATGGGTTTTAATATTTCTTCATTCATAAGGTCGCACGAAATTCTAGCTATTTTGGCGAGTAAATACTTCGAGAGAACTGACTGTATCAATATACGTAATTCGCTAGCAATGTCCAGCATCGTACTGAATACAAATGGTTACCGTTGCTCTCTTTTGTACATTTAGTCGTGAGTCTCCAACAAACGATTTTCGTTCCTTTCCAGACATTTAGTGCAGATATCCAATATTTCTTTGAAATAGTTTTAAATATCGATTTCTATGGTGAGGTGGGAAATCGAGGCAGCGAATGTATGATCTTAGGAATATTTAAGCTTTTTAATTTCTCTTCATTTTGTGCAGTTGCTGCATTCATTCTGTCGGTAATTTTCCATTGAACACTCATTGCATGCTCGTCCATTGCCATCAAATCACGAACGATCTCGGTCTTCACACGATCCATCTTCGTCCCGAACTCGTACAAGTAAGTGCGAAAGAATTTTCTCTGATCAGCCTGCACAGTATGTAATTCCGGGATGATGCCATTACCAGTTTCGTGGACGAAATGTTTAGTAGCAGCATTTTAGGATCGTTCGGGTTCACCAACGTTTCGAAGTATTCTTCTATCAGCATCGCAAGTTCCATCGTTCCTTGGAATGAGACGACCTCCATGTTCGTCTTTGTCAAGCCGCAGCTTGAGGCTACTCTGCCCGAATTTCTATATGCTGTAATTCGTTCTCGACGGTCGACAATGAACTGATCGAATCCACGTCGGTACTTGCCATTATATAGAGGCCAGTCTTTTAAAATCACCAAAAATCCATTTTTGTATTTTCAGCACAAAGAACACAGACTCTTGAAATCCGATAATATCATATCCATATTGACGTGGTCATCGTAGTTATGCAGAATCTCATTAGCATTATCGCGAAGCATATGTTTGGGAATGCACAAATAATTTTGGCTAGGGTACACGTAGTTCACATTCGCATGCCGTCCCATGCTAAAGTATTCCTAGATGCAAGTCTGTTTCTCACATGCCACATCGTCGAAAATAAACACCGAGTTTTGCAATGCTTCGCTCGGTGGCACCACGGCCTCGTAATCGCTGCAAGGGAAATAAGTAAGTTATGTGAGAGTAACATAATATAATGTACTGACAAATTGAGGTGAGTCGTAATTGTTAACTGATGCAGTTTTATCAAACTGCTGTGAGAATTAGGCAATACTGTGAAGCATTTTATGTTTTGAGTGAAATTATTTTAGAAGCAAACTGGTGTTGATGTCCAGATATTAGGAAGTGGGCCCAGAATAATCATTTATTTCTGACCCATAATGCTTAGAATGCATAACATAAAAAAAATAAATTTAGATAGAGGGTGCGAGCCTGTGCACATAGCTTTTCATATCGGGAGTGTGAGTTAAGGCATTTCTAGCATGATAAGAAGTTATAGGGACACCTGTTGACATTGTGGCAGTTAAGGCAGTGGTGGATTCTATCAGACCACATAAGGTTTCACGCTATTTGCAGAAGAAAAGAAGAAGTGACTTATCTTAGATGGCTCATCCTAAATTTATACTTTAACACCTTTCGATTGGCTTCCAGAGACAGGTAATCTATCATTTAAAAATAGCTGGTGATGAGTTTGTCACTTGGTAAAACAACTGTGTGTGTTACACTCCCTCAATAATGTGCGAGGCTGGTACAACAACGTCATTGAAGGTGCTAAGAAGAGGGTTGAGTCAGGTGGTCACTATCGCAGCAATACTGTAATTAACAGTGCCATTTAGGAAACATACTTCTGCTGATCGGATGCCCCTATGCCTCGCCAGCATGATACTTTAGGTCGAATATTGAGTTAGGGGACTGAATACAATCTGGCTAGGGTTTGTACCCTCACAGGAGAGAAATGAAGTAATTTTTATTTTTGAAAAAAAAAATATATATATATAATTAACCTGAATAGAATGAATAATTACTCTGAGAATTTTAACCTCAGAAAGGAAGGCTTAACAGCGAACATTACCATTCGACAATGCTCGTTGATTTAGTCAGGGGTCATAATGAGAATGTGGCCGCTATCTCCTCTTTTTAAAGTACAATACCAGCTCTCGCTGTCATATCTCGCACCACTTTTATCGAGAAACGTCTCATGTAAGACGTTATATAATTTGATAATCCCTTCAATAAAGTTTTTGTTAAATAAAATAAAAATTTTTTGATGTCTGATTAAAGTAACTCACAAGAAAATATACATTTTTTGAATTGATATAAATTTATTGACACTTAAATAATTATGTACTGTACACTTGCAATATTATAACTATGCACAGATATCTGTTAATATATTGTAATAAAAATAACAAAACGAAATAATTCTGAGATATTATGTACCAAAACAATTTGTATTGGTAGAATAAACTATAAGTGAATTACATATTTCAAGTTGAAATAACATACCTATTTCTATCTTGCTTGGGAAGCGAGGATGAGTGTTCTTGCACAAGGCTGCGCATATGATTAAACATGAGTCACGAGTCATGAGGAAGTGTGGCTGCCACATGTCTTGGCACCTCGTGACCCATAATCATTAGGGCGACGCCCGCTCATTGTGGCTGGGGTCATGTGCCGCTGGCGAAGCGAGAGCATATGCGGTGCTCGGGCTCCACTATTGGTCATTCTGTGCTTGGTATTTAGCGAGGCAACATCGAGAGCCATCAGCCCAGGATGAGCTCATGGCAGCTCGATATATTATGTACATTGATATTGACCGAATTGGGCCATATCATTAGTGCAATTTAAATAGCTTTGTGATAGTCGACTGTACTTAACCACGATGGTTTACAAGAACATAAGTCTTTAACTGGTAGGCTTGTAAAGCATGACAAGTGCATGGTAATGGAGTAGCGGATAGATTGGCAGTGGGCTCTAGAAACTTGCCAAGGAAATGTTTCGGCACTTGTAGCTTTCAGATCACAAGTGCGTTTCTTTGTTGAACCATGTTAGACGATAGGGCTCATTAACTTGAGTAACAAAAAAAAGTATGCATCAAGGAGTAGCATCTGGTAAAGTTTTAGATTCACATATATATTTGAAAATTTTTTATTCATTTAACTTAATTAATATTTATATATATTTGCCCTATGATTAAAGTGAGATAACGATAATAATAATAATAATAAAGGAGTCAAATATAATTTTGTTTAAGAATTACATTTAATTTAATTTAGATGGATATGGAATTTGGAAAGAACTGTTAGAATTATTAATGTTGTTTGTGTTAGAAGATTTTTTGTTTCATTAAGTTAAAGGTATCAATTATACGAGTTAATTGTTTTACGACAAAGGGAAATTGGCTGGTATCATATTAACTGCTAAATTACTGCTGAAAGAACAAGTAAATTTTTCAAAGGAGGGGTCGATTCAAGAATTATTTGTATTTATACGTTAAGAAGAAATTTCATAGTTGTATTAAATCAAATATTTGGTTGTTGCAATTAGGGCTATACGTAAAGGGAGATGTAATAACGTCAGTGTTTGGGTCCCCTTTAGAGTTGGTAAGATAGAGGTTTGATATAATATGACATTGGTTTTATAATAATTGAAGTCTGTGAAAAGGGAGATTGTGTATGTCAGGTTTACAAAGTACTTAATACATCAAAATAATAAAAATTGATGAAGTTCTTACTCTTAAACATTTATAAAATAGTTGAGGTCTGCATGACACAAGTATAGGTATGCATGACAGTAATTGTTGCACAGTTGAGGGAGAATCATGTGTGTATAAAATGAACATTGTACCCTAGTTGAGATGGTGCCCCACCCTCCTTAATCAAGTTACATTAACAAGGTGTCCAAGGTTTGGCACTTTCATGTCTCATATTTCACATGTGGTGAGGACCCACCAAGTCTCCTTTGGATAGTTTAGGTGCTGTTCTTTAATGCGCACCAAGTTCCTACGGCCCACAGATTTCAGACTATTAACTGTAATGTCCTATTTATTCAATTGTTAATAAAGTTACTAGGAATGCACATCGTGGAGATTTGGTTAATAAGTAATGTCACTGAGTAAGAGATAAGTAATTATTAAGACATTTTGTTGGGTTTATAAAAATGTGTTATACGAGATAATAAATAATGTCACAGCGAGTATAATTTTATTTGACATGCATACGTAGACAGCCGTAGATATAATAAGTTTTGTAAGTTTCGTCATTTCTCTAAGGCAGTAGGAAAGCCTAGCCACTCGTGGCTGTGTCCCGGACTGCGAAATCACGCGAACTCCCTCCCTCCGAAGATACGCCTGGCTGGGCTTCTCTCTGGCAGAGCACGAATATATCTGCACCAGTCACCCCTGCAAATCAGGTTCCGGGAACACCCCTAAATCAAAATTACTGAGGTGGCTGCTACATTCCCCATTTGCCATCTTTTCGCGAGAATTATACTCAGCTGTCGCTACTGTTTTAACATGTTCATACAGTCACCCTATTGACCGTTAGGGCATCGTGTCAAACGAATAAGGAAACGACAGTAACCTGAAGGTAAGATCTGCGATAACTATTGCATACATAATTAAAAACACAACCCTTTGTTAAAAGTAATTATTTTCATTTTATGGACGAATTATACAAGCAAAAAAATTACTCGGCAATGGGGATAAAAAAAAAATTTCAAGTTTTATTTTCATTTCTAAAATACGGATTCACATTCCGCGTATCACTGGTTAGAGGAAGGTTCAAAGTTCTATAAGTAAGTATGTAGATAGGCAGGTAAGGAATCTGTCTTAGTCTATAGTTAAGAACCATCCCAATATTCACCATAAGTGATCTCGGGAAACTTTGGAAAACCGAAATCAGAATGGCCGGACGAACCCTGGTCCTTCTGAATTTTAGTCCGAAGGTTTACCACTGAAACATCTCTCTCAGTCAAAATCACAAAAGCCCGCTTAGAAGTTGCATTCAGTGCAACACAACAACGCTGCTTTTGTCTATAGGAAAATGGTTATGCCTTAGGAGAATTCGTTTGGTGTTCCATAAGTTGCGAAATGTGAATCCATTGTTCAACTGCAATATTAATCGTGCAGTGGGGTCAACAATCAGGCTTCCCATCGTAAGTAAATATACAAGTGTCGTAAAACATTCGTATAAGATGGTTGCATATGAAAATAGAAAAGCACTGGTCGTTCATGCATGTGAGATGAAAATGTCGAGAGTATACGAAGTTCAACCAAACAGAGCCTTAAGAAAAGCACAACATGGGAGTAGTAGGGAAATGTATGTTCGCGGACATAGGCTGCAGTCTGAGAAAGGAGGAGGACCCTCATGTTATGACGCCACAGGCGGTCGCGCTCGGCGGCCGTGTTGGATGTTTATATACCCCTCCCACCGTGTCGTTACCCATCATATGGCCGGCAATTCTCAACAACACGTAACCCTTACAATTATTTGAATAAATTAATTTAATAAAAAAATATTTCCTTTATAATTTTTTTTTCATAAAAACTAAAAATTTTGGCTCGCAACATTTCTAATAATGATTGTCCGTTTGCGTATAAAAAACAATGACGACAGTGTCGCGGCAAATCATAATGTTATTTCGATTTAAGTAATGGTTTAAATACATCAAATGAAAGCAAGTGATAATGCCACAATGTTTATGGCAAGCATAATCATTGGCGTATACTGATCACCTCAGCCACCGACAAGCCACAATAAGCAGTAGCTCTTATAAAATTATTTTCAAATTATTTTTTTATTTAAATTTAATTCATAATTAAAAATTGAAAGACATGAGTATAAGTGTTATATATCACTGAACTCATCTTTTCACGGTGCATAAAATTGTGATGTTAATGATTATGTAACCCAATGAGTGGACCACCATATTGGAATTAATAGGTATCCACCACCACCCAAAACCATAACATAGTCATATTACCCAACCTTACCCACCTCCCCCTAATCGTGGTCATTTCACTGAACCATCCTTCCTTCCCATTTTTAATGCGATAAATGTGTGTAAATATGAAGTGATTTTTAACATGGTCCCCGCATCTTCGGAAATTAAATTGAATGGATTAGTATATATATATATATACTAATATATATTATATATATATCCTTCTCTACATCACACAAAGATACATCCCCACCGGCCCCATTCCACCTCTCTTCCCAAGACCATGATCCCCTCCGACATGCCATACTTCAATCACATGACTATAAATCGAATTTGATATGTAGTACTTTCATCCAACGATAATGCAACCCTCCCCCTTCCACCATACACCTAACCACCACGAAAAGCATTGACCACCCCCTTCTCTTTACCAACCTACCTCCTCACACTACACTCGCGAATCAGGTGGCTGTCCGGACTTGTCAACACAATACTGGAACGATCAGACATCTAGGAATACAAGCATTCTTAAATAATTAAACTCAATTAAACATGTTTTTTTATCTACTGTTTGCAAAAATTCCAAATCTTTAAAAATGCAGTTCAATGTATTGAACATATATTTTTAAAAAAAATTGGTTTATAAAATTTAAAATATACAATATTTGTGTTTGCCCATAGCAGATGGTAACATTAAAAAATATAAAATTTTAGCTAGTATGGAATGAGATTAGAACCCAGAACCTTTCAACTGTGTAACAGACATCCTAACCACAGTGCCATAGCAGCTGACAGCAAAAAACAAACCAATGTCCTACAAACACATTCCTTTGTATCATTACATAAATTATTAATGTATTAAACATGTTGTTATATAATTGTTATATTTCTTTTCGATTAATTCATACATGACTTATAAACACTATTATTTTGGATTTTTTCATATTTAGCATTTTAAAAACTTTTTGGAAAAATGAAAAGTATTAAAGATTTCATAATTTTTTGAGTTTGGTCTGAATATGAAATCAGATTATGAGCCTATGCTCACATTCAATTTTTTTATATTCGTTTTAAATAAATATGTATGTATCAAACAACATTTTCCACAATTCAGCTCGTAAGCAAGCGATTATGTTTTTACAGGCATATAAGTAGGCGAATATAATTTGCTCATGAAATTCAGTTTACAAAATCATTTCTAGCTCCAAAAATGTATGAATGCTTGTGTAAGCATCTTATAATCATAGTGATTAGCTGATACTTGATTATAGCATTTTTTAACATAATCATTTTATAGCATGGAGGTTGCGATATTTGAATAAAATAAAATTAAAAAATTCAATTTTTTTTTATATATTGAAATATATTACTACAAACGCACTCAAATGTTCGTCCATGCACAGCTCCTTCTACATCAACTACAGAGATCACACATGTGCACACAGGAGTCAAACTCCACCCAAGACTGACTCCACTCAAGACTGACTCCACCTAAGACTGACTCCACCTAAGACTGACTCCACCCAAGACTGACTTCACTTCCTAGCCTGGCTGAAGTCCTATTTGTAGCTGCAGACAGCTCATATAGCACTAGATGTGCATTGCAATGTGTGTATTCCACAGAGGCATAGGACGCCTTGGCTGTACCTTGTCTGCGTCTGTTGCCGAAGTGCAATTTGTATGTTTCTAGCTGCATAACATTTGGGTTATTTCAGCGAGTAATTTTGGAAGTCTCAGCGTACTCTACGAATGACGCATGGACTAAATTTGGTGTGACATAGTATCCGACATAAAGCTTTACTATTGTATCATTCCGCCATGGTAACTGCTTATTCGCGCGTTCCTTGCACTAACTTGAAGCCACCCTGACGTGTTCACCACGCGCTCCCTTGTTCGAGGTGCTTTGGCAGGAACATAGTTTCCTTGCTGCTTATCTCATTTCCACAGTGTAGAAAAGTGCAAAAAGTGGTGTTGTAACCCCAGAACTATAACGACCTTCGATGTTAAATGGTTGCTGTGGCAGAGAGAGAGTATCATAAATATAAAATACTGCAATGAAAATATTTTCATTGCAGAACTTATCTGAAAGAGGGATTGTATTACCCATCGTTATCAATCATGGTAATCATTTCACACATTTTCAACTCGACTTAATTCTAGTATTTAAATTAAATCTTAAAGTAAACAAATTACCTTGCTACCAGAGCTTCAGCTTCAAATTCTATGACCAACACTGGTCTTGAAAAAATGTCGAGGAAAAATTGCTTAACGAAACTATTACTCTGTGAAATGTGTAGCTGCATTATACTGAAAACACATATTTTATGCAAAAAATTGTATGTGAAAAAATTTACGAATTTCCATATTTCCTCATTTTACTCAGACCATCATTGCAGTTTACATAAACAGGATGTTCGAAAAGTCTTTCCTGATAACAAATTGTATTTCAAATTGCTACATGTAAGATAGAGATGTGAAACCAGCACCAAAATTTCGGCAAACCAACAAAGTTTTTTGTTGCAACAGGACAACACATCAGTAAGTCTCCAAGTGAGCACCATTGGTAGCGTGTAGCACATATAGTCGATATTCAAATTCTGTCTATACATTAGCTAACATCACAGGAGGGATTGATACAATGACTGTGGAAATCCGTTGTTGCAGAGTTGCAAGATTTCGCACAGGAGTTCTGTAGACACTGTTCTTGACATAAACCCATACAAATAAATCTAATGGGGTTTATGTCAGGGGAGCATAGAGGTCAAGCTGTCGGGTCATCACGACCGATACATCGCCCAGGAAAAGTCATATACAAATAGGTACGAACCTCTATTAAATATAAAAGTTTAACAGTTTGTATTGTTAGAAAACTAATGGTTTATTTGGCATAATTGTCACCTGTTTGGTTGGTATAACTGTCACTAGGTGACGCCACTGTAAAACGGCGTCTTTTTTAATACAACTGTGCCTTTCTTGCTGTATCATTGTTATAGTGTTCTGAATAAAACGTTTGTACTAGAAATCTTAAATTTTATTACAGAAGAAACCCATAAACCTCAACAGGTTATGGGCCCAGGAAGCTCTGGAACTTAGAGAACAAAAAAAACAGCAAAGACAACGTTATTTTTATTGTCAGAAAAATAGCGCGCCGGTAACCTCAAAAATGCAAACATCACGATCTTTGAATGTGGAAAAATTTTATGTAAATAATTTTCGACAAAGGAAATTCCAAATAAAATGCGCATTGAAAGCAAATGGGGTTGATATTTCCATTCCTAAACTAGTAACTAACCCTAGTGAGTGTTTAAAACATGATGGCATGGCAATGTTCAATATAACCTCTTCAATGGATCTCAAGCAAATTACACTGATATAAAACTGTGAAACTGCTCATGAAATAATGTCCAAACTAGAATCAGTATACGAACAGAAGAGTGAATTGAATAAAATGCTGATTCATGAAAGGTTTTACCAGTATAAAATGTGTTTAAGTGACAGTATAGCACAACACATCTCGAAGGTAGGAAACCTGGCTCAACAGCTAAGAGATAGTGGTGAAAGTGTCAGCGAATTGGCCATGATTACAAAAATACTAGGACCTTTGCCTGGCAAGTACAGATCGTTGCGCCAAGCATGGATGTCATTGGATCCTAAACAGCAGACCTTCGTTAATTTAACTGCACGTTTGTTGGATGAAGAGGCCAGTATTGCATGTGAAGAAGAACAAGAAACTGCCCTTCTTGTAGCAAATACAAAACAAAAGAAACACAATGCGAGTGGTAGTAGCTCAAATCAAAACAAAACTTCTAAACATCGTTTTCAATGTTATAATTGTGGGAAGCGTGGGCATTTTGCTAAATAATGTGCTCCAAAGAAATCAACCAGGAAACCATCAAAAGGTGAGACAATGTTGGCATTTAATGTAGAAACCAACTTGAGTGAAGTTGAAGAGAATGCCTAGATTTTGGACAGCGGTGCATCCGCACACATTACATTCAGAAAAGATTATTTCGAAGAACTTGTGGAGTGCAACCAAAAGTCATTGTCATTAGGAAACAAACAGTCTGTAGAAGTGTGCGGTATTGGANGAATTTGGCAGTTAAAATTATATTGGTTTGTAAATGGTGGACAACAGTGCTTGCGTATGCTATTCACTGTTAATTGAACACTTTTGACATCAATATTATGATAAATGTCACACCCCAACCCTCATATATATTAACAGCGACACTGACTGGCAAGCACCCATTAAATTTGGTAACGAGAGAATGAAAGAAGTTCCATCTATTAAAATCGCATTAATATTTCTATAGTAACATGTGTAAATAATTAAATGATTTATTTTGCTATTTAGTTTATTCATATAAATGTAAAATTTAGCAAATTTGTACAACATTTACTTTTGTAATAATTTCACAGCTTCACTTGACTGTTGAACAAATAAAGTGATTAGGCCAATGGCAATGCTAATTTTAGATACGGTGGAAGAATAAACAATGTAAATACAAGTAAATCTTAAGCAGGACTTTTAGAAGTGCTCTGTTTAGCATAAACAGCATATAAGAAGGCATAAAGTATTATACGTAGCATCTTTTTTCTGAGGTCACAAATGCTAACTATATGTTAATATGCTGTCTTTATATATTCATCTGATCTAAAATGTCAACCAAACATACTTATAACAATACTTAAAACATAATAAAAAAATTAATGGCGTGTGGGGAGTGCACCCAGGGCAAGGCAACACCCTCCGAGTGACGGTCTTTCCAGCTGGGACCCGTAGGTGACCGTCATCCCCGGGCATGACAGAAATGAGACCCTAGAATGGAGTGGCGCTGGAATGCATAATATTCATATTGCCTTGGTAAAAGTCAGGATTGATATCTGTGATATGAATTTAATGGCTGTAGCTTCAATGGATGAAAAATTGTGGCCAACTGTGCTTATAAAAGGGTTAAGGCATAATGCATTATTTTATACTTGGTCAGACATGCACTGTTATAATATGTTCCAATTTCCATGCACGTAACTCCAGCAGACGGTGAATGACTACGCCTTTAATTTCGTGGGTGTCCTACAAAAACTAACTATGCTCAAAACATTACTTGAGTTAATGTCCTGTATTAGCGGCTAAAGTTGGTTATATAATTACTTACAAAAATGAATACCATGACTACGCATACTAAATTCAATATGGCATCGAACATGTGAGAATAATAAAAGTTCATGGTATTGCATTAGCATTCGTCTTGAAAACACGAGTTAGAAAATAAATAGCACTTATTATATTTACCTACGCCACTGTAAAACGGCGTCTTTTTTAATACAACTGTGCCTTTCTTGCTGTATCATTGTTATAGTGTTCTGAATNGACGCCACTGTAAAACGGCGTCTTTTTTAATACAACTGTGCCTTTCTTGCTGTATCATTGTTATAGTGTTCTGAATAAAACGTTTGTACTAGAAATCTTAAATTTTATTACAGAAGAAACTCATAAACCTCAACAGGTTATGGGCCCAGGAAGCTCTGGAACTTAGAGAACAAAAAAAACAGCAAAGACAACGTAATTTTTATTGTCAGAAAAATAGCGCGCCGGTAACCTCAAAAATGCAAACATCACGATCTTTGAATGTGGAAAAATGTTATGTAAATAATTTTCGACAAAGGAAATTCCAAATAAAATGCGCATTGAAAGCAAATGGGGTTGATATTTCCATTCCCAAACTAGAAACTAACCCAAGTGAGTGTTTAAAACATGATGGCATGGCAATGTTCAATATAACCTCTTCAATGGATCTCAAGCAAATTACACTGATATAAAACTGTGAAGCTGCTCATGAAATAATGTCCAAACTAGAATCAGTATACGAACAGAAGAGTGAATTGAATAAAATGCTAATTCATGAAAGGTTTTACGAGTAAAAAATGTGTTTATGTGACAGTGTAGCACAACAGATCTCGATGGTAGAATAACCTGGCTCAACAGCTAAGAGATAGTGGTGAAAGTGTCAGCGAATTGGCCATCATTACAAAAATACTAGGACCTTTGCCTGGCAAGTACAGATCGTTGCGCCAAGCATGGATGTCATTGGATCCTAAACAGCAGACCTTCGTTAATTTAACTGCACGTTTGTTGGATGAAGAGGCCAGTATTGCATGTGAAGAAGAACAAGAAACTGCCCTTCTTGTAGCAAATACAAAACAAAAGAAACACAATGCGAGTGGTAGTAGCTCAAATCAAAACAAAACTTCTAAACATCGTTTTCAATGTTATAATTGTGGGAAGCGTGGGCATTTTGCTAAATAATGTGCTCCAAAGAAATCAACCAGGAAACCATCAAAAGGTGAGACAATGTTGGCATTTAATGTAGAAACCAACTTGAGTGAAGTTGAAGAGAATGCCTAGATTTTGGACAGCGGTGCATCTGCGCACATTACATTCAGAAAAGATTATTTCTAAGAACTTGTGGAGTGCAACCAAAAGTCATTGTCATTAGGAAACAAACAGTCTGTAGACGTGTGCGGTATTGGAAATGTTATGATTCGCAGATGGGTTGATGAACAGTGAGAGTACAGCATACTACAAGGAGTTTTGTATGTCCCTAGTTTAAGAAGAAACCTGTTTTCTGAAGGAGTAATCGGTCGAAAAGGGTACACTATTATGAAGAAATACCCATGCTTTAATATACAAAGAAGTTAAAGTGGTAATGAGTGCAATAATCACAGACAACAACATATATAAACTAAAAATTAAAACAGTGGTTCCAGACACTTGTAATGTAGTTCAAAGCAATCAAAGTGACATAAAAAATTGGCACGAGAGAGTAGGGCATATCAACCTTAAACAAATAAATAATATGAGTGATAATAGTATTGTTGAAGGTTTAAAAGTTGATGACAATCAAAGTAATTTTGTTCGCGAAGCATGTACATATGGAAAACCGTGTTGTTTTCCATTTCACAAATCAGTGCAAGGAGAACTACAGCCAGGTGACTTAGTATACAGCGATGTCTGTGGGCCTATGAGTCACACATGTGTTCAAGGTCTGGGATATTTTGTATTGTTCAACGATGCTGCCACAAGTTACAGGCATGCATATTTTATGAGATACAAAAGTGATGTTTTGGAATTTTTCAAGAAATATAACGCCGTGGTCAGAAACAAATATACCCATAATGTAAAGGTCCTTCATACAGACAATGGAAAAGAGTATATAAGCAAAGCTTTCAAGGACTTTATGGATAAATAAGGCATAATTCAGGAGTGTACAGCTCCATACACCCCTGAACAAAANCACAAATCAGTGCAAGGAGAACTACAGCCAGGTGACTTAGTATACAGCGATGTCTGTGGGCCTATGAGTCACACATATGTTCAAGGTCTGGGATATTTTGTATTGTTCAAAGATGCTGCCACAAGTTACAGGCATGCATATTTTATGAGATACAAAAGTGATGTTTTGGAATTTTTCAAGAAATATAACGCCGTGGTCAGAAACAAATATACCCATAATGTAAAGGTCCTTCATACAGACAATGGAAAAGAGTATATAAANTCCTTCATACAGACAATGGAAAAGAGTATATAAACAAAGCTTTCAAGGACTTTATGGATAAATAAGGCATAATTCAGGAGTGTACAGCTCCATACACCCCTGAACAAAACGGACGGGCGGAGAGAGAACTACGCACTATTGTGGAGAGTGCTCGCTCTGTGCTGTATACAAGAGATGTTCCATTGAATTTGTGGGCGGAGGCTGTGAACTGCGTTAAACCACGTCTTCCTATTTGTTTCGTTTTTTGTAACTAATAAATATTTTATCAGGTGTTTTGCGAGATGTACTAGTACGCTGCGGTACAATAAACCATTTCGATGATTTTGGTATACCTGACTGTTTTTTCTCTTTTTTAATTTCTTCAAACAATTTCTATTTAACCAAATACGCATCACCGCTGAAGTAAACAAAGGCGGTGGCCAAGGTTATGTCTGACTTGTGACGTCACGGAGTGAGCAGGCGCGACAGACGCGTTTTGGCGGGCGTTTCAAACGTAAAACTTTCATTCAATCATTACTTTTACAAAACTAATTTTTTATCGTTATATTTTGTAAATACATTTTAACATATAAATGAATGAAAACCAAGTGCCAGCAAAAAAAATGTGCATGTTACCCATTCAGGACCAGGGGGATGGTGTTGAGGAGTGAGTAGAGAGTCTACGACCTCAGCCCATTTTGTGATATCATGACCGTCAAAATATACTGCTTCAACCCCAAATAATTTAAGAAATCGATGCTTTTATTGCAGAACCGTCTCTTTCACACAAAACTTAAACAAATATGCGAACATTAAAAAATATGTTTTTTTTTCTTTTCTGCAAAAGTCAACAAATTGGCAAGGTGGACTCGAGCTTCAGTCAAATAGATGTTAAATCATGAAGGTGGATTCATGACACACTGAAAAAGTCCACAAAGCAAGAACGCAGACTAAATACTCCTATGTAAGCCCAGCGAACCAGAAGGAACAGCAGTTATATTTGTTTACACTAGAGAGCCATACCCCTATATGTTTAAATTATGGACCCTGACCACTATAATTTTTTTCTTTCTAGACACCGACCGCTATGTTGGATATCCATGAACTCGAACTAGTAATGCTTCGAATCTTTAAAATTCAGAAGTATCCCAAAACTTAGTTAAAAAAATTAAAAAAACTGCTAAAATTACAATAATGACTACAAAATCCATTAGATATATATGACATTGATCTTGACCCCTAGGCAAACCTTAACTCAAAAAAGCAAGCACTGTCGCAAAAAAAATTCATAACAAATTTTTAAAATCAGGGAATACATTATTTTCATCTTGGGAATCTGTAACTTTGAATTGACCCCACTCGAAACTTGAATACGAAAAAAAAGAAAAAATTGAAATCGGTAAAAAAACAATTCAGATAATTAGCGAAAATATAACATTTAAAATTATGAAACACTTATTTTATATTTTTGGAAAAACCTTAAAATTATGTAATAAAACTGAAGGGTTTGATTCCCGAAAAAAAATTTGGATCACATATCTTCCAAGCACATTGACCAGTAGATGACTGAATTACAAAACTGTATGCCAATGGCTTTCTTGTCCACTCTCTCTCAACTATCATCCTCCAACGAATCATGGTCTTGCTTTACACCCTACCCCCATTTAACATACTCTCCCTCCCAGCCACCGATTTCCCTACTACAGATAGACCCACACCGCTAACCACTAGACTTTTTTAATAATTTAATGATGTCACATTTTTCACTCGCTTTCTCTTCCCTGATGTTTCCAGAATTCAGTTTGGTAAGTTATTTAATTTTCGACTCTTCCTTGAAATATTCCACAGTATTAGAGGGACTGCTCTCAATTACACAAACATTTCTTTACCAAAGTAAAAGTAATGCTTAAATGTTAAATATCTGTTCGCACTAGCAAGCTATTGGAGTGTAGGTACAAATATGAAGTGTTCATTTAATGGTGTGCCTGCTACTGGCATCTTGACTTCATCTTNAGCTATTGGAGTGTAGGTACAAATATGAAGTGTTCATTTAATGGTGTGCCTGCTACTGGCATCTTGACTTCATCTTCGATGGTACCATCGTTAACTCCATAAAAACTGCCTATGTTTACTGCGATGTCATTCGTAACCCATTATTGTTAATCCCTTGAAACATGGAATCGGGGAGGCCAACTCGGGTGATACACGGTCTTATCTTCACTATTTTCGGCCATTAATCTATCACTCCATCAATCTTTGAATTAATATTTAGATAATTCTTTCAATATTTTAAATCAATCTCCTAATATTTCGATAGATATCTCAAGCAATCTCCCAATAAATTTTTTAATCCGTCATAAATCCATTGTCAATATGTCATGTTGTGGTTTGTCCCTTATCCATAAGTATAGATAAACCATTTATTCACCAACTGTCTCAAAATGTATAGGCCTACTTGCTTGCTTACTACATCCATGATTTATATGCAGTCCACTGTATGTACATTAACCCTAAATATTTTCATGAATACTCTCTGCAGAATACTGAACAACTGACAAGAACATCTAGATCAACTGATCATCAACGACAACCAGTCAAGCACAACCAACAAACAAGACCAACCAGATATCGAACATGTCTAAAAAATAAGCCTCAATAACATGCCTCAAGCATATGCCTCAAAAACATAACTCAATAACATAACTGAAAATATACCCAAGAACATGCCCCCAAGAACATGCATTCCTTAAAATATTCCTNTAATGACTACAAAATCCATTAGATATATATGACATTGATCTTGACCCCTAGGCAAACCTTAACTCAAAAAAGCAAGTATTGTCGCAAAAAAAATTCTTAACAAATTTTTAAAATCAGGGAATACATTACTTTCATCTTGGGAATCTGTAACTTTGAATTGACCCCACTCGAAACTTGAATACGAAAAAAAAGAAAAAATTTAAATCGGTAAAAAAACAATTCAGATAATTAGCGAAAATATAACATTTAAAATTATTAAACACTTATTTTATATTTTTGGAAAAACCTTAAAATTATGTAATAAAACTGAAGGGTTTGATTCCCGAAAAAGCACATTGACCAGTAGATGACTGAATTACAAAACTGTATGCCAATGGCTTTCTTGTCCACTCTCTCTCAACTATCATCCTCCAACGAATCATGGTCTATCTTTACACCCTACCCCCATTTAACATACTCTCCCTCCCAGCCACCGATTTCCCTACTACAGATAGACCCACACCGCTAACCACTAGACTTTTTTAATAATTTAATGATGTCACATTTTTCACTCGCTTTCTCTTCCCTGATGTTTCCAGAATTCAGTTTGGTAAGTTATTTAATTTTCGACTCTTCCTTGAAATATTCCACAGTATTAGAGGGACTGCTCTCAATTACACAAACATTTCTTTACCAAAGTAAAAAGTAATGCTTAAATGTTAAATATCTGTTCGCACTAGCAAGCTATTGGAGTGTAGGTACAAATATGAAGTGTTCATTTAATGGTGTGCCTGCTACTGGCATCTTGACTTCATCTTCGATGGTACCATCGTTAACTCCATAAAAACTGCCTATGTTTACTGCGATGTCATTCGTAACCCATTATTGTTAATCCCTTGAAACATGGAATCGGGGAGGCCAACTCGGGTGATACACGGTCTTATCTTCACTATTTTCGGCCATTAATCTATCACTCCATCAATCTTTGAATTAATATTTAGATAATTCTTTCAATATTTTAAATCAATCTCCTAATATTTCGATAGATATCTCAAGCAATCTCCAAATAAATTTTTTAATCCGTCATAAATCCATTGTCAATATGTCATGTTGTGGTTTGTCCCTTATCCATAAGTATAGATAAACCATTTATTCACCAACTGTCTCAAAATGTATAGGCCTACTTGCTTGCTTACTACATCCATGATTTATATGCAGTCCACTGTATGTACATTAACCCTAAATATTTTCATGAATACTCTCTGCAGAATACTGAACAACTGACAAGAACATCTAGATCAACTGATCATCAACGACAACCAGTCAAGCACAACCAACAAACAAGACCAACCAGATATCGAACATGTCTAAAAAATAAGCCTCAATAACATGCCTCAAGCATATGCCTCAAAAACATAACTCAATAACATAACTGAAAATATACCCAAGAACATGCCCCCAAGAACATGCATTCCTTAAAATATTCCTCATTTCCTCCGTTCGTCAAATACAACTCATATGACTTAGAACATCCTGAGAAGGATATAATAATTCGGATTGAATCAAAACTCACATTGTGCACTTCTTCGCAGAAANAACATAACTCAATAACATAACTGAAAATATACCCAAGAACATGCCCCCAAGAACATGCATTCCTTAAAATATTCCTAATTTCCTCCGTTCGTCAAATACAACTCATACGACTTAGAACATCCTGAGAAGGATATAATAATTCGGATTGAATCAAAACTCACATTGTGCACTTCTTCGCAGAAATCTAGTCTAAAGCAAACTCTCGCATCCGATTTTATACACCACTGAATTAAAAAATCTTTCAGAAAAGCAGTAGGGGTGGTATAATAAATTAAAACACATTACTATGTGAACATGCATTTAATGCTCTACTTATTTCATACATTCGAACTTTGCATGTTTCAGATGCTTGCAGATCATGCACGATATCCAATGGTTTCATTCCATGAAGACAATCTCCTTTAATTCATTGTGACAGATAGTATCTCATAAATTCGCGAGTGATCCCTGCATTTTTGTAAGACTTCTGTGAGCGTAAGCTGGGTTCCTTATTAGGGCGGTTCCAGAAATTGTTCACCAATTAGATTGAGTAAGTATCAGCAGGAGTGAGTCGGTATTAGTCAGTCTTCAGGAGTCAGTCTAAGCGTATGTCTTCTTTTGAATGAAAATGCGGCAAGCCAGTGACGATGTGAAATCGAGTGTGTCAATTAATACATTAAAACCTTCATCGATGGAGCAAAAGTACTAGAAAATGTGGACGTATTATGTCAAGACATTAAGTAAAAGCTATAATGCTTGACGATATGAGAAGAGTGATCGTTTTAAGAACCTATCTTGTGAGATTCTTCGTTGCTGTAAAAGTTCCAGGCAGTTCGCTCGAAGTGATACATTAAATAAACACTTCAACGTCAGCAAGTGTAATGTTGTTTCTTCCCTTAAGAAACAGCATGTGTTGACATTGCTACCTCCTGTTAATACACTACATAATACATATCACTGAAGACGAAATGAAGGAGCTTTAAGAAATAATACAGCAACAGTATCTGTGAATACTATTATCATCCAGGATGCCCACACTCCCAATAAAATGAAACTCAGTGCTTAAAAGTGGAGGGTGATGACGAAAATGAGTACCGGGTTGATTATAAAGGTGATGGTGATTTTTCTGATGTACTCACACATCTCTCCAACAAGTCTACTGCGACACGTGAACTGAAGAAGAAAAAAGACGGCAAGAATGATCGCTACATATTTCCCTAATAACTGAATGAATTGGATTATATGCTTAGATATTTGATTGGCCTGCAAAAAGGGGGGTGGGGGCGTCACTCACACATAGATAAGATATCCCCACTCTTTGATGAAATGAAGTCAAGTGTTTACATAGAAAGNCCCACTCTTTGATGAAATGAAGTCAAGTGTTTACATAGAAAGAAACCATTAAGATTGATTAGGATCTGAAAGCGTCTGAAACATTCCAAGTTTTAGTTTACGAAAGAAGTAAAAAATGATACATTTATCTACAGATATAAGTAACATATTTTTTTTATTATACCACCCATACTGCATTTCTNGGATTATATGCTTAGATATTTGATTGGCCTGCAAAAAGGGGGGTGGGGGCGTCACTCACACATAGATAAGATATCCGCACTCTTTGATGAAATGAAGTCAAGTGTTTACATAGAAAGAAACCATTAAGATTGATTAGGATCTGAAAGCGTCTGAAACATTCCAAGTTTTAGTTTACGAAATNGTCTGAAACATTCCAAGTTTTAGTTTACGAAATAAGTAAAAAATGATACATTTATCTACAGATATAAGTAACATATTTTTTTTATTATACCACCCATACTGCATTTCTGAAAGACATCTTAATTTAGTGGTTTAAACAATAGATTGCGAGAGTTTTTATTAGATAAGATTTCTGCGAGCAATCGCATAAGGAGAGTTACATATGGTTTAATCCTAAGTATTATATATTTCTCGGGTCGTTTAAAGTCCACTGAGTTTTATTTGACGAACGAATGAATTGTGGAATATCTTGAGGAATAAGTGTTCTTGAGAAATATTTTTAGGTGTGTTTTTGAGGCATATTTAACATCTGGTAGGTCATGTGGTTTGGTTTAGCATGTCTGACAGATATTGATAGTCAGTTGGTTTGCACAGTCTTTTCATTTGGTCAGTGATAAAAAAGGTTGAAAGAAAGATCAAAAGATTGGGAGATTTCTCGAAAAAAAAATTGCAATATTATTTGAAAAATGTATAGAATGGTGAATATATGGTGAAGAATAGCTTAGAAGATAAATACTGTCTATCACCCGAGTTAGCCTAATATAGTCCAAATTTCGAGGGATTAACCGCAATGGGTTGCAAGTGGCATTGTCGATAACATAGGCGGTTCAGCTGGATTTAACAATGGTACANCGATTCAGCTGGATTTAACAATGGTACCACCAAAGAAATTTGGGATGCCTTTCGGTGGTACACCATTAAATACACATTTTATATTTTTATATACATGCCACTATCTCGCTGGTGCGAACAGTAATATTAAATTTGGCAGATTTCATTAATGGGGAAATGCATGAGTAATTATAAGCACTTCCAATAATACCCTGTAAAACATCAAGAAAGAGTGATATGTCATCTCTTGCATCGGATGAATTAATGTGAGTTGGTGCTACTTTGACCATATTAATTATTTGTATCGGTCGAGGTATCATGGGACCAAAAGCTAACCATGAGCGAACAATGTCATCCTTAAATCACTGCATAGTATAATGGTGGTAGTGGGGTTCAACCTGTAGTAGAAAATGGTGGGATGGCGAAGAGAGGGTTGGGGTCTGTTGTGATTTAAGTCCATGTTTCGTTGAGGCGGGTACTTGGGTGGATGTTGACTAGACAGCAAATGGAATATAGTGGTGTTGGTCAGTCACCCGCTGTTCTTTATGTTGGGAAGATATGACATTGTGGTCTACCATTTTTGTGAGTATGCGAATCTGCATCGCCTACATATAAATTTTTTATTTTTAACAAACATTTTCGAAATTATTTAGATATTTTTATTTTTGTTTGCAATTTTTTTTTTATTTTTATATTTCTCCCTATTTTATCGGTATTTTTAACGATATTTTGCGATTATTTTATATTTTTTNTTATTTGTATCGGTCGAGGTATCATGGGACCAAAAGCTAACCATGAGCGAACAATGTCATCCTTAAATCACTGCATTGTATAATGGTGGTAGTGGGGTTCAACCTGTAGTAGAAAATGGTGGGATGGCGAAGAGAGGGTTGGGGTCTGTTGTGATTTAAGTCCATGTTTCGTTGGAGGCGGGTACTTGGGTGGATGTTGACTAGACAGCAAATGGTATATAGTGGTGTTGGTCAGTCACCCGCTGTTCTTTATGTTGGGAAGATATGACATTGTGGTCTACCATTTTTGTGNTGGTGTTGGTCAGTCACCCGCTGTTCTTTATGTTGGGAAGATATGACATTGTGGTCTACCATTTTTGTGAGTATGCAAATCTGCATCGCCTACATATAAATTTTTTATTTTTAACAAACATTTTCGAAATTATTTAGATATTTTTATTTTTGTTTGCAATTTTTTTTTATTTTTATATTTCTCCCTATTTTATCGGTATTTTTAACGATATTTTGCGATTATTTTATATTTTTTNTTTTTTTTTTATTTTTATATTTCTCCCTATTTTATCGGTATTTTTAACGATATTTTGCGATTATTTTATATTTTTTTGCATTGAAGTTTGCCTGGATTAAGGTCACAGAAATACAAGTTGAAGGTTGGTGTCAATGCCATTTTCCCCCACAGCGACAGCCTTGATATCTGGTATAACAAACTACCCAATAATAATAATAATAATAATAAAGATATGACAAATACATTAGAAATGCCAAGAGTTTAACTCGCCAGTCTTTAGTATCCTTTTTCATTGAAAAAAATTTGCTTTTGACGAACTGGTTATATTCCTTGGGAGGCTGCCTGCTTTATTAAGTTTGATGACACAGTCACAATTAAAAACCAACAAAGTCTCATGTCTGTCCGCACATCTTTAGGTAGCAAGACTCAAATACAAGGTTACTTGTACAACAGGCTGCCCAAGCTTCTGCAACATTCCACTCTCTTTACTTCCTTCAGAACAGTCAGCTCTTTTGATGTCAGTTTCTGAGGCAAAATAGTAAACAGCTGAATAAAAATCAGTCATAGGGCTACACATCTTTGTTTCTTCACTTATTATAAACTAAAAGAAAATGTAAAAGAACACATTGATGAATGCTTTGCAAGAGGTCCAAATTTTATTCACATAGAATAAAGGAAGTATATAGGACATGATTACTGTCACAGGGGTATCTGTCGGAAATAAAGTCTACAGAGGTAAGCTAAGCGATCATTCAGTACTTAATTAGTAAGTGAAGATATTGGGGCGGCTCTTAACAGCGAGGTCCTCAGAGCCGATGTGGGTGATAGAGGAGAGTATGGAGTAGTGCCGGAATGAAAGGACGGGGAAAATGTGAAATCCCCGAGAAAACCCGTCGACCAGCAGCATCGTCCGACACGATTTTCACATGCAAAAATTATCCGGGAGTGACCCGGCTAGGGACTGAACCCGGTTTGCCTTGGTGGGAGTTCCGTACTAAGTGTGTCCTCCTCAAGCAGTAATGAAGGCAGAAATTATTGCATTTAAACGATCATAGAGGCGACTAACATCGTCCTGCAGAATGTAATTCCACACACATTGTGATCTTGGTGGCTCAGCTGTGGAAGAGTTGTCAATGGTGCAGGTGATCGGGCTAGATGACGTTCAACCCAGTACTACACATATTCAATGGGGGAAAGATCTGGTGATCGGGCTGGCCAGGGAAATTGAGGAACACCTTGAAGAGCATGTTGGGTAGCACGAACGGAATGTGAACGGGTATTATCACGCTGAAATTGCGCATCCTTCTTCCCCTGCAAAAATGGTAGCCGAACAGTTTGTATAACGTTCTAGATGTACCTAGGTGGTAGGCGAGTAGTCTGACCACTATACCACCTCGGCACTCTGGACATAGGAGTTTTAAAGAACAAAATAGTTTTTAATTTGAGAACGACTCATTATATCAACAAATTCACATTACCATGGCTTATAAAATAGTTTGGATATAAGAGGCATATCGTCTATTTCGCGGTCGAGCATTTTACCTATGTGGGTATACCACCAAACGAAAAAGAGTATATGTGATGGATATTAAAGTATTTTGACATAGAATGCAGCTTGCCTATAAAAATAATATTGTCAAAGTGTAAATCAGATATCATTTATTAAAATACATTTATATATAATTACTACTGAAAGAGTTTTTCTCGTTGTTTCTAGCATTTCCATAATTTTATTCAAATTTCCGTTTCAAAGTCATTGGGGTTAGGGTCACGGTAAGAACATCCAACTTGGGCGCTCCAGTACGCGTCATGGTTATAGTTAATTTTGCCCCCGTTTTGAGGTTTTTTAAATTTTGAGATATTTTCTCAAATTTACCAGGGCCAAGGGAGTTCGGAGGTCAATATCAAGCTCACAAAACCAAAATGGCCAATGCCATATTCAACATGGTCGATGTAACTACATTGCCGAATATTACAGAATTTATATATTGTACAATCCATGCCTATGAAACCAATATAGCCGATTTTACACCAGAATTTAAGAATTAAAAATTATTTTTTGTAAAATTATTATTGAAACCATGCTTCCCAATTTTTGCAAATGTTTATACTATTTTAGGAATTTTTCACTCTGGTTGCGTATATTAAGTAATAAATCAGCATTGGGTTAAAATTTATTACTTATAATACTGACACTTCACTCGTGGCTCATTAACATTAATATAATTCAACAATTTAGAGATGGGTTACATCTTCATTCAGAGAATTTCTGAGTTTGGAGTTATATTTTAACTCATTTTTGATATGTTATTTTACAAATTTATATCATGGTGCGATGTAAGGAGGGGACTTTGATAACCTTTATTTATATTCAACTGCCCTCCTTCTTGCGTCGTGGTGTTGTCGATTATTTAACCGATATAACAGGTAATATTTTAATTGTAGAGTGTTTTAATATGTGGTAAAGTCACTCAAAGTAACTGATGACTAACTTTTTCATGCCTGAAGATAAATACGAGGATATGTGATTCTTAAGTTCTATAGTATTAACAAAGCTATNCTGACTAACTTTTTCATGCCTGAAGATAAATACGAGGATATGTGATTCTTAAGTTCTATAGTATTAACAAAGCTATAATTATATCCCCGAAAATATTTTCAGTCACAATTCTAACATCCATTACAATCATACAGTAATAATCGACAAAATAATAAAACAATGGACAAAAAAAAAGATAATCTCTGAATCACTTAAAATTTTAAGTCTCTAAAGTCCGCTGGGGAAATCTAATTGAGCTAGAGCTCTCGAAGTTTTTTTGCCACCAACAGAAGGAATTAGCGGCCATATTAACTTTACTCATTCAGTTGCTTGTTAAATAGTGACTTTGCAAGAGGTGCTCCTTATGTGTCTTAGATCTTTGAAACCAAATAAGTTACTCAGTCACAACGAAATCACCGTACACAGTTTAACAAGAAACCTCCGAGTGACTGTACATTAAGAGATTGTCAACGGCGTTTCTCATAAACTGGTAGTTTTCATGATCACAAAATAAGTGGCCGACTTTATGTTAGTAATGAATTTGTCGAAAAAGTCAGTGAAGCATTTGCCCGAAGCCTTACAAAATCCACATGCAGTGCTTCGCGAGAACTGGCAATTCTATGTGATTTCATATACAGGTTGCTGCGTAAGAGGTTCAGGTTGTGTGCGTACGAAATTCTTTGAGTGCAACAGTTAAAACCTGGTGACAAAATTATACGACAACAATTCGCAGAAGAAGATATTGCTCGCATTGACCTTGATGGTGAGTTCTCGGAGAAAATAACTTTCACCCACGAGGCAACATTTCACATATCGGGGCAAGTCCACAGACATCATGTGAGCATTTGGGGCACCGAAAACCCATGTCATTAAGAAATATGTACGCGATAGCATTAAAATTAATGTGTGGTGTTGTGTTATGCATGACCAGGTTACTTTGTTCTTATTTTTAAGAGCAGACAAATAACACGAACACCTACCTGGATATGCTACAACTGTATGGAGTGCCACAAATTGAACACTTTCGGCTAAACATTAATCTGAAACAAATTGTGCCCTGGCCAATTGGTGTCAGCAGACACATGCTTACCAATAGAGCACATTTCCAGGAAGATGGATCGGCAGAGACGGTCCAAGTGCTTGGCCTCCACATTCTTCTCATATAAACACACTGGATTTTGACTTGTGGTCTTACATCAAGCGCAATATGTACCAAACACCATTTGATGGACTCGACTATCTGAAAAACTGTATCAGGAATGCAATCTCGGCTATTCAAGCAGAAATGCTCCACAGAACATGTCAAAACTGTAATATCGTTTGAATGTTCTCCGTGCTACCGAAGGAGCCTACATCGAGGTCTGCTACGGTCAGTAAAAAACTTCCAGAGTTTTACTTCAACCCCCACCATTCTCAACTGCGAAGCCACTTCCAGCGACTAGGGGATTCACTGCAGGAGCTATGGCAGGATATCGTATGGCTATCCCACCTATTCCTGGAAGGTTGCACCGAGGAGACTAGCTAAGTGATTGCAGTTGGCTTCTTCATCGATGTTATCGCCAATACAGGGATGCAGCAAGATGTATGCCTGGCTGCACTTCCTACCATACAGGATGCCCTGGCCGAAGCACTGGATGTGGAGTCCGCAAGGCAGGCATCAGTGCCCCGACGTCCAGTGCAGGCAGTGAAACTGAGCGAATATATGGACAGCAGCAACATGGAGACACTAAAGGAGATGCAGACGACAACGACTGACATCGCTTTAAGGGTCAACACTATAGATCTTCCCTGACCGCCACCATAAAGGTCTGAGTATTGGCAAAGTGGATGGCTGGAACACCTGAGAGCCAACTGCCTTGAACTGCAGCCCCCGCAGCAGAAACCGGGAATCAGACGGCGATGAGCAAGTGAGTGTTCAACATCTTCGGTAAACTTTTAAATGCCGATATTGAGGTGTAAAGCCACTAATCTTTGGATGGAATGCCCCAAGGTTTTTCCAAATTCGTTCGGTGAAACAGGGACTCGGATGCCATATTGGTAGAGGGAAGCCTGAATAATGTTTCATTTAATATTGTCGTTGACACTGGGGCGATTGTAACTGTGGCACGACCCGACATCCTCGTGCCTTCCCCTCAACGATCGCCCGATGATAGCATGGAACAGTGCTATTTGACCATAGTAACAGGCAAGACCAGACCAGTTAGACATAAAGGAAGGGTAGATTTGAAATTTGGGAACCTCAATACAGAGCACGATATTTATGTAGCAGAAATAGAAGGCGAATATATTTTGTGAATACGTGTATTTTATAAGCTAGGGTACTGCATTGACACGTGACTGGGTGTGCTATGGGCAGGAAACATCTATCTGGCAGTGTCAACATTACGAGATTATTATTAGTCAATTCACTTTGTTCCNGTGACTGGGTGTGTGTGCTATGGGCAGGAAACATCTATCTGGCAGTGTCAACATTACGAGATTATTATTAGTCAATTCACTTTGTTCCATGCTTCTTGAGAAATTGTAATTCCACGCAGATTAGAGGCAACATTTGTCGAATGGTTGGACATATTTAAACAAGTCCATAGGGGTGGATTCTACCAGATGGCATCATTGTAACAAGGATTTTGGTCGGCTCAAATTCGGACAGTTATCCCGTAAGAATAATTAATTTAAATTCCAATGCAATTATTCTAAAGGGGGGACCACGAGTGGGATTTGTAAGCAGGTCTCACACTTACTTCCAAATGTTCTTGAAGCTTCGAAGCCACGAAACACCAATTATGCTCCACCATATGCTCTGGGGGAACTGCTAACAAGAACAAGATAAAACCTTAATTGGCAACAAGAGAAGGCTTACTCAGAATCACCTCAGAAGGATAGGGATACTTTCTCCTGTGGGCGAAATTGCATTCGCAAAACTAATGTTGCATGCAATCACATCGACTCAGGGTATGCCAGGTTCCTAAAGCAGTCACCAAGGAAACTACGACTTTATTCAAGAGGTAGTCGAGGGTATTCTGAAAGAGATGAAGGAGATATATGCGACAGAACCATCACTCAGTCCATAATCTTCTCCCATTGTGCATGTTAAAAAGAAAGATAGTTCTAAAAGATTTTGTGTTGGTTATTGAAAGCTTAACGTTGCCAAGACAGATTCCTGTCAATTCCTAATAAAATATGACACTCTAAATAAACAATCTAGTAAGTTCACAATTGATTTCTACTATGGACTTTGCGAACTGGTAATAGCATTGCGAGATGGTTCTAAGAGACAAAGTAAAGACTGCCTTTTATGCCCAAGAGAAAGGAACATTTTAATTCAAGTTTATGTCCTTTGGGATATGCAATGCCCATTCCACATTTGAATATTTGATGGAGAAAGTCCTCCCCTTAGATAATTGTCAGATCTTCCTTTATGACTTTGTGGTCACAGGAAGGACATGTGCGGAGCTCCTGAAATACATGGACTCTGAGTTTTCAGAAAGTAGCCACCACCAATTTGAATGTAGTTCCTAAGAAATGCCACATTTTAAAAAAAAAAGTAAAATTTTTGGGACATGTATAATTGGCCCCAGGGATTTAAAATTACCCTAGGATGGTCACAGCAATAAGATATTTGCCTCTACCAACTAACAGAACCATAGTATGGAGTTTCCTGGGCTTATGTGCTTACTATCGTTGACTTGTGCTTTGGTTCACCCCGTTCGCCAAGCCTCTGCATGAATTGACCATGGCAAAATAAAGTTTTGTTGGCCTAAGGAGTGTAAAAATTGTTTTAATAAACTAAAATAAATTATGGTATCTCCTCCAGTCTGGGCTTCGCGGGTAGTAAGTGTGTGTTCAATTTGGATATTGGTGCTTGTGATGTAGGAATCAGAGCTCTGTTATCTCAAATCCAGGATGGAAAGGAGAGACCACTGGAATTTTTTATTAATATATTGCACAAACCTCACAGAATAATTCTGTTACACACATGGAACTTTTAGTTGTGGCAAAGGCAATTGCTCACTTTCTCCCTATATTTATGGTAGACACTTTATCCTCAGAACTGATCATGCTACAATATTATGACTACTAAGTTTCGACAACCCCGAAGATCAAATAGCCAAGTGGATACAACACCTGAAAGACTATGAATCTAAAATACACAGCAATTCACATATCTTTCCAGGAGACCATGCAAACCATTCTATCGTCACTGTGAATACCAGGAAGAAAATGGTGATGTTATCACTGAAAGTAAGGAGGACAACAATTTGAGACTCTTTATCTTGCGATGGGTCACGTAAAATGAANTAGTTGTGGCAAAGGCAATTGCTCACTTTCTCCCTATATTTATGGTAGACACTTTATCCTCAGAACTGATCATGCTTCAATATTATGACTACTAAGTTTCGACAGCCCCGAAGATCAAATAGCCAAGTGGATACAACACCTGAAAGACTATGAATCTAAAATACACAGCAATTCACATATCTTTCCAGGAGACCATGCAAACCATTCTATCGTCACTGTGAATACCAGGAAGAAAAGGGTGATGTTATCACTGAAAGTAAGGAGGACAACAATTTGAGACTCTTTATCTTGCGATGGGTCACGTAAAATGAANGGGTGATGTTATCACTGAAAGTAAGGAGGACAACAATTTGAGACTCTTTATCTTGCGATGGGTCACGTAAAATGAAGTGATGAGGAAATTCGTGAAGATCAGATAAGTAATCCTACATTTCATTCTATACTAGAGTGGAAAGAGACTGGATGTCGATCAAGTTGGGAGGACATTTCCAATCTAGGCCCGACAGTCATATAATACTTGGCACAGAGAAAATCGCTTGTAGCTAAAAATTGTGTGCTTTACAGGAACTGGGAAAGTAATGATTGGAAACAAAAACATTCACAATTAGTCCTACCAGACTGCAGAATCCCTGAACTGCTAACATTAATGCACAATACAGCAGCAGTTGTAAACTTGGGTGTAAATAGGACCCTCGACCGAGAGAGGCTAAGATTTACAGGCTTAAATGTCTGGAGGGTGTTGAGAAGTGTCGCAGTCTGTGTGATTCCTGTTCCACAAGCAATGCTAATTTGATTAAAGGACGAACTCGAGAATCATTTGGATCAAGTGCGAAATTTAGAATCCACACTCTTCCAAGCACGGAGTGGAGAGATTTAGGAGGCTCCTAACTTTGTGGTATTGAGAGCCGATAAGGGTAAAACGATGTGAAAATGGAAAAGCGCCTAAATGCAAGGCAGGGGATACATATTCACACGAAAACCCACCGACCAGCGGCATTGTCCGGCACGATTACCACATGCGAAAATACTTGAGCTACCTTGCCGGGAATCGAACCCAGTTCGCCTTGGTTGGAGGCCAGTAGTCTGACCACTACACCACCGCAGCCCAAAACTCTTCCAATGGGTAATGAGAATTTTATGTATGAGGAAAACTCGAAACACAATCATTAAATTCTAAGTTGGATAGGGTCAAGAGGCTCAAATGTACTCTGAAAGAGTATCTGGTGATCTCAGTGGCAGTAATCCAAAATGAATTGTATTCCAAGGTAAGTGTATTTCTCCTGGCATATCGTACTACAGTTAAGTATAAAAACATCCTTCAAGGCTTCTGTTTAGGAGAAAGCTCTGCCTCCCTGCTGACCGGCCATTCGGACATCTAGTACATGAAGAAGCAGCCACCTCAAAATATGCTACTGAACTACATTAGAGCCTATCCGACATCCCCGGCGGCACCATTAAGACATCATTGACCAAAATAAAACACGATATGAATAAATAATGTTTAAAGAGGTTTTTCAAGAAGGTGAACTGGTGTGGCTGGAAATTCCCAAAGGCGGAAATATATTGCCCGAAGCTACATAAATGTTGGGAAGTCTCGTACAGGATCCTAAAGCATATCAAAGACGTGGTTTATCAGATTTGTCAATAGGACCCTCAGGCGAATCCTATAGTTGTCCACATCGACAGCCTCGCACTCAATGAAAATTCGGAAGTTGTAAATTATGATCGTGATGCGGACTGTTTGACCCTCTCCCGCATAGGCCCTGCGCACATCCACTCATGGCATAGCAATGGATGGATTATCATGACTTGGCCTGCCCCAAGCTTGGGTAGTCACGCTATGGTGCCAGACAGGTGAGGAGAGATTGACGGCTGGCGTGAACTGGTGAAACCAACCTTCCCCCCTGCTGGAGGAATCAACATCTGCGGACTACTGCGCTAACTGCCTGGTCGTCTCGCCCCTTGGCACAGGCTAACGTGTGAAGCATGTTATTGGCTATGACGACGAGACTATACAGTGTATATCGGCGCGGTCGGAAGGTCAAGAGTCTGTGACAGCTAACTGGCGAAGTGCGGCAAGCGGCAAATAGAGGAGGGGACTGGGAGTGAAGGTGAGAAGGACCTACGAGTGCGTAGGCTGCAACGGTGGAGGCGCAAGACTGATGCGNATAGGAGGGGACTGGGAGTGAAGGTGAGAGAGACCTACGAGTGCGTAGGCTGCAACGGTGGAGGCGCAAGACTGATGCGGAGAGTGAGTTGCGCGACGAATGGAGTGCGCACAAGTACGGGAGCGCTCGGAACTATCCAGAATGTTTTAAACAAGAAATACTGGTGATGTGTGGATTTACATAATGTGAGACTGGCTGGACGAGTGATAATGACTTGAATATAAATACTGTAACTGACAGGTAGTAAATACGTGATTTTAATAGTAATTACTGTGTGTTTGAAAACTGTATATACAGACTTTGTTTAGGTGTTTGACTGTGTTAATTTCTGCGATGTAACAGACGATTATGCATATATTAGTTCTAAATATAAAATTATAGCCATTCTTGTCGAGATATAAGATTTTTTGGTATTTATTTGATTGTTTATTAATAAATTGGGAAATTATTAGATCTTTTATTTAATTAAAACCTCCATCTCTTTAAAAACCTTGTTATACGCTCAACATTGAAAATTAGCAGCAGTATCATAAATTTCAATCGTTGTGAAACTTGGTTACGTTAATACTCTAAGAATAATATTTCGATTCGACAGTACTATTACAAAAAACAGTCCTGGCTATTCGTAATTATACCAACCAAATAATATTTCAATCTTACCACTTGCAGGTTCAATGTAGTCCACAGTGTACCCATCCAGCTGCATCATTTCCGATGGCTCTGCCTTTTTTTCTTTGTAACTGCACATCGCAAACGTGTACTGAGACACTTGCACTAACACGAAGTACCGTTTCTTCCACTTTTTCCAAACTGCTTTACCAACCGCGTACAGATACCTGAAAGTAAAAATGCAAACGTCAACATCATTTTCTTCAATAACTAACTTTCTGTGAAATTATCCTGAAATGCGCTCTTATATGTATTCTTACTTCTAATTATTAAGTTACACAGTAAGCGATATGATGAATTTTACTAAGTTTCAAGACTGCTGCATTACTTTTGTAACGATTAATGATTTTCCATATAGAGAATAAGTTTTGAGAAAAAAGCGGTTTTTAATTATGATCTATTTAAACACAAAATTGCAAATAAATAGTTTTTTTTGTTCCGCCCTAAATATCAAATACCAAGAAGTTAGTGATATAAATAATAAACCCACTTTCCACTACATCGATGCAAATAATTTTGATGACATTTTTCAAAACATAGATGGTATTTAGCTCTTGAGGTAATGTTTACAGCGATATCATTAGAGACATAACGAAAGACCCATACAACACTAGTGGGACATTTACAAATACACACATGACTTACACGTGACTCTAACCCAGAAAATATGTGTGTGTGTGTCCTCCCTAAAAAAATGCTAAACTCGTGAACTGAATTTCACAAACTCGGTGCAAGTATAGTAATTAGTAAGAACATCCCATTATTATACACTGGAGATTAAAAAAACTGGTATAGGCGAGCGTATGCAAATAACAGAGGTATGGAACCAATCAGAGTAACTCGATGCGGTCGGCAGCGCCTATATAAGACAACAAGTGTCCTACAAAGTTGCTAGATCGGTTACTGCTGGTAAAATGGCAGTTTATAAAGATTTAAGTGAGTTTGAACGTGGTGTTATAATCGGCGCACGAGAGATGGGACATAGCATCTCCGAGGTAGCGATACAATTTGGATTTTCACGTACGACCATTTCACGAGTGTACCGTGAATATCGGGAATCCGGTAAAAACATCACATCTTCGACATCGCTGCGGCCGGAAAAAATATTGTGAAAGAACGGGACAAACGACGACTGACGAGAATCATTAAACGTGACAGATGTCGAAGAAGTGATGTTTTACCGGATTCCCGATATTCACGGTACACTCGTGAAATGGTCTTACGCGAACATCCAAATTGTATCGCTACCTCGGAGATGCTATGTCGTATCTCTCGTGAGCCGACTATAACACTACGTTCAAACTCACTTAAATATTGATAACCTGCCATTGTAGCAGTAGTAATCGATCTAGCTGCCGACCACATCGCGTTACTCTGATTGGTTCCATACCTCTGTTATTTGCATATGCACGCCTATAACAGTTTTTTTGGCTCTTCAGTGTATGTTAAAAGTGAAATATATGACCACTTTCAACAAGATGGTCCTCATAAATCGGAGTTATGTGATTACATAAAAGTAAATAATTTTAGAATTATGATATGAGAATGAAAAAAAATTGTAGAAACCTTAGAAAATTTGAAATTAGATGATTATGCTAAAAATAACGATTTCGGTATGTTAAAAAAATATGCTGCTTTGAAATCTGAGTTAATTAATTAAATAACAATCTTAATTTGTGATAATTTAAATATAAGGTTATTTTTAAATCTTAATTTAATTATTTTGTAAAGGATCAAATATTTAATAATAATACTACTAAAATTAATTATTGTGCTATAGACGTAGAACAGTTGATTATAATCTCAATAAATTTAAAGCAGAGTTAGTTTATTTAAACGTTCAACATATTAAGAGTATTAATACAAATATTAATTAAAATAACAAAAAAATTATTTAATTAGATAGGAAATTAATTATAAAACAAATAGTTTGTAATAAATTAGGTATATCAAGAGNCTAGAGAAATTATTGTATAAATTGATTTTTACAGTATTCATTATTTTACAAATTTAAATTTACAAAAAATTGTATAGTGAAAACAAAATATTAACAAATATTGCTAATCCAATTGCTCTTAATGATGCAGATAATTTAGAATAATTTTAATCGAATAGAAACAAATAATAAAGTTAACTGGAAAATTATCTACTGGAAAAGTTCATTAATATTTTTAATTACGTGCTGGATATTGTTATTATTCATTTTTATGAATTGTATAGATTTTACAATTAATACTATTTTTAGAAGAGGTCATGATATCGATTTTTCAAAACTACTTCCTATAAATAAATTAGTTTATGGAAAACAAATAGTTAAAGGAATTGGCATTAATATTTGTATGTTCATAGTTATTAAAGAAATATAAAAATGTGTTATATATATGACACTTGGTGTTTAAAGTGTAAAGAATTAACTAGTAATAATCAAATAAAAATTGAACATACATATAATAGAAAAAAATTACAAAATGTACATGTTCTATATTTGGTCCTAGAATCATTAAGAAAAATTGAGCATACGAGGATGCATAAACCAGTTATAAAACATTTTGTTAGAAGAAAAGTTATTTCATATGGAATTGTTTATTTAATTGGAATGAATTGTAGAAATTTAAGTGGCATATCAAACATTTATAATGGAAATAAATACCTATATATTATCAATGATCGATATTTTCCTAAATATGCATTTGCTATTTCAGTTGAAGATATATCTAGTAATAATATTATAACAAAAATTTGAATAAATAATTAAATGTATAAATACAAAAAATTTTCATGCAAATAATGATAGAGAATTTTGTTATCCATTCTTATTTAATAATGAAAGAATATAATATTAATAATTATTCATCATTTTTGTTAACTTCAATCTTGTTAAAAGATATAGTAAAAAATTTAAAAATTATAGTTCGATAAATATTACTTTAAATTGAAATTTGAAAAGGGTTGACATATTAGATAAAAAAAAATAAAGAATATTATATAACTTAAAATTGAAGTACTACTATAATACCAATCGCGGATAGTAAAAATAATAATAAAAATTTGAAAAATCCAGCTAATAAAAATTTATTTGCTCAAAACAATGACAAAATATTGAAAAATTCAGCTAATAAAATTAATTTGCTGAAAATACTGAAAAATATTAACAAATCCGGAAGGGGGNTTATTTGCTCAAAACAATGACAAAATATTGAAAAATTCAGCTAATAAAATTAATTTGCTGAAAATACTGAAAAATATTAACAAATCTGGAAGGGGGTGGAATTCCCTTTGGAAAATAATTTAAGAAAATTTATAAATCGTGTGCTAAGAATTTGAAGCCGATACCAAAGTATATAATTGGTTATATTATTAAAATTATTATAATGCAGATATGATTTGATAATGGCTATACAGCAAATTGTCAGCTGAATTACTCAATATTGAAAAAGTTTTGAATTATAATGTACCTACTTATATTTAAATAGATATTTATGATGAAGGATTCAAGGTAATTTTTATGAATATGGAATTTTGAAATCTAATTATCCAGATCAATATTATGATGAAAAAGTTTTAAAACGAAGATTTATAGAATTTATTTTAAATGGGTTGGATTTAATAATTAGCATGATAGTTGGATATATACAACTGATATTGAAATATAGCCTATGATTTCTTTTAAATGTGTAACTTCTGCCACACCATTGAATTAAATTTAATATTATTTGTTTAAAGGGGGTCTATGGGGTAGACCTCCTTTCATTATCATTAATTTTATATTATTTCTATTAAAATTTTAACATTTCTATCTTCATGAAATTTATTAATTCTATCAAATTATTACTTACGGGAATATTAGATCTTTTAATTTTTTTTCTCAGAGTGTGATATATAAAATTAATTTCATTCTTTTACATAAATTTTTAGAATTTGGTTTGCATACAAATCCTTAAATGTCTTTATAGATTGTTTTAAAAGTAAATGTGTGTTTACATTTGTAATTTCATGTATAACAACATTATCGTTATAAGGAAATAAAATTTGGATTATGAATTTGTGGAACAAAATTTGATTTCATACTATTAATATTGTATTCTTGTTCATTAATAATTTATTTTGCAACATTAAACACTTTATTACTATTTTCCACAGTATCAACTTTAATTTCTAATTATTTAATATTTTTATTGGTTTTAATATAAGAAAATGCTAAATCTCTAGACAATTCTAAATGTCGAATGTTTTATTTTAATTTATATAGAGTTTTTTTAATTGAGGGTAAAACTTCATTAGTAACCCATTTTNTTTTAAATGTGTAACTGCTGCCACACCATTGAATTAAATTTAATATTATTTGTTTAAAGGTGGTCTATGGGGTAGACCTCCTTTCATTATCATTAATTTTATATGATTTCTATTAAAATTTTAACATTTCTATCTTCATGAAATTTATTAATTCTATCAAATTATTACTTACGGGAATATTAGATCTTTTAATTTTTTTTCTCAGACTGTGATATATAAAATTAATTTCATTCTTTTACATAAATTTTTAGAATTTGGTTTGCATACAAATCCTTAAATGTCTTTATAGATTGTTTTAAAAGTAAATGTGTGTTTACAATTGTAAATTCATGTATAACAACATTATCGTTATAAGGAAATAAAATTTGGATTATGAATTTGTGGAACAAAATTTGATTTCATACTATTAATATTGTATTCTTGTTCATTAATAATTTATTTTGCAACATTAAACACTTTATTACAATTTTCCACAGTATCAACTTTAATTTCTAATTATTTAATATTTTTATTGGTTTTAATATAAGAAAATGCTAAATCTCTAGACAATTCTAAATCTCGAATGTTTTATTTTAATTTATATAGAGTTTTTTTTAATTGAGGGTAAAACTTCATTAGTAACCCATTTTTTTTTATTCTATAACAGCTAGTAATTTTGATCTTATTATTAAACAATGAGTACCTTGTTCATTAATAAATATAATTTTTATATAAATATTTTAAATATTGTATTTTATTATATGGGGAAAATCTTTAAAATTAACTTTATTATCATTATCAACATGTTTTGATAAAGTATCTCTTAAATTCTTAATAAAGTAACATAAAACAATTATCTTTAGCTTTAAACCAATGTTTATTTTATAGTCTAAAATAGAGTTTTCCTATTAATGTATACTTGAGAATTGTTTTGCATGTCCAGAAATGCCTCAATTTATAAGAAACTAAATTTTATTACAAAATTTAAAAACTTTTTATTTAGTTCATTAATAAAAATTATATTTCGCTTAATATTTAAAAGCATTGGTAATTTACCGATGGCCAGTTCATTAGAATGTATGTATTTTAAAAGGTTTTCTAAAAATATAAGAAAAAATTATCTATTCAGTTAATAGGCACGTCACCTACCAAACTAATTGTAATGAAGTTAAAGCAATTTATATATGAATTGAATTTTTCTTTCTATTAAACAATTTTATCTAAATGGGAAATATAAATCATAAATGAGTAGCTGTATTATTTTATTTAACACTATCGTCCAGATGATAATTTTAGGAAATTTGTAAATAAATAACCTCATAATATGGTAAAAAATTTATTTAATATTGATGATTCAGAAAAGCTAATTAAGATAGATATATATGGAACGAATATGTATATGTATACATAATATATATATATATTATATATATGGAACGATTTATATGTAAAGAAGATACATGTTTGAAGAATTTAATTTATTTAACCATCATGTTTCACTATTGTTAAAAAATATTAATACATTTTGGATTAATATTTTAATTGATTTCATTTAAAGTTAATTCTAGGATTTATTTTTTGTATGAATGTCTTCATGTTATTGCATATTCTTTATATGACCTATTTGATAACACTTCTGAGTAATTTTTCTTTTATAGTTTTATAATGGATATTATTATTATATTCACAATAATTATAAATTTAACTAATTATTTCTGTAAATTTTTCTAATGCTAAATTAATTCTTTATTTGAATGTCTTGTTTCATTTTTTTTTATGTTTTTTTCGAAAATTAGTTACGCAACTTCTTTTGTTTATTTAGAAATATTATTATAATAAAAATTTTCTCTTCCATATTTTATAAATTTTAAATTTATTATTTGAATTATAAAATATGAGCATATATTTTATAAATCATTAAAATGATTTTAATTCACTTATTTTTGTTTTTCAACTTTAAAGTGATGAAGATATGTAGATACTATAGTGTACATTTCTTTATGATTATGCATTTTAAATATATTATTTTAAAACATCATATCTTCTGCAGCTCTTCAAGTTTTATTTTGTGAGTTTTTATTTAATACTATTTTTTGAGTGCCACCAGTTTTGAAATAATTTGGTTTAGCTTATTGTTTAGATGTAGCAATATAAATATAATGTATTTTCGTATTTTCATCTTGAATAATTATAGTTTTTAATTTTAAAACATTATATTTTTCTTTTTGTAATTCTTGTTATTTTATTTATTTATTTATTTTCAAACTCATTAGCTTGTTTTTATTTTACTTATATTTTTATTCATTTTTAAATTTTATACATAATTATTTGTTTGTTTAATGTGATTGAATAAATTATTTTCTTTTTTAATATTATAATTTGCATTATACTTTGCATTTCATATCATAATTTTTCTAGAGTTAAAAGTTTTCTAAAATTGTTATATTGTTTAGTATTAAACATTGTAACAGATTTTCTAAAATTATCGAAAGTAAATTTAATACATTGTTTTGTTAAATATTATTAGGTTTCAATTTTTTATATTATTTTGAATACATTCGNTTTATATTATTTTCAATACATTCGTATTCTAATACTAAAGGAATATTATATTTTAATTCAATATAATACATTTTATTGGTTTTAAGGAATTTAAGATAATGGTATTTATGTTGTTTTAAAATTTTCACATGGGAATTTTTACCCCATGGAACATTTTAAAGAAAGTGGATGATTTTGTTAGTAATAAATACATTTTTTCTTTAAGATAAAGGAACTTTAATATTTTGGAAACATTTTCCCAATTCTATTCATTATAAGTTTTGTTCATAAATTTGAATATATCCAATTGTTTATCAACAATATTAATATGACCATATTTTTTTATATATTTAGAAATCTCTCCATTTATAGAAATAAATTTTAATAAGAAATTTATTGATTATTTATTTTCTAAATGCATAGTCACATTTATATTGGATATATTTTTCAGTGTATAAATATTTATTAGCTGGATTAAAGTATTATCGTGTTTTATTTCTGTTTATACGAAATTATTTTTAAATGTAATTTTACCTTTTTTTTTAATTTTCAGTGATTAAATTTTTGCTCAGTGAAATAATTATAACTAAATTTTTACATTTTCTGCAATTTTTTTATATTGTACTATACATTAATTTCTAAAAAAATTACTAATATTTTTACTTTTATCACAATTTGAAAATATTAATAGCACTATTTCAGTGTTATCAGAAATTGTACAAAATTTAATGTTATAGGTAAATATTAAAATAATTTTTGATTTCAATAAAATATATAAATTTATAATTTAATTTTTATGTTACTACATTTCTACTTTTTCTAAACTTTTGCATCACATTTTTGTTACTTTTGGTATTTTTGTTTGTTATATTATTTATATATTAAACAATGAATAAATAATGAATTGCAATTGTCTAATTCATTAACTGCACATTTAATTTTAATAGTGACTTTATTATATATATTCTATTATATTTTAATGAATAAAGATCAATTATTTTTAACCACAATAATTAATCTATTAGTAATTAATTATATTCATAAAATGTATACATTTTAAAATAATATACCAATCCAGTAATATTTATAAAACCATATTCTAAATCGTTTGGTAATTTTGGAAATTTATAATTTATTATTCCTGGTTGCCTTATTTGAAAATTACATTAAACTAAATGAACATAATCGAGTTTAAAGAAAATTATAAATGTGTTACCATTATAAGAACGGAAATTTGCATAAATTTAGATCTTAACATTTATGCATATGCAAGATAATAACATCGGAAATTCTTAAATAATATTCAAACTTTTATAATCAATCATAATATGTATAATCAATTATCATTACTATTATTTCCGAAGATCTTTTATAAATATGAAAACTGTAAAAATGTTTCAGCGAATATAGTAATCCCTCTGTTATTAGAATTGGATTATTATGTATTATATTATATATTAATGATTAATCCAAATATTTTTATGAACAAATATATATAATTTATCATCGATAGTAAGAAAAGTATTTAAATTTTAACTAGCATATAAATGTTGTGAACATTGAATTTGGTATGGAAAATGATTAATTAATGATTTTCCATAAAAACTTTGTATATTGTCAATATCAATTTGAGTTGGTTCATAATTATTATTATTATGTATTGGATACATAATATAATTTGAATCATATATATGTTGTAAAAATGAGGAATGGCCAATTTTATGATACAAAAAACATAATAAACAAATTTTATTATCTGGTACTTAATAATAGATAATATGAAATGGTTCTATTTTATTTATATGAATTTCAATTTGCCTATTTGATTGTGTTGAAAAAAGCATGACCAAATATTTCATATTTTATATTATAGTGACATAAAGTTGATTTTTTCTGAAATCTATAAATACTTTGTTTAAATGACGAAATTATATCTGGATTATTGCTATCACGAATCAATTTTCGATTTATATGTTTTTTCCAAACTTTGAAAACTTTCTATCTTAATTGATTAATTGTATTATTTCTTTATGCAAAATGCTGTTTAATATTAATTTCAATAAATTTTGTTAAANTTTTCTGAAATCTATAAATACTTTGTTTAAATTACGAAATTATATCTTGATTGTTGCTATCACGAATCAATTTTCGATTTATATGTTTTTTCCAAACTTTGAAAACTTTCTATCTTAATTGATTAATTATATTATTTCTTTATGCAAAATGCTGTTTAATATTAATTTCAATAAATTTTGTTAAAGATAAATATATATCAGAAAGTTTATATTTTAAACCTTATATTGGTTTATTTGTTACTTGTAATGATTATTCATTTAATAAACCAGTTATTTGTAAATTTCATCGTTCTTAATAAATCTTTAAAGAATCAAAATATATACTTTTTATCACTTTTACAATTCGAAAGTTTTAAATCAATATTATAAAATCATTACAGAATTAGATAATTTATAACACATAAAGACTGATCTTCTTTCGATGCAGAAAGTATTTTAATAATGATAAAATGCATATTTAAAATTACATTCAAATAAGAAAAAAAATTGTGAAATTTGAAAAATTGATGGCAGCACTGAAATGTCATAATTTATTAAACAGTAACTCTTGATAATAAAATCAGTAAAATCTTAATTGTAATTTTGTAATAATTTTTATAAACGTAATTTTTTTTCCCGAGTATCATACAGGAAACCATATAATTCCACAATAAAGAAAATATAAATACTATATACAATTATAAAATCTTAAATCTGATTTCTATATGTACCATCATTATTTCTTCTATCCATATCTACAGTTTTAAAACCAAATTCTTTATCCCAACATTTTAAACAAATTTCTAAAAAATTTTCGTACACATATATCAAACAAAAATATTTAAAATATGTTTTAAATTTGTACTGTCTTAATAAAGTATACATACATTTTTTTAAAACAATTCCTACTAGTTGTGTTGGAAGCCTCTATTAATAAGGAGCTATTTAAATTAATGAATATTTTTTTGTCTTCCTCTGGATTAAAATCTTGATTTTATAAAATTTGTTCATAAAATATAACGAATCATTTATCTTCACAGTCATCTAAATAAGTCATTTCATCAACATTATTAAAGAAACATCCCATTTCTTGTTTCATTTTCTTTGAGAAAATTATAAAATTATCTATTAATTTAGTTTAATTTTTTATTTAATATTTTTAAACAAACATATTATTTATTAAAATTTAACTATCCTTTATCTATATATATATATATACATATATAAATATATATATAAACATATATATATATAAACCTTTTGTCCGTTTGTTCGGACGTGTGAAACTTCCTAAGAAATCAACCTAATTTCATTCTGTTTTCTATAAACATTCCTTTCGTTCCCCCGAGTGCTTGTACACGTTTCTTTTTTATCTGTATTGCTTACAAAGGTGCTGAAATCTGCAAAAAGCTAATTTTTATCATGCTTTCGCATCAGGAAGCACTTAGTCAAAAATTCAACGTCAACAATCCAATGTCAACAATGTAAAGTCGCAACCTGTCTATCTATATCAAAACGACATATCGATATATAGATACTTATCGATATGTCAATACTTGTCGATATAACTATATATCGATACATCGATACTTGTAAGTACATCAATGCTCGATACATCGATACTAATCGACAAGCGAACATGTCACACTCTAATCTGTGGATGTATTATTACCCGAAAATGAAGAGGTAAATTATCTGTTCGAATTTCTAAATTCGCTTGATGTTCCAGGATTGCCTCCACATATATTAAAATTGAAAATATGATTGCCAGTAATTTTACTACGCAACATCAATCCACCAAAACTTTGCAACGGCACATGCCTTACAATAAAAAAAATTATGGGCAATACTATAGAAGCTACCATCTTAAAAGTTGCTTTCAAAGGAGACGACGTGCTTCTTCCCAAAATTCCATTTATTCCATCAGAAATTCCCTTTCACTTTAAAAGAACACAGTTTCCAGTCAGATTGGCATTTGTAATGACAATAAATAAATCTGAAAGGCAGTCATTGCAATTGTGCGGAATATAATTAGAAACAGAATGTTTTTCGCATGGCCAATTGTATGTGTCGTGTTCTAGAATAGGAAAACGACATATCTTATTCATACACGTGGAAGATGGTAAAACTAAACACATTGTATACAAACAAGTACTTCGATAATAACGATTTTGAAAATACATATACTTCTTTCAATTAATTTCACAGAAATGAAAAGAACCAAAATCTTTTATGCCCCAGCAAAGCGTGGCAGGGTTAGCTAGTTATATATAAAATCAATAATCAAATTAATTTTACCACAATTACTAGGCTAACAATAATTTTCTATTATTATCAGTTTTAAAACAACATTTTTAATTTTCGACTTTTATTAAAACACCGATTCCCAAATCACTTAAATTAATTTAATAAACAAATTTTACAATACAAAATTAATAAAGTTTCCAAGTTAAAATATAATTATTCTACATTATGAAAACTTAAAAATATATTTTTCACAGTGAACATTCTGTTGCATTTGTTAGCTTTCATACAACATATTTTACACAATAAATAAATATTTATATATATACAATTCTTGATACACGTGAAAAAATATTATTCCTAAAGAGCAATATTACATTAAATTATTAGAAAATAGTATAGATTTACGCGAACCATTAAATTTGATAATATTGTTTTATAAACAAACATAATTACAAATAGTATAAGTGTTAATAGTGAATATGATATAACATTTTACGACAGATTTTCAGATATATTAGGATTTGAAAAAAACATAATTATTAAAAATTAAAATGACAGTAAGTTTCCTAATTTTAGCTCATTTGAAAATAGTAATATTCATTGTAATTTGGCTTATGGAATGTTAATCACATATGAATAATTATATTAATTAAAAACTAATATTATTTCTAGTTTTGAAACCCAAGCAATGTTTGGTTTTTATAATTCTATTCGATATGAGCATGCTTATACTTTATTTTCTAAAATTAATAATCTAAAGTTCATTCATATTGTTTTAGAATTAGATATGAAAAAAATTATTAATGGATTTTGATGGTGCCGAAATTGATATTAATTTAGAAATGAAATATACTTTAAAATTAATAATTTTAATTTGGTTATTAAAATTTTATTTTTATAAATGGACAAAATTATAGAGCCTTTAAAACAGTGGGAAATTAAATAGAAAATTTTAAAAGGTGAATTTCATATTGGTGAAAACTATGGTAATCTTAGTTGAAAATTAATAAAAATGTATTAAAATCTAGGAAATTGTCTGGTTTTATGAATAAGTAACATTACGATTTAGATTGTTGTGAAGAACCTAATAAATGTTATGTCCCAGATTTTCATTTAGTTTTTAATTTTAAAATCATACCTGGTGGTTTATTTTTGTTAAATAAATTTTAAAATTATGTATTTAATTTTAAATATGTATATATATTTTTATTCAACTATTGCATATATATAAAAAACATATAAAAATGTATACTCAACCCCTTTTATACGCTCTATACATTCATATTTATCATAAATATCATTATGTTCATCTTCAAATTCTTTCCTAAAATTATCTGTAAAATGGAATTCATACATAAAAAATTTTTCCAATTAACTTCGTTTTAGAATTTTGGAATAACATTTTCTGAAAGTCTTCTATAACATGATAATTCGGCAAAATTTTATTTTATATTTAAGTTATTTTATTATTGAAATGGTTAAAAGTAGTAAAAATAGTAAATAAAAAAAAATTATTTTAACATAAAATGATTTATTATTCAAGTAGTTTTATATAGCAAAAATATTAAATTATAAAAAATTGTTTTATCTTCAAATTTTATTATAAACTCTTGCAATACTTTTCAATCTGTGTTATATAGCTCCTAACACACTTACTTTTTTCAATCTCAATAAACCTATAAGAGCATATATTATAATAATTTGAATAAAATTTATTGTCTTTAAATTGTCATTAGTTAAAAAAAGTTATGTAGATCATTATTACTTAATTTTAAATATGTTTTCAGACATTCATAAAGCTCATTAAATAGTGATACAAAATTTATTTTTATTTTTTGTTTCTTTCATATATTCCAATTTTTTTTAAATAATTCTTTCAAATTTATAAATTTAATTTTAAAAATAATAAATTAATGTTATATATATTATTTACAATTATAACCATGTGTTACTGTATCAATTTTATTTTCTAAAATTATTATTTTTTCATATTCATAAACAAATGCAATTTTATTTGTTTGAACTGTATGTCTTCATGTTTATAATACCTTATTAAATTAAATTAAATTTATAAATATCTTCTTTTCTTCGAAAATATAATTTTTGTTATCACCAAATGTTATTTCGTTTTAAATTATTTTTTAAATGCTATAAATATTTTAATTTTCTTTGCTATTCACTTTAATTGCATACATTTTTGATCCTAATCCATCTAATCATGCAATTATTCATGTACCATTTCATTAATATCTGAATACAAATCATTAGTTTTTAAATTACACAATAATTAATATGTATGTTGATAAGATAATTCTATGCTTTCTTTATATTTTGGTACAATAATTTTGTAGTGAAATTTATAGATGAATTCTTTACAAATTTCTAATATTGACATTCCTACAGAACTGGTTTATTAAATAAAACATTATAGATTTATTCATATGGGCAGCAACCTAGTTTTTATTCAATATGGTTTTGTGCTTTAATTAGGATATGATACTAATATATCATATTTAATTTTGTTTTATATCTACTTATTTTCTTATATTATCCATAGTTTAACAATAAACTCAATTATTCAATAATTTATAAATATTGTTTTCAAAATATTTGTGTATTAAAATGAATATTTTTTAAANAATGAAAAACATATTTTCCTTTATTTTATAATGTTGTAATTAATTTTTCTGGCTTGTGGAGATAATCAAAAATCTTTATGCTAATTATGCAATGATTTAGGATTTTATAAATCACCTTCTAATATATACCCATCTTCAGACTAATTTAAAAATTTAAATTTTTTAAAATTTTACGATTATATTAAATTTTTTAACCCTTTAAAATGTATCATATGGTAAATATTGGCACATTATCCAATCATACAAAATATTTGCATCAAAGTACATTTAATAATTTGATTCTTTATTTTAAACATAATTATCTGTAAAAGTTTCATTAGCTGTAACATACCTTTTACAATATACGATACCAAATCTAAAATATATTTCTATAAATAAAATAATTTCATAATCATTTAATAAATCTCATTCTATTTTAGTTACTTATAACATTGATTCCCAAGATAACCCAAGACATTTGTAATTAGACATTAAAAAAAAACGTCTATAAAATTTTCAAATATATCAGCTAAAATGAATACATCACTTTTATTACATAATTGTGTACATTCTTGTAAATTTTAACATTTAATTTTTCCTACATATTTTTTTGCATTAGTATAAACTTCATCACCTATGAGTGTTTTATGTGGTTTTTAAAAAATGTTATTCTTGTTGTAATTGCATTTCTTTAATTTTTTCAAATACATTTATTCATATCGATAAATAAATTTTTTTATTACTATATATAATTGTAAATTTTCTAAATATTTTGCTGATTCCAAAATTTTTCTTTTTTAATATTTTTAGTTAATTTATCTGTACTTGAAATCATATATTTGAAAGTGTCAAAAAATCTTCATTCTTAACGATTTTTNTTTTCCTGCATATTTTTTTGCATTAGTATAAACTTCATCACCTATGAGTGTTTTATGTGGTTTTTAAAAAAGGTTATTCTTGTTGTAATTGTATTTCTTGAATTTTTTCAAATACATTTATTCATATCGATAAATAAATTTTTTTATTACTATATATAATTGTAAATTTTCTAAATATTTTGCTGATTCCAAAATTTTTCTTTTTTAAGATTTTTAGTTAATTTATCTGTACTTGAAATCATATATTTGAAAGTGTCAAAAAATCTTCATTCTTAACGATTTTTACTTTTTTACTGAAGCAAATATATTTTTCTTCAATATTATTAATGAAATTTATATATAAAATTTATCAGATTATGATGCTCATTTGTTATTTAATATTTAAATATTTGGCTGTTGTATACAATTTTAAAATAGTTAAGATTATTTTAATTCTCTTTTATTGTAGTTTGTTTTACAAACTTAATTTGGTAAAAATTTTAGATTATGACAAATTGCAATATGAATGAGCAGTTCCTCTATAATTTCCAGATAAGTGGTCATAATCTTTAAAATTTTGCAAATTAATTTTTATATTTTTAATAGAATCTTTATTTCTGTTTATACTCTTTTAATTAACCGTTTGGTTTAGATTTAACTTTTATTCTGCATTAAGTGTTTTAAAAAATGGTTTTTTTTATTTTTTAAATCTTGCTAGATTTTTAAGTACATTTTCACATTTTTCTACACAAATTGTATATGTAGTTGGATTGTTAAATACTTCTAACTCTTTATCAATTAATTTATTTATTTGAACATATTAATTTTAATTACTTTTTACTTCTTGTAATTTTTTATTAACATTTCAGCATATACATTTTTGATGCATTTTTATAATTATGTTATACAGGTTTTTATAATCACCATTATAATATATTATATAATGAGGAACATTTTCTGTTTTGTGTGATTGATATTTCAATATACAAGACTTTTCTGGATTTGGTTCACAAGAGTTAAACATTTTGTAATAAACATTTAAAACCAGCATAAATATCCAAATAAAATTTTATTTAATAATTAGAATTTTTAAAATATAATTTTTTATTACATTTTGGCATTTCTATTTTTGCAGCTTTATATGTTAAACAATATTCTTCGTGTTCGTTTAATTTTTCTTTAGAATAATATATTCTTAAACATCTATCACAATAAAAAATATTATATTTTTCATCATAAAAAACATATTTGTAAAAATTTTTAATTCTCAAATTTGTGTACATTTGTTATTTTCATTGCCATTTCAAAATGTTCTAAAATGTTATCAGTCTCTAAACAAAAATGTTTATATTTAGAAACTCTATCAATATGATTTGTTGCTGGATATAAAGCAGATTTATAGAAAAATATAAACATTTATTTTCTTAATTTTTTTTTATAATACAAGTCTTTCTGTGTTTAATTTTATCTAGTAATTATATATATGATGAAGCATTTAATGGTTTATATTTATTAATATATGTATGTAAACCAATAATATTAGATAATGTCGAACCAGATTATCTTCTTTGAAACTCAGACATTTATATTATTAAATCTAATTTTGCTTTTTTAAAATGTTTTGTAATATTTTTTTCATTTGATATTCTATATTTAAGTGATTGAAATNTAAATCTAATTTTGCTTTTTTAAAATGTTTTGTAATATTTTTTTCATTTGATATTCTATATTTAAGTGATTGAAATGCATACTCTTGCGCTTGATTATTATGTGGCATGTGTTAATTTCAATAATTTTTACATTAGCCTTTAAACCCTTGTGTTTTTTATAGAATACTTTTTTATTTCAAACAATTTAGATTTTGATGATTTAATGAAATGATTTTGCCCTAATANTTTAATAATTACAATTTTTAAAATATAATTTTTTATTACATTTTGGCATTTCTATTCTTGCAGCTTTATATGTTAAACATAATTCTTCGTGTTCGTTTCATTTTTCTTTAGAATAATATATTCTTAAACATCTATCACAAGTACTAGTTTATCTATTATAATTGCTATTTTGTGATGAACTTAATTTTGATAAAATCTTCAACCCAAAATGATTAATATTATGATTAGTAAAGTAGAATAGCTGTGTATGTTTGCTTTCTTATCAACAACATCTGCAAAAAAAATATTATATTTTTCATCATAAAAAACATTTTTTATAATTTTTGAATTCTCAAATTTGTGTACATTTGTTATTTTTATTGCCATTTCAAAATGTTCTAAAATGTTATCAGTCTCTAAACAAAAATGTTTATATTTAGAAACTCTATCAATATGATTTGTTGCTGGATATAAAGCAGATTTATAGAAAAAGATAAAAATTTATTTTCTTAATTTTTTTTTATAATACAAGTCTTTCTGTGTTTAATTTTATCTAGTAATTCTATATATGATGAAGCATTTAATGGTTTATATTTATTAATATATGTATGTAAACCAATAATATTAGATAATGTCGAACCAGATTATCTTCTTTGAAACTCAGACATTTATATTATTAAATCTAATTTTGCTTTTTTAAAATGTTTTGTAATATTTTTTTCATTTGATATTCTATATTTAAGTGATTGAAATTCATACTCTTGCGCTTGATTATTATGTGGCATGTGTTAATTTCAATAATTTTTACATTAGCCTTTAAACCCTTGTTTTTTATAGAATACTTTTTTATTTCAAACAATTTAGATTTTGATGATTTAATGAAATGATTTTGCCCTAATAAAATATAATTTTTTACATGATATATTTGTTTTCTATTATTAAAGACCTTGTATTTTATACAAGTTTTGTTTATTTTTCAATATTAAGGATTTATATATATATTATTAGAAAATACAAATATAATTTTAAAATATTTTTAATCTGGTCTGCATTCTTCACTAATTCCAGTTTTAGCAAATGGTAAATATTTAAAATTTTGGTTTATTATTTATTTTCTTTATAGCATTAATGAGATCTTTCTTCTTTAATTTATATATAATATTTAAATATTTGGCTGTTGTATACAATTTACAATAGTTAAGATTATTTTAATTATCTTTTATTGTAGTTTGTTTTGCAACCTTAATTTTACTAATTTTACTATGTTTATTTTATTTCTTTAATTAAATAGCTCTTCTGAAACTTGTGTATATTTTCATTATTTTAAGATTTTGCAATTTTCCTCAATTCTCTCACTTTATTTTCAATCGGCTTTGATGTTGACATTTTTTATTTATATATTTATTCAAAATAAATTATAACAAGAAAACCAATTTTTAATTTTTTAAGACATTAATTTATTGTTGATTATTATTCGTAATAATTTTTGCATCATCAATCTTTTAGGGTTTACGTTTCCTTACATCTGACAAATCTTAAAATTTATCTTTTCATTAATTTCTTAACTAATTTTATCTAATTAAATTGTAATAATACTTGTAATAATAAAAAATATAAAGCATATTTTGCTTTTCTTATGATACAGTGAAATCCCGATATTTCGCATCCCGATTATTCGTATATCCCGCTAATTCGNCATATTTTGCTTTTCTTATGATACAGTGAAATCCCGATATTTCGCATCCCGATTATTCGTATATCCCGCTAATTCGTATAAATTTTCCGGTCCCTTGAGAAAATCCCTTTCATTCGTAAAAAAACAATGCATTCCGGTCCCCTCGATAATATGTATTTATTTTGGTGCTCGAGCTCAATTAAAACGTCTTATAATTCTTATTTACAACTTAAAAATCTCGTTAACTCGTAATGTTTTTAACCCTAGACTGTACACCAGCTCTAGATTTATGCAATTCGGGCAGGGTAAAAAAGACCGGAAGGGTACTGAGGGACGTAGGAGGGTTTGAAGGGCAGGTAATGACGCCGAGTAGGCTGTGAGGCGATGTGTCTGTGATTCTCAGAACTAAGAGGCGCCTTGCTGTCCGGTCTACGGTTATGAGAGGGTAGGAAGGAGCAGAGCGAGTGAAAAGTTAGTCAGTTCGGTCTTAGCCATGCCTCCGAAAAGAGCTAATAAGTGTCTTTCCATTAGAGAAAAAAAAAAAATATTACCGCCGTGGCCGGTGGTGATAAACAAATTGACGTGTCCAAACGTTATAACGTTCCTCCTTCCACAATAACATCAATTCTGAATAACAAGGACAAAATCGTCTCCCAGACATTGGACATCAAAGTAAAGCACTTTAAGACTGGTGAGTATCCACAACTAGAAGAGAATTTTAAAAAGTGGGTTGCGCAAGCACGGAATTCGAATGTACCAGTTAGAGGAAACATTTTAAGAGAAAAAGCAAAAGTTTTCGCTGAAAAAATGGGAATTAAAGACTTTCGTGCGAGTGATGGTTGGTTTGATAGGTTTAAAAAAAGGCCCAGCATAAAATTTAAGAATCGTTGTGGGGACGGTGCGAGTGTGTCGGCCGACGTTTGTTCTGAGTGGAAAGATGAATTGGGNGATTCTTATGAGCCCAACAACATTTTTAATGCCGATGAGACGGGGTTATTTTATAAGTGTCTCCCCGACCGATCAATGTGTTTTAAGGAAGAAAAGTTATATGGCGGAAAAAATATTAAAGAACGTGTAACCATATTGTTGGCCGCCAACATGGATGGATCTGAGAAATTAAGACAGCTCATGATAGGCAAATCAGCGAAACCAAGATGTTTTAAAAACACAAAAACTTTTCCGATGACCTATCGTGCAAACAAAAAAGCGCGGATCACGGGCGAATTATTCAAGGAATGGATACGATCAGTGAATGCTGATATGAAGAAAAGGCAGCAAAAAATTATACTTTTCATGGATAATTGTACGGCCCACAACAATGCCCCGCCGCTCAGTCATGTTAATGTTGTGTTTTTGCCTGCCAACACCACTTCTAAGCTGCAGCCTCTAGACCACGGCATAATTAAAACGTTCAAAACCTTTTACCGCAAGGAAGTAGTGATGCAACTCCTTGACAGTATCGAAGATGGGAAGGATCATAAAACCACCTTATTTTCAGCCATGAACATTGCTCACAAGGCATGGCAAAGTGTTAGCGAAAGCTCAATAAAAAACTGTTTTCGTGCTTGTGGATTCACGAAGGTGGAATTTTCATCAGTAGTTACTGAACAAGACTAAGAATTCCCTGTGAATTGTAATTGTCTTCCTCAAAATTAAGAAAATTCTATAAAGTTTGAAGATTTCGTCCATTTTGACGATGGCCTAGCGGTAGCGGGGATTTAACTGATGACGAAATTTTGGCTCCATCTCAGGACATTGATGGTGAAGGTGATGACGAAGATGATGTGCCGACAATTACACCTAAAGTGGCTAAACAATACATCAACAACGTGCGCCATTTCTTAGCGAAACCAGACGTTGGCGATGAAGTATTTTCTGCTTTGAACATGCTTGACAAAGTCATCGACAATACCCGTCTGCAAGGCTTGCACCAAAAGAAAATTACGGATTTTTTTAACATAAATTTTTAATGTGTTTTTAATTGATATTATTTTTGATTTGTATATACATATGTATACATAATATGTAGCCATGCGTTTATCATTATATATTAATGCAAATTTGCATAAGTCTTGTTATTATGTTTTTTTTTGTTCCCGATTATTGGTACTCCCTTTAATGTGAATATCCCGATAATTCATATTTAACATTCAGTCCCTTGACAATACGAATAATCGGGATTCTACTGTACATAGTTCACATATAGTGTTTTATATTTATTCTACAAAAATAATTATGTATATTTCTTGTATATGGATGTGGTGAAAATAAATTAATATTTTTAGTTTCTTGACAATGTTTACATGTTTTTATTGTATATACTTTATTCTTATTAATATGCGATTTTCTTTGTTTATGTTTTTCAAAAAAATATAACGAAACATTTATTTCACATTCATGACAAATCACGTTCTCTAAATTTTTCTCACATATTAGTTGAGTTGATTGAAACATGTTTTACCTTTATTCATATGTTTATATTTTGAATTTTTTTGTGAATGCAAGGATTTATATATTTTTTTTCGCCACACTTTTTACAAATGTTAATTATAACCCTTTCAATTAAAAAAAATTATTGTTTTTATATTAATAAAAATAAATTTGTATAAATAGATCCAATTCTCAACAAGTTAAATAACTCATTTGTGTTTGTAAAACTAAATAAGTACAATTAAATAACTAATGAAAAAAAAACTTGATTTTCAATTTATGAATACATATTATGGTGTAAAAACATTCTTATGTTTTAGATGAGAGTTTTAAAATTATTTTACCTAATATAATGTTTAAATTATTGAAAATAACAACTTAAAAATACGAATGAGAAATGTTTATAAAAATGCAAAGGAAAAAAATTTAAAATCTGTACATAATATAGTATTTTATTTCGTTTAATATTTTTATAAATAATGTATTAATTTTTTTCATTACTTTGAAGTATCCCTGTTTCAGGGCATCTCGCAGAAACCCCCTAAAAATATTTTTTCATTAATATTTTCATACATTTTTTTCCATATATTTATTTAGCTTCCAAATTTTTGGACCCTGAATTATTTTATAAAAAATATTTTAATAAATAACTTCACAAATAATATTGAATACTATGAATGACTGACATTCAATTCACTATAATTATATTAAGATAAATTTACATTTCTGCCAGTTATATTCCAATTCCTCCAAGTATATTACTTTATTGATATTAAAATGTTCTTTGTAATTAGTAATTATATATTTTCTTTCTCCACTGTCACTTGTATTCATTTTCCCAAATTCTACATTGATAGTAGATATTAACTTTTGGTTTCTCATATTCATGGAATAATTATACATCTTTGATTTATTTACATTTTTACAAATTTTTATAAATTGTAATAACGTTTTTTGTTGTGGTCATAATTTATTATATATAACTTTCTGAAATTTTTTTTTTATAAATTAAATATTTAATGAATCGGAGCTAGACCAGTTTTTAGAAAACAATAATTATACTTATTTTTCCTTAAAATTACTTAATTTTTCATCATAATCACTAAATTTTTCAACAAATTTCAATTTAAATTGGGCTACACCAGTTTCTTGAGTAAACATTTCGTAACATTGCGAAAAGTAGAAGTCTCATGCAAATTTTGTGCTACATTCATTTTCTGAGAAAAATATTTTATTAATTGTTGTTAAAATGGGAAGAACATTGCCACGAGTTTTCTTGAATTTTGTTAATTTTTTTCAAAAATTGAGTGATTTTGATGAAAAATAAGTTCTTTTGATAAAAATTTTGTAATTTAATGAAAAAAGTATTATCACAGTCATGTCCCCAGCTGCCGTGACATGTCATGGTACGCAGCAACGCCCGTGGAGTGCTTACAAACTGTCGCATGATCAAACGATCCTCCCTCATGGTGGATGTCCGGGGTCTACTCGAGCCTTCTCGACGAGTGTGTGTAACCTCATGTTCCCACTGCGTCTAACACCGACTCATAGTCTAGGTAGAACAGTTCAAGTGGCGAGCAATGCGCCGAAACTTCTTATTTGCCTCTGGCCGACGATGCGGCCTCTCTGAAACTCATCCAACTGGGCAAAGACTATTCGTGTGCGCTGTTGGAGCATGCGAACTTGGCTATGTGGCTCACACTACTCCCACTGCTACAAAACCTTTTTCGGTGTCTTGCAGCTATGAATGATGGCGGGACTTGTATGTCTACTAGTGGCACATCCGCACTACAAATCGCATTCAAATCAAATGGGTCAAATATCGGGCTATGACGATACTGTGTGGCAACATTCGTTGTACTCATGCGATTCATTCCTGGTCATCAATAATTTTTGCTAATTAGTATATCCAGTATGAATCACTTAAAATTTGCACCGCATATATTTCGGAAATGAAAGGTGTTATTGATGTGCGGGTTTCACAGAATTGAAGTTTACACAAGGGAATATAATTTGCAGCCCAGGCACAGATTTGAATAAGTAATAGAATGAGTATGTCTTGAAAAGAGTTACATTTTTCCAAATAGAAAAATGCCTATTCATATCAAGAAAATAAAATTAGAGGAAATTATGATGTCAATGGTGTTATTTGCAGGGTACTTGTGCATGTAGTTTACAAACTATCTTAATATGACAATTTTAAATATCTAAAGTTTTATGCTCCATTTAACTGTTTAGTTACTAGGCTACGATGGTTTAGGAAAAATTCTGGTGATTCTCCCGGTATTGTAAAACGGTATTTAAGTGCTAGAAATTAGATTTTTACAAATATAGCGTAGTAAACTGTTATATAGTGTAGTCATATTCTTATACGCATTTCATTCAACATTTTATTTTATATAGTACAATTTGCATTAACCATAAAGCATATATAATGGTGGGAAATTTCCTCACTGTATTTGATGGTACGTAAATATTTTAGTAATCAAATAAATTTAGAAATCATACATTATATTTTATACATGAACTTTCTTATGAAATCGCATCCCAAACAGCATTAGTGAGCTTTCATATCTTCCTGATGTTATTTGTGTATTCTATTTATAGAAACATACAAAAACTTTATTTATGTTGTAGTTAAAAGTGAATACAATTATCACTTACCCACAATGTTTCATGTTTAATGGCTTATCCATCCTGCATGCTATTTTCATCCGTAATTCCTGGTCAGGAGCATTTTTCGGCACAGACATCTTATGCCATTCAGGAACCTGTAGAATAAATATATTTTTAAAGCTTAAGAAAGACTTTTGTTTAAAATCTAGATAATTCCGTGAACCATTTTATAACATCATGAAATATCATAACCCCACATATTTCTCCGCAGTGACTGAACCAATAATCTATGTAAGGAAGTCACCCACCTTCGCTGTGATAACTAGCATCATAACAAAAATCAATTTGTGTCATTGTAAATGATTATATTGTATTTCCTGGTAAAGTATTCTAAGTGTGCCAGAGGTACACAAGTAACGGAGAAATTGTTTAGTATAGAAAATGAAAGTAAATTATTGCAGGACTTGGCCTGGCATGTTACAAAAAAAAAAAACGAAATAAAGTGCAATTTCCTGTGCTTTCCTGTTTCTATTACATGGCTGGCAGTTTATATTTCACGTGATTTGTTCTTTTGCATAAAACATTATTATAACAAAACATGTTATATATACGTTTGATCAAAATTCTGAGCCCTAATAATATGTTGTCGCATGTTTTGGTAAAATGTATTTTAAACAGAAAAATGAGGGGACTGAGGGGCCAACTATTTCCGTTCAACTCGGGAATACTAAGTAGTATTCGGTGATTTAATTTTCATATTTTTATTTTCCGCGGAAAGGTATTATAAATAACAAAACTCAATCAAGACTCCGTCTTCGATGTGTGAGCCAAAATGTCCCCAAAAGAGCAGAGCAGTTTCAAGACTCCTTGAATTTTGAGGCAAAAAATCTTCAAAACATTAAGGAAAATTCAAGACTTCTCAACCTGTGAGCCAAGCCCTGTGGATAAGGTGGGCCCGAGGCCATGCCGAATGTGGGTGATTCTGGCCCTGGTGACTGAACCCGAAAAATATAGAAAAATTTAAAAATTTGGTAAATGTTTACAATCGATAAATTTAAAAATCTCCAAAATTAAATCTAAATAATTTTATGATATATTAATAAATACTAAAATGTAAAACTAACAAAGAATGTCCAACAATATTATAAAAAAGTTAAATTTCACAAAAATATTTTAAAAATATTAAATTATCTTAGAAATATCATGTAGTGTTCGAGTTGTTAGTCTACACTCCACATCTACTCTGGTGCTTGATTATCGTAAATATATTGGTACACACACACCCAGTCNCGAGTTGTTAGTCTACACTCCACATCTACTCTGGTGCTTGATTATCGTAAATATATTGGTACACACACACCCAGTCCACGCCGAATACCATTGGATATACAGGTTGATTCACGACGAGTTACCGCCACTCACAGGGCTAATTCCTTACATCATTTGGAGCAAAATATGTCATATGAATGTGGGTATTATTCCCAATATATACCCAGTAATTCGACAACNATTCCTTACATCATTTGGAGCAAAATATGTCATATGAATGTGGGTCTTATTCCCAATATATACCCAGTAATTCGACAAGCAGATTACTCACCGTACAGCGGGAAGGAGTTTTCAACACCGCTTCGGTATCAATACGTGGTGTGGTGTCCTAAACGATCAGCTGATTGGGCCATTCATTATTACGGGACGCTTGACTGGCGCGGTGTATCTGTAATTGTTGCAAGAAGAACTGCCGCTGTTACTAGAGGATATTCCGTTAGCAGTGAGACATCGTATGATATTCCAGCATGAATGTGCACCTCCTCACTTCCACTGACCTATGGTTTAACACTTACATGTATATTTCCCTGAGAGATGGATAGTACGAGGCGGTTTGAACCCTGGCCTCTTAGATCGCCAGATCTATCACCACTAGANTATTTCCCTGAGAGATGGATAGTACGAGGCGGTTTGAACCCTGGCCTCTTAGATCGCCAGATCTATCACCACTAGATTATTGCGTATGGAGATGGAAGTAGAATATCGTTTAACAAAGGACTGCACAAACACGCGAGGAAATACTTGCGCGTATCATGTATGCCGCTACAGAAATCAAAGAGCCATGTGCATCTACGTAGAGCAACACATGTGGTTAATAAGCATGTGGAAAAGTATGTGGAAGTAGACGCAAATATTAACATCTTTTGTAAGATTGGTAGACGCAATTGTGATGCTCTACTGTAAATAATACGGCGTGATAATACATCGCTGTATTTACTTCTGAAAAGGTTATTATTTATTTTGTAATTTTTCAAATAAAACGAATAACTCTATAAATATTGGGAATATGATCCACATTTATGTGCCATATTTTACTACAAGTGATGTAAGGAATAGNTATGTGCCATATTTTACTACAAGTGATGTAAGGAATAGGCCCCGTGAGTGGCGGTAACTCCTCGTGAATCATTCTGTATAGTCAGTATACCACCACCACTACACTCGTCAATACTTATGGGATATTTAGTCGGCCCCCACCAAACTCCCCCTAAACGTGTCATTGACATTAAACCACACCCCCTCCTCGTCAACCATCCCAATCCAGTTACTGGCATCTTCGCTCTACCTCGACCCAATTATCCCCTCTGCTACTCTATCAAGACCGCCCTATTTAACAGCAATCCATTTAGACAGCTCAATGTACCCACCATAGTTCGAGCCCCTTCACTGCAATCATTTTTCGTTTGCTATGTATTTGGCTTCCCTCCACCCCCAACACCATACACCCAATCAAGCTGAGCCCCCAACGCCACCAATAAAGTGTGCTAACGGAGATATCGATATAATACAGCTCGTATTTTGATGTTGGTCATGAGCCCTCTCGAACTATGCAGAAAAATTATGTGGCTGAACTCGCCCCACATCACATTGCTTGGCCTGATGCCAGAGGTGACATATCATTCTCTCTTCCCTAAACTTTTAACATAAAATCTGGTAATTAATTTTTTTATGTTCGACTCTTCCGTCGTATTTTGCAGGGTACTATCGGGTATGCTCGTAACTTCAAACATCTTCAAACCAAAGTAAAAAATCTGCTCAAATCTCAAGTAACTTTTTGCACCAGCGTGCTATTGGTGTACGATGCTTCAAAAATATTATTGTCGATGGAATGAATGCGCTTTTTTCTGTACATGCGCAAGTGGCCTGTTTTGAAAGTGACTTGATTAGGTTTTTATAAGTACACCACAGTTCTGCGAAATTTTTGACTGGTTCTTTAAGGTAATTAAATTTAGAAAACTACTTAATTTTAATTGATCATAAAGCACTTATAAAGTATGTTCATATTTGGATACCTCTGTATTATTAATTTATATGCACATATATCTATGGCATAAAATGGATGGCACACCAGTCGTTAAACTGGCTATATATTCCCAAAAACACCTTAAATGATTGTGACATATTCAAACTCTAAATTATCTCCACATAAAATAATGTATGAAATAATATTACTTATTGGTTAGCTTGGTACAATATTTCAGCAAGGAGATTCGTTATTTAATTTTGTTAGAGAATTCTATTCACGAAATAAAATGCTGTTATATCTATGCTTTTCTTAAAATTTTCTCTTTATTTTGTGTGTCAATTGTTACTGTGTCTACAGAAATCATTAAACAAAATTTATGACTTTGTAATTTCACAATATNTTATTTTGTGTGTCAATTGTTACTGTGTCTACAGAAATCATTAAACAAAATTTATGACTTTGTAATTTCACAATATTTAAAAAGTGTGAAAAGCATTTTTACCTTGGAAGATAGAGGCGTAGGATGAAGAATAACTTTTCCTAGTTCTTTGTCTTCAAGTGCTAACATACCAGGATTTTCAGTGTACAACTTCAATTTCACAGCCGGCAAGGGTTGCGTAGTTGAAAAATCACCTTGCGTGTCCCACCTATCACATGTAAATCATAGACTATTTATAAAGGAACATATGTATATAAAACTAAACATTAAAATTCAAGCGATTAAATGTGTTACAAAAAACACTGTCCATGTTTGTGCATCTGGATACCTTCCGTTGAAATACTTTGCGCAAAGAACATGCGAAATGATAAAATCTCCATTAACTACACAATTTAATAAAAAAATCAGGAGTTCATGTATGCTCTTCAAAAAAGAGAAACACAGGTTGGCTAATCAATTTTTTAATAAATTGAAGGAAACTCTATGTGGTACATTTTCTTTGACATATCTTCGCATTAAAATTTTAAAAGAGTCACCTCACGCGATATATAATTTAATAATGAAATGTTAAAAGATATCTTTAAAATGACGTAAAATGTGTGCGGGCTAGCGATCTAAGTTCAAAACCGCTAACACAATATTTTTGTCTCCTCTTCAATTAAAGACTTCCTCGTCTCAAATCGTTCACAGCGTAGATTAAGGGAAATTACGCTGTTTCGAGATCAAAATTTTTTCCATGATTCCATTCAGAATTAGAATTTCGGCAAACGGACCCTTCTCAAAAATAACTGGATTTCCCTTTTAACGAAACTGACATTCATACATCTTGTTCAGTTAGCTTCTGAAGTAAAAAAATGTAAAATTATGGTGCGTTGGGATGTGCACAGAAATAAAATAGCTTATAGCTCACTAGAAATATCTTTTTTGTTTTAATAAGTTGGTCAGTCTTATAGTGTGCACAATAAAGGAGAAATCCCAAAGATTATTTACATGCTGTATTTAAAACAACGACGTGTTGTTTTCTCGTAACAGTGTGTTGAAATTCTAAAATACATATTTCAGCCGTACTGGAAAGCGGCAGCTAGGTATGAACTTTCTGCTTTCGGTTGTATTCATTTAACTTTCCTTCAATTTATCTGCATTCTGTTAAAAAAAATTTCATGAATTATTAGCTAACAAATATTTACTGTGTTGCACACATTAATATTAAAAGCAAGAATCACAAGTAAGACATATTTTGTGTTTTTCGCTAAGGCAATTAACAAATTATTTTCCATTTCAAATCACATTTGCCTCATCCAATCAAATTCACAATGTAGAAAATTCAGGAAAACAAGCGTTTGCATAATTGTTAATGTGTTGATTCCTCATAAGTTATTGTGTAGACAGAAACTAGTTAACAGAAATATATTCTAGGTTTTTAACATTTTAAATAAGGACTAATGAAAAAAAACATTTTGTCCATGTACTTGAATATAAGTTCACTGGGAGTAGGGAAATTGAAACCAGTTTATCGAATGATAAGTGATGAATAAATACCTATATATTCCTGCATAAAGGTATCCATGCGTGTAAAACATTAACATTCCACTTCCTTTCTGCTACATAAACCGAAAATGTTTTCTTTATTTTCTTGTAGAGCTCCTAAAAATACTACTATATTGATATAGCTACCAGGCTTAGGTTCATAAATCTCCAATCAAAACTTTAACATATGTTTTAGAATAAAGTTAATTTCCACAATTTGTATAATTCTATTTCAGTATAAAATCATCGGTGCGGTGCTTGTATTTAAATATTTTTCTTTAAGTTTCCCGGCTACTGCCATTTGTAAAAACATTCAATGAAAAGAAACATCTACAAAATATGAAACCGCTATTTTAAATTACAAAGGTTATTTATTTATTATTTGTATGTGCACGCGATCAGCTCGAAGTCTTTTAGAGGACAGCTCAAGATAGGTAAGTTGGAGAGCGCACACGAAGAAATTTTACCAGCAGTCAGCTAGAGTGAGAAAACCTCTTAAGGATAAAACCACGCATAGTGCAGCTGGCTGGGATCGAACGCACGGCCTTCCAAATGCTGGTCAGACACGCTACCGCATGACCAAACACGTCCGGTTGATTGGTAGAATAAATGTAATGTACACGTTACTACCCTAAGAGCTACATTTATTTAACTCACACAGCATATAATGTACAAATNTAGAATAAATGTAATGTACACGTTACTACCCTAAGAGCTACATTTATTTAACTCACACAGCATATAATGTACAAATGCATTGGGTGAAACTACCAGAAAATTTATTATTTATTATTGCTGTTGCTATGTGCCTTGAGGAAATACCGAAGAGTGCTTGTCAGGGTAACATAAATAATATTATTTTATAGCTGTTAGTAATGTTGCTAACAAAATACTTGAACGCAGGTATGCATTCAAAGATAACTTATTTTCATTGTGTATAAAAATTTTATTTCGATTATACTGCATACTATTACTTTTAGGAAGAATATAGTGGAANACTTATTTTCATTGTGTATAAAAATTTTATTTCGATTATACTGCATACTATTACTTTTAGGAAGAATATAGTGGAAACAACTTTAATTGCAATAGCTTAGAAGAGTTCCTCGCTTGCTAACAAAACATCATAAAAAATGTTTTTTAAAGAGTTACCAACAAAAATCGAGTTTTGCGTTGATAATTATCAACTCCTATTAACTTAATTTCGAGAAACTTCGGAACATTGTGACGAAGCGTGAAAGAAACGGCGTGTGCATTTCATTGTTAAAATGCATGAATTTAGTAATGATTATCTTTATTGCAAGAGTTGATCATATTTTGTTCACATTGTGGGGGAGGCTAGGATAATGTGCGTTTTGAACTGATGCGAGATAAAAAATATTTTCTCCTGAATTTGAGTTGAAACAAACCGTAAACTTTCATCGCCTACCTGGGAAATTCCAATAATTTCCTCGAAACGGAATGATATAAAGCAAAAGTAGCAAACCATTTTTAAAAATTAATATATTGTAAAGGACAAATAATTTTAATTATAAAACTTTTTTCTATAATAGTTAGTACGTACGTTACGGATATATTAAAAATGTTTGGCTTGAGTTTTGATTATTTTCAGTTCCGCTCAACGAGTGTCGAGTTTGGCGGCAGAATATTAGAATTGCTTTATCAGCGCTGGCATATACATTTGTTTTACATACGTTTATTGACCAGCCAATTTTTAGGATGANATTAGAATTGCTTTATCAGCGCTGGCATATACATTTGTTTTACATACGTTTATTGACCAGCCAATTTTTAGGATGATACCGGGGGTTTTCTTTGCTGATATTTTGCTAGGTTTTTTTTATAGCAGCGAAATTAAGTATTAATTGTTACGTGGTGCAGGCGGAAATTCGTCGCAAGGTAATTTTGTTTTTCCAAAAGAATAACTTGGAATATTAGAACAATTGCGAAATAAAACCAGCTGTGAGATCAAACATTCAACAGGACGTTGTTATTTCTGTAAAGTCATAGCTATCTGTTATAGTGTAAATTTCATGCGATTAATTTAGGGTTAAGTGTAGTTTTACTAAGAAGGCAGTTTTATATGCAATATTTTTTTTTACATTATATACTTAAGGTAGTCACATTGTTGTTAAAAAAGCTCATTTACTTTTTGGATACATGGGGGGGGGGTGGAGGAATATTTCTACTTACCCGCGAGTTAGAATAAATAAATATTGGCGGATGGACGGGTGTTAAAGCAGACTATATCTTTAGCACGGTGCTCATTTCAACTGCCGGCCGCCACTGAGTAACGTTTATTGAGAGGTGAAACACATCAGCCGATACCTGTGCCAAATGCATATTGGCATGTACTCTGGAGTGTTACACATCGTTATAATACTGCTTCTTCAAAGAGAACAATCCAAATAAATTACGCAACAAAATATTGTTCGAATCTGTGCAACATACAGAAAGATTTTTAACTTAATTAGTATTACACATATTCCATGTTTTTGAAAGTAATTTGGGTAACTAGCGAATGCTCGTATGTCTATGGTTAAAATAAAATATGTGATGTGTGAAAATTTACATGGGCTTCGAAGCTTCTGCTTGATCAGTCTGCAGTTTCTCTCCTCCTTCAACTTCCATCGTGCAGTACACAATTCGGTTAGGGGATAAGGATTTTAGACCTTTCACCTCCATCACCACCACCTAAAACAAGGAACTGCATTACTTATACTCATTGTCAACTGCAGGAACAAAAGACATCCATTAAAATTTTCCAAAATTCCTAATATAATAATATTTGCAATTTTTTAACTTTATATAATTGTGTTAAATGACTGCTAAACCCGAATTTGTAATTTCATTACAGCATTTAAAAATTATGCAATGTCTTAAATATTACCAAACTCTTTTATCTCTAAAACCATTTGATACAATCTGTACAGTACTTTCTGGAAATGTATCTTCACACCGGATAATATTGACGAAAATGTTATTCCATGCAGCAAGTGACTGGCAGTGGGAAAATTCAAAAGTGTCTTAGATGATAAATAACATATAATATCGTAAGCGGGGGTCACTTTGTGACAAATTGGGGTGACTTTATGACACAAAAAAAAATTACATTAAAATGTCCCCCTATTCCAGTGGGATATTTCAGATATTCAGTGGCGCCAATTGAACCACTGAGCATTACAAATAGCCTCTTTGAAATCGAATTAAATGTAAATAGCAGTGAAAAATCCTGTGTCACAAAGTCCCCTCCGCTTACGGTATGGGCGCTAATGACCTCACTGTCGAGCGCCCCACAAGCCCACTCACTCACGATTACAGTAAGTCTGTATATGTAACACACAAGATAAATATTCGAGTGAGTGTGAGTTCAAGCAAACGTAAAACCAGGTTGAATAAAATTACAAAACTGTGAGGAAAATATGGTACATGATATGGAATATTATCATATCTCTGTTTCATGTTTGTCAAAAAAAGTTAATAAAAATTTGTTTTTTTCTTCTAATATACATTATAAATAAACAATGTAAACAAAATATCAAACCCCTAGTTTAAATTATTAATTTTCATTGTGGCTCGTTCATCTAGAAAATTGTATATTTTGATATACAAATATCGCATGAATGAAATTTAAATAGCCCGCTGTTTAAAAGAACATTTATTTATGCCAATAGTGTAGCAATGAACATAAAATATTAATAAGTATAATAAATGCCAGTAATCATAAAGTGTTTGATATAAGTGATTTAAACTGTGACAGATAAATTCAACTGGTCCGGAATAAATCATTAGGACCAATGCGGCTTTTCTTGTTGAAGTTTTTAACCTTAATGAAATAAAAAAGAAGTAGCACAACAATATTTGTTTGGAAACACGGTTCGGCAAATGTGGATGAAATTCCACCGTGTTGAATTCTCTCAGCTCATACTGTGTCGTTCGACGTCCGTGCCGTATTTATAATTTCTGCGAGATTTTTTACTATCTCTGAACATTTACAGCATGCGTTACATATCTTATACTCCGTTGTACCATTAGGACAACTGCCATACTAAATTTCAGTAATATACGTAATGCAGCCATGTTTAAAGTATAGAGAGTGAATCACCTAAAACTTGCACCGCAAAGATTTTGGAAATTAAAGGCGCTATTTATATGCTAACGGCCTAATGCTTTCTTCATGTAATATGCTGAGCATTTCATAAATATTTAGGGCTTTGGTACAAAGTGCCTGCCCTTTCCCTGCTGGGGGCAATATCTGTCTTCGTTTTCGTCATTTACATTTGCCTGTTTCTGCAGATGGGATGATATTTGCTTTCAAACAAGTTCGGTCATCTAAATTGACATTATATATTATTTACCAAAACATGAAAGATTTGTAATAATGTTTTAAGATTGAACAGTGAAATTTTAACTTGCCTAATTGAGATTTTTTCACTATGTCAGGAGAACTAAATTATTATTTAATTTGAAGTAATTCATATAATTAGATTTCAATGAAGTTATTTACCTTTTGTGTGGGCCACCCCTTTTAATAATTTAAAAACGAGAGCATTCGACATACTTTAGTTTTTGTTTAAACTATAGTTTAATGAAAAATAATAAAATTGTGTTGTAATTGCAAGTCGATTAATTCATTTTTTTAAGTGACAAAATTTTTCAATTTTGTTTTATGAAAGACCCTTCAAAAATTTAACGTTAATAACTGATGGTTCGCGTTTTAATAACGAATTTTTCAATTTATTTTGTAGTAAGTTATTTTTATTCTAAATAACTATTTGATGACATAATTTGAGTTATATCACTTCCTCTCTCCTTATTGCCAGGTCCTGTGGCTAAAATGTGTTAATATGTGCCACTATTGTTTTGTAACCAATTTTTATATTCTTTGTACCAAGGACTCGATCAATTTCTTTAATGAATTCGATATTTTATTTGTTTATGATATTTTGGCCGTGCATGGTATACAACATTGTTGGAGAGCATGGTTACTTTTTACGTGTTGATTGTGGTTATGTTATTACTTAATATTTTTGTTACGTTTCTTTAGAAAAAACTATTTTTTTATAAAGCATTATTTTAGTAAAGCTATTTCTGTCTCATGTTTAACGAGTGTAAATTAAATGCGTTATATGAACATTATTTTATGTTAAAACAGTAGTATAATATTGTAATGTTGAAATGAAATAAATATTTATTTTAATTTTCATGTGCATTGTATCGTGATATTTTAAAGTTAAATAAGTTGAATTTAATTTAGGTATTAATGCTTAGTTTAGTATGGTAAAGTGATTATTTGGGTTTGATAGTCTTCAGTTTGTTACTGTTGTAAATGCCCATGTAAGCCCGTTAATTTGCTGGTGTGTTCACCTTGAAGTCATATGTCCTCTTGGCAGTGTTTCTTTCTCTGTTCACAGAAGTAGTTATTCTTTCGTTTTAAAAAGTCTTCAGACTTTTTGTGTTTCATTATTAAATTGTGTGACAAATTGTTTGATTATTTATCTCCAGTGTGTTATTATTTCGGAAGCGAATTCAGTGATTTATGGTTTTATTTGTGCTGTTTATTATCACATCTTTTACTTGCCATTCAGTGTGTTCAAGTTTTTTATAATGGTTTTTCCACTCTACGTGATGTATTCGTTTACAGTTATAAGAAATGTTTTTTTTTTTTCAACATGTATGTTATGATCTTGCTATAGCCCGTATGAAAGTTTTAGTTCCATTTTGAATCGCGTGGCTGCTGTTTGGTAAAAATATTGATTTTTCAAATCGAAATTATTATTGTTTTTATATTCTTTCAATGTGTGTATCGCGAGTTCATTTGATAAATTTAAGTAAGGAAAGGTTATATTATGATAATATTTTATGTTTCTATACACTTTTTTTACAATATAAATTTGTGTTTGTTTACAGGATGGAATTATGTCACAGTGCTGCCACTATTGGTAACTATATGGTCTTGTTGCCTGTATTATGTNAATTTGAAGTAATTCATATAATTAGATTTCAATGAAGTTATTTACCTTTTGTGTGGGCCACCCCTTTTAATAATTTTAAAACGAGAGCATTCGACATACTTTAGTTTTTGTTTAAACTATAGTTTAATGAAAAATAATAAAATTGTGTTGTAATTGCAAGTCGATTAATTCATTTTTTTATGTGACAAAATTTTTCAATTTTGTTTTATGAAAGACCCTTCAAAAATTTAACGTTAATAACTGATGGTTCGCGTTTTAATAACGAATTATCCAATTTATTTTGTAGTAAGTTATTTTCATTCTAAATAACTATTTGATGACATAATTTGAGTTATATCACTTCCTCTCTCCTTATTGCCAGGTCCTGTGGCTAAAATGTGTTAATATGTGCCACTATTGTTTTGTAACCAATTTTTATATTCTTTGTACCAAGGACTCGATCAATTTCTTTAATGAATTCGATATTTTATTTGTTTATGATATTTTGGCCGTGCATGGTATACAACATTGTTGGAGAGCATGGTTACTTTTTACGTGTTGATTGTGGTTATGTTATTACTTAATATTTTTGTTACGTTTCNACATTGTTGGAGAGCATGGTTACTTTTTACGTGTTGATTGTGGTTATGTTATTACTTAATATTTTTGTTACGTTTCATTAGAAAAAACAATTTTTTTATAAAGCATTATTTTAGTAAAGCTATTTCTGTCTCATGTTTAACGAGTGTAAATTAAATGCGTTATATGAACATTATTTTATGTTAAAACAGTAGTATAATATTGTAATGTTGAAATGAAATAAATATTTATTTTAATTTTCATGTGCATTGTATCGTGATATTTTAAAGTTAAATAAGTTGAATTTAATTTAGGTATTAATGCTTAGTTTAGTATGGTAAAGTGATTATTTGGGTTTGATAGTCTTCAGTTTGTTACTGTTGTAAATGCCCATGTAAGCCCGTTAATTTGCTGGTGTGTTCACCTTGAAGTCATATGTCCTCTTGGCAGTGTTTCTTTCTCTGTTCACAGAAGTAGTTATTCTTTCGTTTTAAAAAGTCTTCAGACTTTTTGTGTTTCATTATTAAATTGTGTGACAAATTGTTTGATTATTTATCTCCAGTGTGTTATTATTTCGGAAGCGAATTCAGTGATTTATGGTTTTATTTGTGCTGTTTATCATCACATCTTTTACTTGCCATTCAGTGTGTTCAAGTTTTTTATAATTGTTTTTCCACTCTACGTGATGTATTCGTTTACAGTTATAAGAAGTGTTTTTTTTTTTCAACATGTATGTTATGATCTTGCTATAGCCCGTATGAAAGTTTTAGTTCCATTTTGAATCGCGTGGCTGCTGTTTGGTAAAAATATTGATTTTTCAAATCGAAATTATTATTGTTTTTATATTCTTTCTATGTGTGTATCGCGAGTTCATTTGAAAAATTTAAGTAAGGAAAGGTTATATTATGATAATATTTTATGTTTCTATACACTTTTTTACAATATAAATTTGTATTTGTTTACAGGATGGAATTATGTCACAGTGCTGCCACTATTGGTAACTATATGGTCTTGTTGCCTGTATTATGTGTGTTAAAATAAATAGTCACGTGTTTATTTTATTTTATGTCACAATTGTTTTAAAGTGCTTTGGAAATTATTTGTTGGATAAATTAACATAACATATAATTGGTATCAGTAAGAACAGTGCGTATATTGATTTTTCACCTTAATTCAGACCCTGTTTATAAATGTTTCTGATAACCATTTTTAACATTTAACTTGTCTTGGCTTTGATGCGTGGCGTAATTAGGAGTATTAAGTAGAGTGGCGCTGTCACTAACTGTCCCCCCCTCCCTTGAGCTTAAACCAATGTAGGGGCTTCGGAAGACACGTGCCACTCGTTTACGCATACCGAGGTCAAGCCANCCTCCCTTGAGCTTAAACCAATGTAGGGGCTTCGGAAGACACGTGCCACTCGTTTACGCATACCGAGGTCAAGCCATGATGATGCAGTGCATGCAGGCGATTCCACATGTCATTCCTGCAGCGCAGTCTTCCTCCTACCCTCTCCCCCTAGCAACCCCCGTGAAATTTGTAAACGACGAGAAATGATGAAAAAGTCAGGCGTATTCCGCCTCAAGTTGAAAACACGCACCAAAAAACAGCTGACAAGCTGGAAAATGGTGTCATGAGCACTCCTTTCCCCCTCCCCCTGCTTAACTAACCTCNCCTCCCTTGAGCTTAAACCAATGTAGGGGCTTCGGAAGACACGTGCCACTCGTTTACGCATACCGAGGTCAAGCCAAGATGATGCAGTGCATGCAACCGATTCCACATGTCATTCCTGCAGCGCAGCCTTCCTCCTACCCTCTCCCCCTAGCAACCCCCGTGAAATTTGTAAACGACGAGAAATGATGAAAAAGTCAGGCGTATTCCGCCTCAAGTTGAAAACACGGACCAAAAAACAGCTGACAAGCTGGAAAATGGTGTCATGAGCACTCCTTTCCCCCTCCCCCTGCTTAACTAACCTCGGGACAAAGTGGACACGCACCATGGAAGAATAAGCTGGCATGGTAAGTTTCAGGATGCAGGCCTCCACCTTCCCCCCAACCTTCACAAACCAAGGTGTGTGTAAGGTACGCTGTGAAATCTACCCTCCCCCTCCCCGAACAAGAGGGACATGTGTAGGGTCTTAGGGAGGGTGTCGAGAAAGGATATAAGCCTCTTTGTGGGGAGGGTGGGATCAGTAAATCAGTAGATCACTAGACCATCTGTCAGTACATTGTTATCGGACAGACGAGTCAGTCGTTATCACCGCAGAGAGAGAAGAGTTCGTCAGTACCACACAGAGAGGTCAATCGCACTGAGAGAGTAAGGCCGGGGAGATCGGATCCCCGACTATGTCAGTTTGCAGAGACAGTCGAAGTAATGAGCAGCAGGATGCGGGGAATTCGGTACCACCTACCTGGAATGCGCAGGTAGTCAGTCGCGATATTAAGGGGTCAACCAAATCTGGACATGAGACATGGAACGCAGGGCAGAATCAGAAACAGACACCAGAGTTAAATCGGATGAGTAGTTTCGCCATGCTGGGATGCGAGTCAGTCAGTTACCGCATCAGTAAGTCAGTTACCAGTCAGTCAGTTATAATGCACCGAGAAGGTAGAGTCGAGTGGTGAACTTCAACGAGAAGTGCCATTGCGAGCTAGTGGGATTAGTCCAGTGCAGCCAGTAGCCGAGAAGGATGGGTTGGGGGCCTGCACACAGGGGCCCTCGCCGGGACATGGTAGGGTAGTAAGCAGTCGCTTACTACCCTACACAGAGAACAAGAGCTAGTGGTGAGCTTAAACGAGAAGTGCCACAGTGAGAGGAAGACAGCTTTGTGCAACAAGCCAACCACAGAGGGCCTTTAACAGGGCCATCCAGCTCACCAGACCTCATCAACTGCTGGAACATATCCAGGCCATCCAGCTCACCAGACGTCAACTGCCGGAACAACTACCATGCAACATGTGCAGATTAGCAACCACATCATCAGTGAGGGACATGTCCTAACATGTAATGCCCTACAGCATCAGAAACATAGCCAGAACAGTGTAACCAGCCCTTCAGTCCTTGAACTCGCAGGGTGTACCAGTATGTGTAAATTCCCGCAACAGTGCCGGGAATGTATGAATGCATTCCTGTTAATTTAACCTGTTCAAAACTAAGAAGTCGTGATGAAGTCATTGTGTGATATACCCTCAACCTCCAAGGCACCTATTGTCTGTCCCACTGAACATTAACAGTAGACCCTACGAACCATCTGTACACCAGAGATGTGGAGTAGCATGAAGATAAAATGTCNAGTAGCATGAAGTTAAAATGTCGCCCAATGTGGGGCATAGATAAGTCTGTAGAGACCTAATCAAAAACCAGACTATACCCGAGGAAAGGGCTCTCATCTGTACCAGATTACCGACTAGTCAGGCTCAACCAAAGACTTCTGGCAGTCTCAAACTCCGTGGCGTCCTCTAGATCATTAATTTACAGGCCACGAGTCCAAATTCTGAGGCAGACAAACTGGGAATTGTCGAGGACAAGTGTAGGAGCGAGTTCGAGCGAGAGAGTGAGGTGGGATAACGAAGGGCATTTAGCGAGGAGCGGTTAGCTAAGTAGGTCACAACAGCCCATTGGATGATGGCCGATATTGAGAATTGCGAGATGACGAGGGACGAGCGAGCAAGTGCGAACGAGAGAGGGAAGGGCGAAGATGAAGCGAGGCAGAAATTAGCGACGAGAGCAGCGAGGAGCAGATATGAGGNTATTGTCTGTCCCACTGAACATTAACAGTAGACCCTACGAACCATCTGTACACCAGAGATGTGGAGTAGCATGAAGATAAAATGTCACCCAATGTAGAGACCTAATCAAAAACCAGACTATACCCGAGGAAAGGGCTCTCATCTGTACCAGATTACCGACTAGTCAGGCTCAACCAAAGACTTCTGGCAGTCTCAAACTCCGTGGCGTCCACTAGAGCATTAATTTACAGGCCACGAGTCCAAATTCTGAGGCAGACAAACTAGGAATTGTCGAGGACAAGAGTAGGAGCGAGTTCGAGCGAGAGAGTGAGGTGGGATAACGAAGGGCATTTAGCGAGGAGCGGTTAGCGAAGTAGGTCACAACAGCCCATTGGATGATGGCCGATATTGAGAATTGCGAGTTGACGAGGGACGAGCGAGCAAGTANAGATGACGAGGGACGAGCGAGCAAGTGCGAACGAGAGAGGGAAGGGCGAAGATGAAGCGAGGCAGAAATTAGCGACGAGAGCAGCGAGGAGCAGATATGAGGGGAAAACAAGAGGTCATTTCCACTAGATAGTGGGAAATGATGTGGGATAGGTCAGGCGGTCAGGGATGAAATACCGTGTCGGGCGATAAGAAAATTAGGTCATGAGTGCCCCGAAGGAGGGCCAATGTCAATGACGGGAGAATAAGGCAGGCGGACAGGGGAATAACCGCGCAACCAGGCAAGAGAAGCAGAGTGCCGCTTATCATGCCACAAATACTTAGAAACGAGAAAAACTAAACAAATTACCTGCAGTGGTTCATTAGGTCATGGGACAGTGACCCAAGGCAAAGAGAGAATGGGTAACAGCAATAAACACAGCAAGGCAAATGCAGCCATACATGTTATTTCCTTTAATACGCCGAGCACCGCGCATTATCTCAGTTAATAAACACTGGGCGGAGAGATAACATCGCCGCATGCCAGAGATGCGATAACCGAGGACGAAAGTACACAAGCACGGGAAAATGAGTGTAATGGAGAACAGGCGCGAAACGAGAAGTACGAGCGAAGGAGGACAGACAGGCGAGAGCGAGGATGGAAGTAAAAAACGAGTTCATGCGAGAATAAACTGGACAAAGAGAAGTGCACCCACAAGAAACGAACACGGGAGAATGCAGCTAATCCCAGGACGAACACAACAGTCCAGAGGATCAACAGAATGAGAGGAAGGAAATGCATCCTTCCCACCCTCACCTCAGCTGTCCAGGCTCACCCAGGTTCCCAGTGCGAAGCACAAGAAGAAACCACCCACAGCCGAAAGAAACAGACTCTTTGAGTAAGCGATTACCCATGTCACCTGCTGAGACAANGGAAGTAAAAAACGAGTTCATGCGAGAATAAACTGGACAAAGAGAAGTGCACCCACAAGAAACGAACACGGGAGAACGCAGCTAATCCCAGGACGAACACAACAGTCCAGAGGATCAACAGAATGAGAGGAAGGAAATGCATCCTTCCCACCCTCACCTCAGCTGTCCAGGCTCACCCAGGTTCCCAGTGCGAAGCGCAAGAAGAAACCACCCACAGCCGAAAGAAACAGACTCTTTGGGTAAGCGATTACCCATGTCACCTGCTGAGACAACTAGGGCAGAATACCCGACCAGCCAACCTAAGCGCACCGAAATTCAAGTGCGATAACAGTTTACAGTGTGACCTGTGAAGTTGGAGCCTTCAGCCGAAAGACGTGTAGATGCCACACTTAAGTGCGACTAAGTGTCATTTCATTTAATTTCCAAGGTACCGAGACAGGCCATTAGCCAGGCACTGGAGTAGAATGTGTTTCTAATTTTTTCCGAGAAAGTTGTATGTTTACACATTTGCCCTAACGGCAAGACCGCGGGCAACAGCTGAGAGGCAGCAGGAGATTAGTTTGAGCGCAGGGTTTTCCAGAGATAGTCAGATAGGAGTTTGTTGTTCTTTCGCGGTCTGTGAGCCGTCGTAATAGTAAAACGTACCATGAGTCAGTGTGCTTTGTGTGTTATCGTCAGACCATTTGTTAAAAAGTTGCAGGAGTGCGAGGCATTAGTGTGAACTCAGGAACAGAGGTTACCAGCCTAGAAGTTATGAGTTGTTTTACTTTGACGACCAGTGAAGTCAACCTTAACATAAAAATAAATAAATACCTGTCACCAAAACATAAATGCTGACCAGCAGCTCAGCAAATACACAGGCCAAACACCAACTGTTTTGTTTGCATACATCAAGAATGTCTCTGCCTTACCAGGAGACTGAAGCACAGAAGAGTGACTAAGGTAGAAGTCTAGTGATCCGGATAGATCACTGTAGGTCATTTTGTATAATTGTGTAACCCTGTAAATGGTAACCCGGTAAAAAGGTGTGTAACTGTTTAAGAAGCTTTGTAAGGTAAGAATGTCCAAGAAGTGTATCGCCCTGTGTATTTTATTTTTGCGAGTTCAAATAGGTAGCCAGGAGTTACACTGTGCTGTAACATGCAGTACACGGCAGAAATAGAACCCAGGTAAAAGTCAGTTGGTTTTTTGTGAATAAACGTCTTGTGTTTTGTAAACCCCAGAAGCCGGAGTAATAGGCCCTTTTTACAGGCAGGGGCACGCCTGTTAACATAAGGGACGCCCGCGCCCAGAGTGACGATGTCTGGGCGAGCAGATAAGAAGACCACAAAGGGAGAAAGAAGTGAGTGGAGCGAGGTCCCAGTCAGCTGTGCCGGTCCAAGGGACAAAACAGTGTAGGGGCTTCGGATGACATGTGTCGCTCGTTTACGCAAACAGAGGTCAAGCCGAGATGATGTAGCTCATGCAGGCCATTCCACATTAAATTCCTGCAGCGCAGGCCTCCTCCTACCCTCCTCCCCCTAGCAAGCCCCTGAAATTTGTAAAGGCTCAGAAATGACGAGATGGTTAAGTCGTATTTCGCCTGAAGTTGAAAACACGCACTGAGAAACAGCTGACAAGCTGTAAAGTTGTGCCATGAGCGCTTCTTTCCCCCTCCCCCTGCTTAGATAACCTCAGGACAATGTGGACACGCACCGAGGAAGAATAAGCTGACAGGGTAAGTTTCAGGGTGCAGGCCACCACCTCCCCCCCCCCAATCTTCACAAACCAAGGCTTGTGTAAAGTATGCTCTGGAATCCGCCCTCCCCACCTCCACCATCAGAGACATGTGTAGGAACATAGGGAGGGTGTTGAGAAAGGATATAAGTCTATTTGCGGGGAGGTTGGGATCAGTAAATCAGTAGATCAGTAGACCATCTGTCAGTTTATTATTACCAGACAGACGAGTCAGTCGTTATCACCGCAGAGAGAGAAGAGTTCGTCAGTACCGCACAGAGAGGTCAGTCGCGCCGAGAGAGTAAGGCCGGGGGAGATCGGACCCCCGGCTACGTCAGTTTGCAGAGACAGTCGAAGTAATGAGCAGCAGGATGCGGGGAGTACGGTACCGCCTACCCAGAATGCACAGGTAGAGAGTCGTGAGATTAAGGGGTCAGCCAAATCGGGATGCGTGACACGGAATGCAGGGCAGAATCAGAATTAGTTACCAGAGTTACGTCGGACGAGAAGTTTCACCATGCCGGGACACGAGTCAGTCAGTCAGTTACCGCATCAGTAAGTCAGTTACCAGTCAGTCAGTTATAATGCACCAAGAAGGCAGAGTCGAGTGGTGAACTTCAACGAGAAGTGCCATTTCGAGCTAGTGTGATTAGTCCAGTGCAGCCAGTAGCCGAGAAGGACAGGTGGGGGCCCGCACATGGGGGTTCCCTCGGCAGGACGTGGTAGGATAGTAAGCAATCAGTTACTACCCTATGCCAAGAACAGGAGCAAGTGGTGAGCTTCAACAAGAAACGCTATGATGAGAGGAAACCAGCTGCGTGCAACAAGCCAACCACAGGGGGTTTTTAACAGACCTCAACTGCCGGAACAACTACCACGCAACATGTGCAGATAAGTAACCACGTCGTCACTCAGGGACATGTCCGTACATGTAATGCCCCACAGCATCGGAAATGTAGCCAGAACAGTGTAACCAGCCCTTTAGGCCTTGAACTCGCAGGGCAATAAAGTATGTGCAAATTCCCGCAACAGTGCCGGGAATGTATGAATGCATTCCCGTTAAATTAACCTGTTCAAACCTAAGAAGTCGTGATGAAGTCATTGTGTGATATACCCTCAACCTCCAAGGCACCTATAGTCTGTGCCACTGAACATCAACAGTACACTCTACGAACCATCTGTACACCACAGATGGGGAGTAGCGTCAGCTTAATTAAGCTGTTATTTGCATTCAGAAATAGTTTTGGATTCACTGAATTTTTGAAGGCTTTTCAGTTTTGCAGTTTGGTTTTATATCCCAGGCAAGCATTTCTGACGTTGTTTCATATGTCTGTGATTATGCGTTTAAATTGTGTTTATTCTTTATTTTACAGGATTTATTTATTTTAAAATTTTACAACTTGAATTAAAACTTTATTTCCTATTGCTTGGAGTGTTTGTTTAATAGTGTATTTCTTTAGTTTTATCACGGTTGCTCTAAGATTTCATTTTTCTGGCATGTCAATTTTATGTTTATAATATGATGTGACTTTTTTTGGATTCTGACTTGGTGTCAGTGTCCAGATTTGTTTGTTACCCCTTGTGGGCTGCTATATTCTGAGTTACCTGAGGAATACTGTGCTAAGTTTCGGTCCTCAGAGGTGGTGAAATATATGTGCTATATTTTATTTTGATTTTGTATGGTCATATTAATTGGTCTAATTATTTTTCTTTCATGTTTGTTTTACTGTACTTTCAATACATGTGTGTTTGGATTTTGTTTGAGTTGGTGAACCATGGCTTTTATCCAGTGTAATGTGTCTGCAGTGTGGAGTTCGCCATGTTGTTTGGCCCCCACCCCCCCTCAAAGTGTTGGCCACAGATAATGACACAATGATCCCAGCTACTTTCAATGGGGTTTCACTTTGCTGGCCTTCTGCTCTGTAAGACCGCTATGTGGTGCCAGGTTATCTCTCCTAATATATGGTAGTGTTTGAAATGTTTATTTTTTCTTACCATAAGAATTGTTGTTTAGAATTAAAAAAAAATTTGTTTACTGATTGTTACTTTTAGTTTTATTGAAATTTACTACATTAAATTTTTGCATTTCGTGTCGATACTATGTTGTAGCCTAGTTTTTAGATATGCTATCTTATTTCTGAAATGGCATGTATTTTGAGCACATTTTTCGATAGCTGTGGTATGTGATTAAGTCTCCCTTCACATTGCCTTTTTTCTGTGGAGCTTTATCGACATTTCTAGTAATTAGCTATTTGGTAAAAATNGTTACTTTTAGTTTTATTCAAATTTACTACATTAAATTTTTGCATTTCGTGTCGATACTATGTTGTAGCCTAGTTTGTAGATATGCTATCTTATTTCTGAAATGGCATGTATTTTGAGCACATTTTTCGATAGCTGTGGTATGTGAATAAGTCTCCCTTCACATTGCCTTTTTTCTGTGGAGCTTTATCGACATTTCTAGTAATTAGCTATTTGGTAAAAATNATAAGTCTCCCTTCACATTGCCTTTTTTCTGTGGAGCTTTATCGACATTTCTAGTAATTAGCTATTTGGTAAAAATTTATTTGTATTTCCTGTCTTAATTTTTGGCTATATGTTAACTTATTTTTATTTATATATTTTGATAAATATTGTGAAGTGATTTTGGTAAGGGATTTATTCGCTGCATTCCATGCCATCGAATCTCTGTTGGCAAACTGATCTTAACTTTTAAAGTTTTACTTTTGTGTTTTTTTAATTTTGAATGCATGTTTTGGAATTTTCTCTCGGTATTGTCGGATGACTGAAAATTTCCGTGGCCATGTTTGATTGTGATTTCTGTAAATTTCAGTGTGGAACTCATCTAGTGTTGTTTTATTGGTTGTTGATGGACTGTTCATCGATCGGCACTTCAGGTCAGACACTAGTTGCTAGTTTAGCTAGTGGTAGTCAGGAATGTTGCTTGGTCGCGTGCCAGCGCCAGTTTGGGATTGCATTCTTTTCTTTATGTATTTTTGGATTCATTCTTGTGTGACTGTTGGACATCGCATTTTTTTTGCTCCTTGGAACTTGGACTTGACTTATTTATTTGGTGTCGTTGGAAATTTCCTGAAACCCCATTTAGTTATTTTGTTGTCAAGTCGCGTCTTCGGCTTGTGCTGTTTCGTTTATGGTTGTCCTAGGTAATTGGTACCTCAACACTTACTCTGATATCATCTGCTAATTAGCAAGCTACGTTTGTTTTGGTAGAAGTATTCTCATCTTAACTTCTTGATGGTTTAAGTTTCTTAATTTTTGTTTCTTTACTTCCTGTATCTCCTTTGAAAGCAAAAGTGTGTGTCATTTTAATATAGGGCACTGTTGTTGAAATGTTTAATTTATATTTGAAACCTAATTTCGGCATTTAAATCTCGTGAAGATGATTGCGCAATTTATTTAAAGCTCTTGTCACAATTAATGTTTTAATTAATGTGCAATATAGAATTTATTTGATTATTAACTGATTTTTATTTGTATGGTATGTATTTATTTATGATATAACTTATATTATGGCATGTGCTTTGTATATTTTGGTTTAATTGCTTATCACTACATATAGGAAGTTATTTAACTATTTCAGTTTATTAAATCAATACTTGTAACTATTTTTATATCCTAATAATTTTATCGTTACTCCGGTTCCAATTTAGTTCCATTGTGTACTTTTAAAATTACATTTATGATTGCATTAGATGCCTNTTTTATCGTTACTCCGGTTCCAATTTAGTTCCATTGTGTACTTTTAAAATTACATTTATGATTGCATTAGATGCCTCACGTACGATGTTCCGTGCGATTGTTTCTTTACTGGCAATATGTATACTGCAGCTTAGCAAATATCTTCGTTTGTAGCCTTTTGAGGCTCATCTCGCACTCGCTTCCCTGCAGCTGCAGTTCTCGCAGTTTTCTTGGCGTATGCCTGCCGCTTGGCACACTATTTAATTAAAAAAGAAATGTCNTTTTATCGTTACTCCGGTTCCAATTTAGTTCCATTGTGTACTTTTAAAATTACATTTATGATTGCATTAGATGCCTGACGTACGATGTTCCGTGCGATTGTTTCTTTACTGGCAATATGTATACTGCAGCTTAGCAAATATCTTCGTTTGTAGCCTTTTGAGGCTCATCTCGCACTCGCTTCCTTGCAGCTGCAGTTCTCGCAGTTTTCTTGGCGTATGCCTGCCGCTTGGCACACTATTTAATTAAAAAAGAAATGTCTTCAGTTCACGTGATATTTTTTCCCTATCTCTGCGTGTTCGGGTGAAAATCGTCTCTTCTGGACAGCAGCGACATCTATAATCGAGAATCTAACCTTTTCGTTAGTCTTTTGTTTGGCAATCATGCATACTTCATGTAGCATTGCTCAAACACCTTCAACCTTGTTGTGTTGCCAGCATGTTTTGTTCGTGCGGGGCTGTGGCCATGATAACATTTTTGGCATTTAAGAGTATCTATTAGGATGTAAGATTTTGCTATCAGTTATTCAATACAAGGATATAAAATTTGTTGGTGTACTTCTTATTTATTTTTTATTTGGTGGTTCTACACATAGTGAGCCCCTTAGATGTTTTCTTGCCCCCTTATGGTGTCAACTGCATCAGTTTGTAGTTGTTTTCTCCTTGCGCACCAGTAATATTTACTCACTAATATATTTCGGGTTTTAATTTTTTACTGAGTGTGCACATGTCGGCCTAATCCTTAATGCACATCTTGATATGATCTGCTTATTCACATTGCTGGCATAATCCTTTCTGCACGTGCTGTGCTGAGCCTTTTATAAATGTTTAGGCTTTTGGTACACACTGCCTGCCCTTTCCCTGCTGGGGGCAATATTTTTCTTCGTTTCCGTTGTCTACGTTTCTCTGTTTCTGCAGACGGGACGATGTCTGCATTCAAATAAGTCAGTCATCTAAACTTACGTTAAATATTATTTATCAACTTGTGGAACATTTTTTATGATTTTTCAAGTGTGAACAGTGAAATTTAAACTTGCCTAATTATGAATGTTTCACTATATCACGCAAACTCAAATTACCTTTTATGTTTTAAGTTATTCATATAATTTAATTTTAATGAAGTATTTACCTTTGGTGTTGGGGTACCACTTTTAATAATTTCAAGACGCGAGCACTCGACTTACATTGGTATTTTTTTAATATAGTTTAAATAAACAAAAATAAATGGTGTTGAGATAGCAAGTCGGTTGATTAAACTATTTTCTATTGTGACAAAATAATTCAATTTTGTCCTACAACACTATGTTATTGCATTACACTGGCCACATCACAGGCGATGCTCGAAGTGTCCGCCATGGGCAGTATTGCATGTGTGGCAACGCCTATCTTGCTCGGTTCACTACTGGCTACACTTGCGGAACTGTGTCCTCGTACGTCTACTATACACGTCATGCTTATAACATTAATGTACACAAGTGCCATCTGTGCACAGGAAACTAATTTTACCCGTGATGTAAAATTTCAAAAGCTATGTAAACTCTTGTGTCATAATACATTCGTGAAGTGATAAATTCGTCTTCAAAACAAACGTAACAACACAGTAAATTGCGGAAGTGATATACACTGGAGAGCCAAAAAAAACTAGTTTATGCGTGCGCATGCAAATAACAGAGATATTGAACCAAACAGAGTAACGTGATGCGGTCGGCAGCGCCTATATAAGACAACAAGTGTCCTACAAAGTTGCTAGATCGGTTACTGCTGCTACAATGACAGGTTAGCAAGATTTAAGTGAGTTTGAACGTGGTGTTATGGTCGACGAACAAGAGACGGGACATAGCATCTCCGTGGTAGTGATAAAATTTGGATTTTCGCGTACGACCATTTCATAAGTGTACCGTGAATATCGGGAATCCGGTAAAACATCAAATCTTCGACATCGGCCCGCCGGAAAAAGATCGTGAACGAACGGGACAAACGACGACTGACGAGAATCATTAAACGTGACAAACGTGTAACCCTTCGTAAATTGGCACAGATTTCAATACCGGAGCATCAACAAGTGCCAGCGTGCGAACTATTGAACGGACCATCATTGATATCGGCTTTCGGAGCGGAAGGCCCACTCATGTAACGTTGTTAACTGCACGACACAAAGCTTTAAGCCTCGCCTGGTCCCGCCAACACCGACATTGGACTGTTGATAACTGGAAACACGTTGCCTGGTCTGACGAGTCTCGTTTCCAATTGTATCGGGCGGATGGACGTGTACGGGTATGGACCCTACGTGTCAAAAGGGGACTGTTCAAGCTGGTGGAGGGTCTGACATGGTATGGGGCGTGTGCAGTTGGCATGAAATGGGACCCCTAATACGTCTAGATACGACTCTGACAGGTGACAGATACGTAAGCATCCTGTCCGATCACCTGCACCCATTCATGTTCTTTGAGCATTCTGAAGGACGTGGACAATTCCAACAGGACAATGCGACACTTCACACGTCGAGAGTTGCTACCGAGTGGCTCCAGGAACACTCTTCTGACTTTAGACACTTCCATTGGCCACCTAAATCACCAGAAATGAACAATATTGAGCATATCTGGGATGCCTTGCAACGTGCTGTTCAGAAGAGATCTCCGCTGCCTCGCACTCCTATGGATTTGTGGACTGCCCTGCAGGATTCATGGTGTGAATTGCATCCTGCATACCTTCAGACATTAGTAGAGTCCATGCCCTACACGATATTTGGCAGGCGTACCAGTTTTTTTTTTATTTTGGCTCTTCAGTGTATGTTACCGCACTGTGGAGTACCTGTCACTTAATAACCATGTTTAGCAGGACATTTGTTAATGGGGCCGTGTTTGCTTGTTCCGATCACAGGAATCACCTTCTGAAGTTTGTTAATATAGTTTACGTACATATTGTATATATGTATACACAAACATGCTCTTCGGAAACTCACCCGAAATATTGCGGGAGGTGATTCCTTGTGGAAAATTAAGTAAATTTATGACATCCAACTTATAGTCAAGCTCTTTTTATGGGAGATATACATACATACTAGAAAGTCAAGTTCAGAAATAGTATTTTGCAAAATTTATGAAGTGGTGTGGAATTGTACTACGATTACATGGAAATTATTTAGTGCTATCGATATCTTCAACCTATGTAAAAACAAGTCTAGAGAACTCCTATCTTCACTAAAATTATAGAAGTGGCCACCCTCTAATTGCATACAATTGTTCTGCCTTCACATTTTATGAAATTTTGATAGCATCTTATTGAGCAGCGCATAATACATAACGAAAAGTCCTAATGTTGCAAGTTCAGAGGACCCACCCTTTATTTTAAAACACACACACTATATTCAGTAGACGCGATTCAATGCCTGCCTTGTAGACAATATTTGTTACACGTGGATGTTAACACATCATAAGTAACTTATATTAGTCCGATTATTTTTAAGTAGACTTAAGTGGGACTCAATTGGGAANAATTCAGAGGACCCACCCTTTATTTTAAAACACACACAATATATTCAGTAGACGCGATTCAATGCCTGCCTTGTAGACAATATTTGTTACACGTGGATGTTAACACATCATAAGTAACTTATATTAGTCCGATTATTTTTAAGTAGACTTAAGTGGGACTCAATTGGGAAATGTACCAATGTAACACTATTATATGTTGTGCTTACGTACTTAAATGCCTTGTCGCTGTCATCTCACTTAAGCACATATAAAGATTTAAATTATTTAGCAAGTGTCAAACAACTGCATAGTATAATAACTTAAATGATGGTCAGTGTACCAGATTCTCTTATGCATTGGTCAACTGTGAAAAACACACCATGTTGAGCGGTCAACTGTTTTGGGTATTTCTACTGGTACAAATTAAATGCCTTTAGACCACTGCAGCTGCTGTATTAATACAGAATCTGTTGTTGTTTACCCATTATTTTGACTCTTTTATTGGTAAATATAATAATGTTAATTTCAATGATTGTAGCTGCCAGAGAAACATTTTTCCTATTTGGATTGATTTAATTTTCACACACTTTAAAACAGTCTGTTTATGTTCGGAAATCTATATATGTAATATGTCTCAGGATTTCTTAATTATCTGTTTGAATGTTTCTAATTTTTCAAGTTACTGAAAGTTTTAATGTCACAGACAAACAATTATTTTTTTTTTCAGTTCGATTTTATTTTTCTTAGTCCTGATATAACACATGTATACTGAAAAGTTTAATAACAATGAGATCACCTGTGTTAACTTTGTAGATACGCTTTTCTAATCAGGAAATTAATTATTCTTGGATAGTTCACAGGATATGACTTCACATTTGTCGCCCCAGTAATTCAGTCTCTCTCAAAATTCTATAGCGGTCAGTCATGTAGGATTAGGACCTACTGATTATTGCTTGCAATTTGTGTAGGCCGAACAACCTAACATAGGAGATGATGGAGGAGAGCCATAGTCAGTATTATAAATATGTGCGGGCGAAGGAAAAGGCCCAAAAAGCGCTCGTACTTTAATTTAGTTAGTGCTTAAGCTTTCAGATTGGTGTTTTTAACTGACGCTAGCGAAGCCATCAACGTAAAAGATGCAAATCCTAAGATTCTACATTACAGCTATGGTTCCGAGGTTTAAAATACCACATGTTTTAAATGTTTTAAGGTTGGCCTCAACTACATAAAAAAATTGAAGAAATTTAGTTTTTAATTAAATTTGGATAATGAACTTTCCAAAGGTCCTGTGTAAAGACTCATGTTAATTACTTAATTCTGGCCACTGAATTAGTGTTTGTTAAATTAAATAATTTGAATTTAATTCTCAGAAGTATAAAAATAAATAAAAATTTTGGAGAATTAACAATTTTGATCAAGAACTTCAACTTCACTTATAGATATCTCCACATCACGTAATGCTGGACTTTAGAATAACTGATTTACAAAGAGTGAAATTAAGTTGGATATTTACTGATACAAAATTAACAATGATATGCTTTTCTAATCGCTGAAATATTTACTTTGACTCTGAATAAATTGTCTAGTTCTTTTATGAAATCGCTTGTGCCATAAGTCTTATTAAATAGTTCAGAATTTCCAAACCCAGCAATAATATCCATTCACAACATTTTAAACCAAAATTTGAATTTGTGTAGTATTTCAGAATTTATGAATCTATTGGAAAGGGTAATATGTATATTTCCGAATAATCTGTTTTCGCAAACTTCAGCTATCTGAAATCAAGGTAACACCAATTCTACTTATATTTTAAATTACTATGATTTGTGCAAAAGTAGTTATTTCTGGTACAAATGTATGATGTCTGTTACCCGCTATATTAATTGGTCTGCTGTGGTTTGATATCGTTGTGTTTCGACGTCACAAAACTTCACAAAGGAATTTTATTAAATTTCTTATGTATGATGCTTTATGTCCCAGCCTACTCCACTCAATCATACTAACTTTGAGGTCACGTACATTCAAACACCCATTATACACATATAATTTATATCTTATATATTAATTTTATATTTTCAAAAGTACACTATAGCACCTAAATTATCCCTTTACTGCAGCAACATAAATAGCATACATTTCGTCCAATTTCTACTATGTATGTGTAGACATGCAGTCTACACTGCAACCCTATACACGCGTAAGTCCAACACACATCGTCTGTGTCGTTTCACTGGTTACTTCTGGAATAGTTGGACAAATAATAGGTTGCTAACGGTGTGTTTACCCCCACGTGTACAAAGTATTACATATGTGCCAGGCCTTGCATCGTGGCCACAGAACATTTTGTATTAGTTTTAAACGGAAATAGTGGCACTGAAGCACTTGCAACAATATTAAATTTTTCGTTAAGTAGAACACAATGCCCAATAATATTACCTCAAAATTCCTTAAATTTGAAGGCAAAACCTTTTTTGCTATTAGAGGGTGGCCAGTCTTATTACTTTTTTGAATGCAGAGAGTCTTGACAGTGGTTATTTCATAAGTCGAACATCTCGATAACAATAAACATTATTCAAAGAATCAAAGATTAATTCTATGCAGTTTCTTATATTTGGCAAACATTAAATTTCTTAACTCATTTTCAAGAGCATATACCTCCCTTAGGAATTGAGCCAAGCGATACGCTACATTTCGTATGTCTACCTCATTTCTTACAAGTAATCACCTTCTGAATTACAGAATTACACACATATGCAAAAAAATTGATTAGCCTGAAGGTGCCAACGCAGGCGCACATAACTGGGTACAGGCCCAGGACATGGTTGTATGTATACAATAATTAATCAAAATTTGTATCACACCAAGCATGTATTGCAGGATACACTTAGTATGGTGTTGGAACACTTCTAGGGCGGAGACAGGTGGCGATACGTTCGGGCGTGGAGGCATACAGACATCGAATGTTCTCCTGAGGTAGATCCTGCCACAAATGGTGCAACTGACACTCTTAATCAGACGTAGGTGCCACTGGCCGAAATTGCCGTCCTGTCTGATCCCAAATGTTTTTGATTTGTGAGNACACTCTTAATCAGACGTAGGTGCCACTGGCCGAAATTGCCGTCCTGTCTGATCCCAAATGTTTTTGATTTGTGAGGAGAGGTCGTGGGTCCTTGCTGACGAAGGAAGCATGTTGATATCCCAAAGGCAAGCCAGGGATACTCATGCTATGNGGAGAGGTCGTGGGTCCTTGCTGACGAAGGAAGCATGTTGATATCCCAAAGGCAAGCCAGGGATACTCATGCTATGAGGTTGTTGAGGCTGGTCAAGTGGTGTGAAAATCAGCACAGAGTCAAAAATCTCACGAAACTGGGAGAACGCTATCTGTAGAGCAAAAAAGAAGCCTGAAACATCACCACACGCTGTACATAAGCCCAAGCGCATACGCGCAGCTTTCAGTGTAAGAGCAGCTAATGAAAGAGAAGAGGGTCATGTCGCTCGGTGCTCTAGAGTTGCATTCCGACAAAATCGATCGTGCGGTCACCTAGAGGGAGCATGCGAACTACACTATCGTTAGTTGTGGACAGAACTGGCCCTGCTGTCAGTGGTGGAGTTGCAAGTCGTGTCACCATAGATGACACGGCGAGAGGAAATGCGAGAATATCCTATAAATTTAACTCAACATTTCTCGGGAATTACTCATTCAAATGGTTTCATATTCTGAGGGCTGACGTACTGGTTTATCCTCGCAACCACTGACTGGGTATTTTTTAATAAATCATTAAGACTATATATTGTTTTACGTGAAAGTTTCCAAATGATTGTGCGTGGGCTGGTATTCTCTTAACGGGCTGATAATTATAGATGATTACACTGTCATCTTGAATTATAGCATGGGCCAAGTTAAAAAAAAANTTCTCTTAACGGGCTGATAATTATAGATGATTACACTGTCATCTTGAATTATAGCATGGGCCAAGTTAAAAAAAAACACCAAACTGACGTTTTTTTTTTCATTTTTTACAATATACAAAAATTATATGACGACTTTTTGCGTCTACGTTAATCACCTTGTGTAATATATACAATATCTGGCAGAAGTGCAAGTCTAGCTGAGATTATTATTTTTCAGCATTTTGCCAAAACAAGTTAGATGTAACCACTAAATAATGTTGTCGTCAAATAATATTTTAAACAGACNTTCTCTTAACGGGCTGATAATTATAGATGATTACACTGTCATCTTGAATTATAGCATGGGCCAAGTTAAAAAAAAAACACCAAACTTACGTGTTTTTTTTCATTTTTTACAATATACAAAAATTATATGACGACTTTTTGCGTCTACGTTAATCACCTTGTGTAATATATACAATATCTGGCAGAAGTGCAAGTCTAGCTGAGATTATTAATTTTCAGCATTTTGCCAAAACAAGTTAGATGTAACCACTAAATAATGTTGTCGTCAAATAATATTTTAAACAGACNATTTTCAGCATTTTGCCAAAACAAGTTAGATGTAACCACTAAATAATGTTGTCGTCAAATAATATTTTAAACAGACTTCTTGGTGGCAGCTTATAAGTGGATAAAGAAAAGTAAATAGCCATTTCATTTCTGACCGAAATTAATTTTTATAAAGCAAGCCTTCTTAAGTTCTTTTTATTTTATTCTAAAAATAATACGCGAATGTTGTTTATAGTCTCTAAACATGAACAAAAACACACATGTTATAATCCTATATCATATTATTTGCCTAATACATAGATAAAATCAGAAAGTATTTAGACCAGTGAACAGTATGGAACTACAGTTCATCACTATAATACAAAACTCCGTGAATTTGAAATAGAATTCTCTAGATAATATTGAATTATATCGAGATCTTTAAACTATGAAACTGGTAAAAAAACTTTCTGTTTTCATATAAATGATATGGGTAGCCATCGTCTAATTGCATACAAATATTTTGCGTTCAACCTTATGGAATTTTGATGCCATCTAATTGAGCAGTTCATACTACTTAACAATAATGCTGCTTTTGTTGCAAGTTCCTGGGATACACAATTTAATTTTAAATCGGACACATAGTATTCAGCACTGACGATACAATGACTGCCATGTAGATGATAGTTCATACATGAAAAGTTAAACACATCGTAAGCAACCAATATTGGTCCAACTATTCTTAAGTGGACAATGAGTCTTAAGTGGTAAATGTGCTTAATAAAAACAATTTAATTTTTTCGTACTTTTTATATGCCTTGTCGCTGTTATTTCACTTAGACATGCATAAAGTTTCGAATGATTCAGGAAGTGCCAAACAATTGCACAGTAAAATAATTATANGTTATTTCACTTAGACATGCATAAAGTTTCGAATGATTCAGGAAGTGCCAAACAATTGCACAGTAAAATAATTATATTGGTCAATATAGATATTTCCCTTATGTGTTGGTCTACTGCGACAAACGCCCCATGATGAGGAGTCACGTGGTTAGGGTTCTTCTGAAGGTAAAAATTACGCGCTTTCAGGCCACTGCAGTTTGACGCACTATGCAAAATGCATGGTAGCTAATTTATCCCACGTAAACCTCGGCATGCTCTCTTCACTTCAGTACTACGCACATGTACGTCCAGCCCATAACTTCTGTCTGTTTTATTTGTGCATTTGGAAAAGTTCGACCCAATATCGGTTGCTTATGAAGAGTTTAACTCTGCCATGAAGTATTGCCTATGTGCCAGGCATTGTATCGTCACCGCTGTAAATGCTGTGTATGTTTCGCAAAGAAACTGTGGGTTTTATGAGACTGCAACAAAATTGCCTTATTTATGAAGTTGGATGTACTGCCCAATAAAACAACATTAAATTCGCATAAAAATAAAGGTGTAACTATATTCCATGCCATTGGAGGGTTGCCACCCCTATTATTTTTATAAAGGTAGAATATCTTTAAATTAGGTATTTTATAGGTTGAAAATCCAGATAAGATTTAATATTATACAGAAATTCACAGTTTAATTCAATACAGTTTCAGATATTTTGCGAAAATACTATTTATAGACTCGATATTCAAGCCCGGATATTTCCCTCAGGAGTTAGGCTATGCTAAAAGCTGTAACCTCATTTTCCACAAGGCATTACTATCTCCCGAAATATTTCGGGTGAGTCATGGCGAGTGTTTTGATGTAATGTGCATGGTGTCAGAAATGCATTCTTATGTTACAAATAAAATACAACGCATGACACGCTGTTGCTACTGAAGATGCCCTCGCGGGTAAACAGTGCCTCGTCTGTCCATGACACAATGGCAAGAAAATCTGGAATAGTAATGCGCTGCTGCAAGAATGACCTGGCAAAGTCAAGTCGACGACGACAATCAAAACAACTGCCACGTGTGCTGATTCGAGTACAGAGGTACTTGTGCGACGTATGCCGCCGTGCAAGCAGGTCAACGGCCATCACTTTGAACACTTACTGTACGTGCGGTTTTGAAGTCAATTTGCTTTGAGTGATAATGTTTCATGTTGGTTAAGTATTAATTATTGCTTAAAGCATATGAGTCTTACGTTTTATTTTATTGTAGTTTAAGGATGTATTTCAGGCACCATGTTCATAACATTAAAACACTCGTCTTGGTACCGCCTTGCATTCCCCAAACTACCTGTACTCATTTCAAAAATAGCCAGTGTACAGTATCAATTTCCCATCAAACTGTGTAGAGAATGGGGCTGAATTCTACCGATAAAATTCGTGAGGTGATAATTCATGCAAAATCAAGTGGAAAATATGTAGGAAACTTTGTAACTTAACTAAATATTCAGGGCGAAATAAGTCCCCAAAAATGGACACTGTGAAATTAATTTTTGCGAAATATTGGAAACCACGTGAGAAAAGTACAAATCGCGGACCATTATTTTCTGTTATCGGGATCATCAACCTAAGAACAAACTCACATTAATAACACTCCCTGTTATGAATATAACATGGGTGGATACCCTCTTATTGCTGGCAACTTCGTTACTGTCGGGAATTATGAACGTTTGATGCTGATTCATTGAGCAGTATGACCTACGAAACAAAAATGATCCTCCTGTTGCAACTGCCTAGGAAACACCGTTTTCGTTTGAAACGCACACAAAAATTCCGCTAGATTCCGCTGCAGCGATACAGCGCCTAGTATGCAGGCAATACTACTTACATGCGTGTATGGACACTACACAGCCGATGGTGGCGGACAATGTTAACACCTACTGTAAACAACGCCTACCATACATTAATAAGCATACAGCCATACATTAATAAGCATACACAACTGTTCGTTTGTGGGTTAGTCGGCGTGTGATTCAATGCAGGACGTAAATATATTGGTATTGCCTACGAATCTGTGTATCGCTGCAGAATGTTTAACGTTGAAACATTTGGTGCAGCAACATAGAGTAAAGCCGTTACAACGCATCACATTTAAAAGGTATCAGGCAACACATTCAATTTGATAACATAAGCTGCGGCATTCCATACGTTTTACTGTAGAAACATGTATAACAAACCCATTTATAGGAAGGGCTCGATGGAATGGTCCCCATGTTCGACATACAGTTCACATCACCGCACCAACGATTATCGGATACATTTGAAAACATCTTCATGGTCTCAAATAATACCGGCAGCTACAACGATGCGGGATACGAGGCTCTCTTCGGATTCCACCGTGGCTTCATACATCAGGCTGCGCATCTAACTCCAGAAGAAATAGTCCAATGGATTTATATCACGGGATCGTGGGGGCCAGGGATCAGTTACCCCTTGGCATGTCCATCGTCCAGCGAATACGAGATTCAGGTGATCGCGCGCACGTCGCGAACTGTGGGCCGGGGAGCCGTCGTGCTGGAACCACATGGCCACTCGTGTTTGTAACGGGACCTCTTCGAGTAATGTCGGCAGAGTTTCCCGCAGAAATGCAGCATATGCATTGCCAGTGAGACGATGTGGTATCATGTAGGGGCATGCCAACATGTTATGTATTACGCTTGCCCAGACGTTGACACTGAATCGCTGTTGATCCCCGTGGACGAATGTGGTGCGAGGATAAACATCCACCCACTCGTGGATATTTCAACAATTCTGTATACCATCACGTTGAAAGGAAGCTTAGTCAGTGAATAGAATATTTATGTAAAAGTCAGGGTGTGTTCAGCGTTGTTCCAGAAACCATGCTGCAAACTCCACCGGTCGAGGATAATCCGCAGGACCCACAGCACGCACACGTTGTACATGGAACGGATGCAGTAATTTATCATGAAGCACTAGATCAATGCGATCAATGGTGCGGCTGCTTCTGTTGAGTACTCTTGCAATAGTACGCGTACTCACACGTGGGTTATTCTCAACATGCGTCAACACATCCTCTTCAAACCTGGCTGTCCGTCTGCGCTTTGCATTCGGTCGTGTCACCTTCAAGCTTCCACTTTCTCTCAAACGTCACTCCACAGACGCAAATGTGGTGTTGTGTGGTTGCTGCCTGTATAGCAATCGATCCCTGTATATTTTTTACTGATCGTCCATTTCCCTCTGCCACACCATAGACGTGTATCATATCTGTCAGTTTCGGCCACGTAAATTGTTCAATTTTGGTAGACACAACATGCACCTTGACCAAGAGAAATGTAAGTGATACATTATGGAGTACTCAAATATTTTATATAATTCATATTGGGGTTTAATAAGCCGCATTCGCTATAGCGCTTTTAGTGCCGTGATAACTGTCATTGCCGGGATGGAATTGAACACGTCACACCGTACAGAGCTGCCTAGCGTGGTATTAGTGCCAGACATGTAGACCGCTCGCACAAACTGTACACACATGTTTTATACTACATGCTGTATCTATGACATAGTTATATGTCTGATCGCAAACGAATGGATTGATAGTGTTGCATTATGGGAATGTTACTGTCGACATATCGTTTATCAAAAGTAACACTTATTTGCGAGCTAATAATACACTATCGCTACCTGTACGTTTTAAGTTTGTGAGTTTAATGTGTCGTCGAAAGCGAGGTCATTATACACAGGGACATACAACTAGGCACTTGACATGAAATGAGGAATGATATGGACATGGCCTTTATTAAGGAACCATCCCTGCATTTGCCTGGAGTGACTTCGAGAACCAATATTAAACCGAAATCTGGATGGCCTGACCAGGATTTGAACCTGCGTCCTCCCGAATGCGGGCCCAACATATAAATGTTGCCCCACTTCGCTCGGTCCCGGATTTATTAATGACGGGAGATGTTTTTATAAACCATCAGGACTCATACACGTTTGATGTTTTTTATTTAACAGTATGACCTAGGTAACCCACAGGGCCTCTAGTCGCAACTCCCTGGGACCACCGCTTTCGTACAAAACGCTTCAGCTGCAGCGATACATGTCCTGGTGCAACAACAATATGCTTTACAGAAAAAACAGCGACAGCTTTATGGTTCCAGGCACGTAAGCAATATAAATCCTTTATGTAGGGAATCTCACACTGACTGTTGCCAGCAATACATTGTTGGATATAGTATCGAAAGCTTTTTAATACACGGTAATAGTTGTTTACATTAAGTAATAAATGTCCCCCACCATTGTCTGTGCAGTGGAAACAGCAGCTTACCATTCAAACATATGAGACGTATATCCTACGTACGAGGCACTGTATCACTGCAGCGGAATCTATCGGAATCTTTGTGTGAGTTTTAAAGGAAAACGGTGTGTCCTAGGCAGTTGCAACGAGGCGACCACTTTTTTCGTAGGTCGTACTGCTCAATAAACCAGCATTAAACGTTTATAATCCCCGACGGTAACGAAGTTACCGGCAATAAAATTGAGGCCACCTCTGTTATTTTGATAATGGGGAGTATTATTATCGTGAGTTTGCTCTAAGGTTGATGATCCCGATAACATAAAACAATTTTACGTGAATTGTACTTTCACGACATCTGGTTTTTGATATTTCGCAAAAATACATTCAAAAATATGAATTTAAGGGGCTTATTTCGCCTTTAATATTTAGTTTATGTACAAAGTTTTCCATATATTTGCCACTTGATTCTGCATAAAGTATCACCTTACGAAGTTTATCAGTCGAATTCAGCCCCATCCTGTTTATACAGAATGAGTTTGAATTCGACCGACAAAATTCGGGAGGTAATTACTTGCGCAAAAGTATGTAGTAAATTGATGTGTTATGATTTCAACTCATTTTAAAGGGAAATATAAGCCCTCGCAAATGTAGATTTTATACAGTGTAAGACTAACATTTCGAAAAAAAAAAAAAAAGAGATTAACAAAGTATCTTGCGGAATAATAATTATTGACAGACGACCTTAAAACTTGTCGTGTGTCGTTGGTAAATGCATCCTCTTGAACTAATAAAATAGGGTTTGCTAGAGCAATAGGGTCTCTGTTACGAATTCTGTAACCCTGCACTCGTACGTTATTGCATTCAATGTTTATTATTCAGTATGTCTAAAATAACAAAAATTACCACCCTAGTGAAAAACTCCCAGTGTAATCATTTAAGAGAAAACATAGAGCAAAGTGACAAAGGGTGTGGTGTAACGCCTGCGGGAGTAGGCAACACATCTGGAACATGCATACCATGATGAAATAAGTAATATGTCAATGTGATGGCTGGGGCAGCACATTTCAAATAAATTACTAAGAATTTATTTAAAAAATGGAAACTTACGCACATAAGTATTATAATGACATCTCTTAAGAAGAGGCTCATTACTACGATCACCACCCAAAACACACAGTTCACAATGACATACAAGTGATAGGTGGACATATTCAAACATACCATCGGCTCTCAAGATCTCGATGTTAAGAGCAGCCAAAATCTCTCCACACCATTCCAAACATTCCATGAACGTCCGCAATTGTGCCAGCCTCTGCAACAATCCACGTGACGCGATCCTCTTTGGTCTACTCCGAGGTTGCGTAAACGAGGAGTCGCTTGAATCCCCAGAAGAAAAAGTCCAGCGTATTGAGATCAGGTGATCATAGAGGTCACGCAATGGGACTTCTGTCACCAATCCATTGGGCAGAGAATGTGTTGTTGAGAAAATCGCGTATGCTTCGAGTTCTATGAGCAGGGGACACTATCATGCTGGAATCAAATTCGTTGTGTGGTGTGCAGTTGAACATTTCCCAGTAACTCTGGAAGTTTTTCCACAGGAAAATCCCGTAATGGTTGCTGTTAAGACGGGATATGATCAAATAAGATCCCACCAATGATACCCACCTACACATTCACACCGAAAAGCTGTTAGTGACAGCGGACAAATAGGAAATGCGAATTTTCACCCACCCACATATGGTTTTTGCACGAATTTAGTGTTCAATCACGTCCAAAGTGTGCCACATCGGTAAAAACAACGTATTTCTCAAAACCTGGATATTCTATTCGTTGGCGCAGAAAACAGCCAACTGTAAATCTCCATGATAAAAGGTATGAATCTTCACCAAATGGAAAAAATGCAACTTATCCTCTTGCAAAAGTGGCTCAATAGTACACTGAAGAGCTAAAAAAATGGGTACACCTGCCTAATATCGTGTAGGACCCCCCGAGCGCGCAGAAGTGCCGCAAGACGACGTGGCATGGACTCGACAAATGTCTGAAGGTAGGCAGGAGGCATTTCACACCATCAATCCCGCAGGGTAGTCCACAAATCCAATCTGCGCCAATTTCAGAAAGGGTTGCACCTCTGTCACGTTTAATGATTCTCGTCAGTCGTCGTTTGTCCCGTTCTTTCAAGATCTTTTTCCGGCCGCAACGATGTCGAAGATGTGATGTTTTACCTGATTCCCGATATTCACGGTACACTCGTGAAATGTACGTACGCGAACATCCAAATATTATCGCTACCTCGGAGATGCTATGTCCCATCTCTCGTGCGCCGACTATAACACCACGTTCAAACTCACTTAAATCTTAATAACCTGCCATTGTAGCAGCAGTAACCGATCTAGCTGCCGAAAGCATAGCGTTACTCTGATTTGTTCCATACCTCTGTTATTTGTATACGCACGTCTATACCATTTTTTTTTTTTTTGCTCTTCAATGTATGATGACTAGCGCTAAGATTGTGTGCTACACTATTAACACATGCAGCAATTGCTTGTCAAATCTTTGCGTTCAGAGAAATTATGGACGCCCACCATACAGTCTCTTCACATCCAGGTGTCCATTTTCCCATAATCGATTATGTACACAAGCAAATGTCGTGTAGTGTGGTTGCCTTTTGTTTTGGCATCGTTCCTTTACAATTTTTGTGTAGAAAATAATTTTTTCCGGCTGCACCGTACACGAGATGAATGATGACATGTTTAGACCTCATGAAACAGTCAATAATATTCACAATGTTGTTTAATCTATCAATTATAGTATATTCGCGGTTTCTTCGCACTTTTTAAATCAAATCTTTGTTTAGTTATTTCGTAACTATGGCATGTATCGCAAAAGCTTTATACCTGTATTAAAATGAAAGTATCTTTTTTTTTTTTTTTTCGTTAAATTGCAGTTTTGCCTGTATTTTATTTACGGATTAAAATATTTTGTTCATAATAAATATGAATAAAAACAGTGAGAAAACATGTGTGTTGGTAGCGCCTAGTAAAAAATTGTTCTCATGCAAAATATCCTTACAACTGAGTGTGCCCGAATTCAGTGCGTTGTCCTTTGGTCTAATTTTCTAGACTTATTTAAGCTTAGTTTGCACGAGGCGAAAGAATTTCCTGGAAGTAGAACTTTAGCAGGCCTTCAGAAAAGTGTGACATAACCGTGAATGGATTATAAAATAAACACATTGTCATTGCTCAGCGATTCTACTCCACATATTTCATATGGTTGTAATAATGTTCCGCACAGTACACAAGAGCTGTATATAGTATAGCACAGTTGCCAGAAGTGTTGCCAATTCTAGCAGACATTACACAATACCATTTGACATTTCTTTCGACAGGGAGTGATTCATTATAGTGGTATTGTTTGATTATTTTCGACATGCTGATCAATAATCAAATAATAAAATAACATTTAAATGAAGGGTTAAAAGTTTTAATAATATATTACTCTAGCAAACGCATATTTTATTTGTTTGAGTGGATGTGTTTACCAACAAAACTTGAATACATATTCCACAATTGTGTCCCTTTATTTCATGTTTTTTCCGAAATGTTTGTATACAACCATTTGAAATCTCAATTTCCGAGGGGCTCATATCTCTTTTAATATTGACTGTAAACCAAAAGTTCTACAAATATTTCCTATATACTTTTGCGCAAGGAATCACCTCCCGAAGTATGTCGGTCGGATTTAGACTCATCATGTGTGTGTGTCATATATATATATATATATATATTTATATACAGAGTGTTCGAAACAAACACGTTCAAACTTAAGCAGATAATAGCGGGGCTCAACACAAACAAAATAGCTAAAAAATGTGTGTTCCGTTTTGGACCAAATAAAATTTAATAATTTAATCAGATTTTTTCTTGGGTTTCTGGCATAATTCTTAATGAAAATGCCATCAGCCTCTTAAGAGACAGGAAGGATTCTGGGTAGGGCCTTCCTGCAAGGTAAATTAAGTATAAAATACATTTTAGCCGGGTTTTTGTGAATTTGAAAAGTTTCCGCTGAAAATTACACTTCCAGTACAGTAACACATATTAGACTACTGCTTTGTTGGGAATCACAAGACATCGTACTATTTTCCTGGTAAGCAGAATTCACATTACGAGATAAATGTAAATGGTGTTATCCTAGGTGATATAAATGTGTGGCTTTTTTATTTCTCCTTCAGCTGGGAAGCTGTGTCCCTTGGGGATTACACAGGCAGCTATTTCCTGCCTGACACACTCCTCTCTACTGTACGCTATTTGTGTCGTAAATTATTTAATTTTTTTTTCAAGTTGCGTACCACACACTATTGTTACTTATTCTTAGTACTCTCACATTTACAGTTTATCAGTGTAATAAAAAATTAGATAATCAATGTTTAATTGTATATGGACAAAAAAAAAATTAACCAGGAGAGAACTGTCGTACCATCAGTATGTGAAATATTATAGGTAAAAATAATTTATATCAAATTACATTATATGGATTGTATTTGGTGTTGTAATAGTTTGATCCCATATTTTCTTACAATAGTAGTGAGTAAGTGAAGAGATTTGGGCAGCTCTTAATAGCGAGCCGATGAGGGTGATTGAGGTGAGAATGTGGTAGCGCCGGAATGAATGGGTGGGTGAAAAGGGAGTTGCTGAGAAAACCCACCGACCAGCAGCACCGTCCGGCACGATTCCCACATGCGAAAAAACGGAAGTGAGCCGATGGGGGATTGAACCCAGTTCGCCATTTTCGTAGGCGATCAGGCTAACTGCTCAGCCACCTCAGCCCCTTTACAATGTGGCAGATGTTAATATCTCACACATTTGGCGAAATTTTTCTGTAGGACCAGGTGAACTACTGATTGTACCAAAGGAATTTGTGACAATTTTGTGCTCTGCCATTTTATACATCTTTTGGAAATAAACTAATGCATTTTACATGCCTTTATTGATATTTGTCTGCTATAAAAATAATGTTCCATTAAACTAATCTAAAACTTATCAATCTATGGTTGAGTATTTTCGATCTGCAACCCCATTTTTAAGTAACAGGGACTAAACATTTTGCTTATTTGCATCGATGAATGAAAGCGCCTCGTTCATGTGTTAATTATTTCTACCTCTTTACAAATTGTACGTAAAAACAGACGTACATTTTGACACTTTTTTCTGGTAATTTTTATATTTATAAGTGTAATTTGTAAAAATACATATTTCATACTGATTTTTATTATAATCTAAAGAGTAGTGCAGGTCTTTTGTGAAAATACATACGTGTGCATTTACAAATATTATGCTAATGTTAAAATTCTTATTATTTAGTACGTGTGAAAACTCACCATTCTCTTAAAATGTGTATTTTTAGTGCTACACGGTCGTCGCGTAAACAGTAAACGTGAATGTACCTAGTTGAACATCTCCCTTTGTGTAATTTTATGATGATTATTTATGTGCAAACTGGCTATATCCCCTGGAGTACGTGTGAGTGTATAGTTACACATACGTTATTTAGTAATTTGATATATTTATGAGCAATTTGCACTACATTTTAATTTTACACTAGCGCTCCTAGGAATTCGAAAATAATGATAAGCCTTTGTTCAGAATTAATACGGCATTGCTTTGGTAACAGTAATAAAGGACTTCCTTTATACAAATTTAAATATAAGCAAAAATACACATATTTCAAGTAATATACTTTTCAATCGTGAAATACAAATTTTCCATTATTCTACCCGTTTTGTGGGCAATTTACGAAAGGAAATTATACTAGTAAGGCAAATAATATTGAGATCGAAGTATAAATACTTTGAACTTCAACGCTGTTTACACATAAATTCTAAATTGCCCTTATGTTATATTCGTGCTATATGCACATCAATAATAGAGGTCTGAAGTGGATTATTATCCAGAGAAAAAAATTATATTACATTATAACTATACATTTACAGAACATCATTTATATAACAGTGTAACTATACATTTACAGAAAGTAGTATTATAAAATAATAATAGTAAAACAACATTTACATAGCATGTAGATAAATATGGCACCGTTTAAAACTAACTGACATAGATATTAATATTACGCGTGTATGATGAATGAATTTACTTACTAGAAGAATTAAAAAAAAAGTGTCTTTACAACTCCAGTGAAGGCGTGATTTTACTATTATGTTAGCGAAAAAAAAACACACATTGTGGTGTGTTACAATTACGATGTCTGTGTAAATTTTCTTGTCATAGAGAAAAAATACACGCGAAAGTTACTGTTACTTTCTGCCACAAAGAAAGTAAACCGCATGTAAAAAGTCTCACTCTGTCAAGATACATAATCCCAAATCTTATATAACTCTGAAGGTAAAGGGGCCGCGATTGAGTAGTGGACATACTACTCGCCTGCCACCATGGCGAACCGGGTTCAATTCCTGACGGGGGTGCTCCCGGATTTACGCATGTGGGAATCGTGCCGGACGATGCCACTGGTCGGTCGGTTTTCTTGGGGATACCCGTTTCCCCCGCCCATGCATTCCGGTGCTGCTCAATACCTCACTTCACCCACATCGCCTCTCAAGACCCCAATGTTAAGAGCCGCCCAAATATCTTCACTCATTCTGAAGGTACATAACAGAGTTAATCCTAAAATAACCAGAACAATTGACTAATGTTTTAAACTCCCACTACTTAGACATTATTGAAAACCTTATAAAGAAAACTGACAAAGTGACCTCTAATGCCTGTTGATCAAACTTTCCAAAAAAACTAAAAGCTACAACTTTGTGCTAAATCGTACTGCACCTTCAGAACTATGTAGAATAGTACACTCTTTATCATACAAACATCATCAAGCTTCAGTAAAATTACTAGTAACTTGCTAAAGGACATTGACCTAATTATATTAATACTAAACCATATATTCAATACATCATTTACTTCAGGCATTTTCCGTACCGTATTCTATTCATAGTAGCAAAACCACTTTACGAAAAACAATTATGAGAAATTCACATGTAAATGTTAACCAATATAATTTATTCCTTACTTTGCAAAATATTGTAACATTTACTGTGGAAAAAACTTCCTTATTACTTTGTAAGTAACATCCTGACTAACTTGCAGTATTGATTTCGGTCGGGTAATTTAAAATATGAAACCACTTACAACATTACATTTATATTAAATACGGGGGTTATTCGGAAAGTAAGGTCCGAATCGCCGTAGCTAATCGAATGTCGCACGAACATTGTGAAGCGCATACGCATCGACTCCCGGCATGACTTGCTCGTCAAACGACGCAATTTGGATTGGTATTGTTGCAGTGTGCTGTTTATTGTGTCAGCTCAAAATGTAAAAACAATTGATCAGCCCGCCGACTGTGAAATACGGTCAGTGATTCGGTGTTTGACAGTAAGGAACGTTTCAGCAGCGGTAGTTCAGCGACAGATAAGTCAAGTGTATGGCCCCAATGCGATGAGTGACAGCAAAAGTGCATAAGTGGGTGAGATCTTTCAAGGACGGACGGGAAAATGTCCATAATGAGCCGCGATCAGGCCTACCATCAGTGATCACAGTAGATTTGGTCAAAGCCGTGGACGAAAATAATCGTGAAGACCGGCGATCCACAATTTCAACTTTAGCATTGGAATTTCCGAATGTGGGTAGAACAACTTTGCACAAAATTGTCTCTGAAAATTGGCAATTTTACAAATTGTGCGCAAATTGGGTTCTCAGGCTGCATACTGAGGAACACCAAATGAAAAGAATTTCTTGTGCTCTTGATTTTTTGGACCGATATCATAAGGAAGGTGATCAATTTTTAGAGATGATTGCCACAGGGGACGAGACGTGGGTTTTTTAAATGACCCCAGAGTCCAAACGTCAGTCAATGAAATGGCGTCACCCGACATCATCAGTCAAAGTCAAGGCCAAGCGGACAATCTCAACACGCAAGGTTATAGCAACCGTGTTATGGGATAGACATGGAGTCTTGTTAGCCGTGTTTATGCAGCAAGGGACAACAATCAAAGCAGACGCTTACTGCGCTACCCTGACTAAACATCGATGTGCAATACGAAATAAGCGACGTGGCCTTCTGGCGTCTGGAGTTTTGTAGCTGCATGACAATACCAGACCCCATTCTGCCATTCACACCCAAAATCTGATCAGATCATTTGGATGGGAACAGGTTGACCACCACCGTACAGTCCAGACTTAGCGCCAGGCAATTTTCACTTGTTCTGCTATTTTGAGTATTCTTGCCAATTGGTATCACATAATAGATGAAGGGTGTTGAAAATAAAGCCTTACATTCGCCGAAAAAGGATAGGTAAATGATTATAATAACAGAAAATGATAATATAGGTCCAAGGCCGAGCAAGCGCCAGCTGGTATGAGAGGTGATAAGAGGAAGTCAGGAACAGGAAGATAGACATCCCTCACTTCTTGAAGATACGAGAAGAAGGACCTTAATACTCCCAGATAGACAACCTACCAACCATGACACGCAGGCCTCTTGCGGGAGGGGGGGGCACTCTCTCGCATACGAGTGGTCACCCCCCCCCTTACAATGTATTGCTAGCTATCACTCACCCCCTCAGGCGCCAGGTAGGGGCTGTCACCCACGCCCTCGGACCTACGAGGGGAGGAAATGCACGTCCCTTTGGTTGACAGCGACCGGTTGGCGAATACAAGGTCCACCAGACTAACACAAATTAACATAACAAAACATAATACTCTGAACACAAAATATAGAAAAATGCCAGGCACGGAAATCCACCCATCATCCTACCAATTGAACACAAACAAAGAAAACTAGCCAAATGTCCGAAGACCACGGNAGGCACGGAAATCCACCCATCATCCTACCAATTGAACACAAACAAAGAAAACTAGCCAAATGTCCGAAGACCACGGTAATCACGGGACATGGGTACCCCTTTTGGTTGAACGGCAGAAACGTCGCCAGCACACAAGCGAGGCGAAGAGAGTGCAGATAGGCACAGACAGCAAAAGAGCCTCACTAACACCAAGCTCCCTAGGAGAGGAGAGTGACTGGGGAAACCACACCCCCTTCCACGAGACAGTTATCGGGAGTACGGTCACCCCAGCCACCACAAACTCTTCCATCACCGACTTTACCAAGTCCTGGTTATTCTCATAGCAGTCACGCTTCTTGACAAACGACTATTTTAACCCTAGACACTGGACGACCTGACCATCCAGGATATAAGTGGGTTTTCTGAACTGGTTTGAAAACCACCAAGTCAGGTTTCCGCAGTCCATCAGCGGTCCTATATTTTGGTTCGCGCCGTACGTGAAACCCCTTCTCAAAAATATGATCTGCTACCACCACCACGAGGTGGACGTGTCGGGAGATCCACGCATCATGGGTGCGAGGGCATTCCTGCACCACATTATACGCAGTCTCAGCATCTGTACAACCCGCCCAACACTTTGGCAAGGAGCCAGAGGGGCCCGTCCTGCCTCTGCTTGTTCTCACCTTTGTTGGGAGACTATTGCTGATTAACTGCACATAGGAAATGAAATCAGACGAGGGGACCCCCTCCCGGACCCCTGAGAGAGCCAATAAGTAGAGGTTGTTGAAGAGGGGGTGGTGGGTTTCATATCAGTACCGTCAACAGAACCTAACCAGACAGTGCTCCATAAGGCTTTAATTTTAGATTAAGTGTCCTGGACCTACCCATTCGTCACATCAGCATTCTCCGTCCATTCTACCCTCCGAAAAAAGTGGGGTAGTTTACAAAGATCTCGCACTGGGGCATAGTTGGACTTAGAAATGTTACACGAGCGAANCTCCGAAAAAAGTGGGGTAGTTTACAAAGATCTCGCACTGGGGCATAGTTGGACTTAGAAATGTTACACGAGCGAAGGAAAGTTGGTAGATAAAGGAAGGTAGTAAAAAGACTCGCAGGATCTCCATCCTCGGATAAGGTTTTAAAGGAGCAGAGGTAATCCGTCTCAAACGCTCCTCTAGGCCAGCCTTGAAAGACCTTACCCCCCTGGAAGTGAAGGAGATTCCCAAATACTTCCAGACCTCCTCCACTCCCAGAGGCACCAGATCCACACCACCGACCCTGAAGAGAGGTTCAGTTAAAATTTTTGCCTTGCGAGTTTTACCCACCGGAACCATCGTTAATGAATGAGAATCAGACGGAGAGAGTTCAAGACCGAAGTTCGCCAAAGATTTCTCAAACTGAGCAAGGTTGATCTGAAGGCCCTCACGAGTGTTGGCGAGAAAAATCATGTCATCCGCAAATGCTAGCCTCGATATCCGATGATCACCAACAGTATATCCAACAGCACCTACCAAGCCACGAAGAGCCTCATCCATAACTAAGTTGAACATAAATAGGGACAAAGGGTCACCCTGACGAACACCCTGATGGAAAGGGTATATCAGGGGTGACCTCACCTGGCAACTGAAGAGTAGTAGTATCCTGGGAGTACAAGCTCCAGATATACCGGAGCACTGCATATGGCGCGCCTCTAGCCCGCAAGACGATGATCAGGGGCAAATGGTGCACCGTATCATACGCCTTGCGGACGTCCAACACGGCCATATACAGTGGCCGGAACCGCTCAGAAGCGTCACCCAGCACCTCGGACAAGGCAAACGCCGTTAGGTACGCAAGCGCTTCGCCACAGATGACGAGGTGAAAGAAACAGTTACAGACTGGTTATCCTCACAGGTGGCAGACGTCAGGCATACAAAAGCTTGTAGAACTTTATGGCAAATGTTTAAACAAATATGGAAAATATGTAGAAAATTAGATAAACATGTAATGAATTAAATAAAAACTGTTTTTTGAAAAAATCTGTGATGATTTATGTTTTATAAGAAATCGGACTTTACTTTCCGAATAACCCTTGTATCATAGATAAAAAAGCAAATATAAAAGGAATTCTTTTGTGACTTAACAAAAAGCATTCGACTGTATGTAACACGTCATTCTTTCAGAAAATTGTCATTCCCACCGTATACAAGGAACTGCGGACTAGTGGTTCATATAATACTAGTGAACTGGCCCGGCTTCTCCCGGTAATAATTTAGTTTTTACAGCGATACTTTGAAAGACAAAAATTGTTACTGGGGCTCATCCTTAAAAGATAAACATATACTGCAGCGGATATTTCTGTAGTCAATTAATTTAATGTTTCTCTTATGATTTAGTCAGCGCAAGACATGTAAGCACCCTAAAAGCTGTTTTTTTACTACTTGATTTCAAACTATTCGACATTTCTCTACAATGATTACATTAAATATAAATGAATTATTCACCAAAAACCTTTCTCAAGAAATTCTCTAAATGACGTTGGAAACCACATCAAAATCCATTAAGTAGTTATAAATACTCAGCGAATACACAGACAGGCGCGGATAAGCGACTTCTTTTATACTATTTCGAGAAGAGATTTGTCGCAAAGGCATCAGCAGGTAGCTCTTATGATTCTGGGTTTAATGAGGTATGGTGTTCCTCAAGGATCCATCTTGGCCTAGTTATTTCCCTGGCCTATAAAAATAAACTCCCTTGTTATGTTTCCAGAAAAGTTAAATTTTTTCTATATCATAATACAGATGGTAGGAAGCTTGTTTTTACAACTAATGACGCCGTCTCAATTTAAGAAAATGTTTTGTGACAGTTAAGATTACACTAAATCTTAACAAAACCGCCTTTCTAATTGTTAGCACGGCAAGTACTCAAGACCATAAAATTCAAATACAGTATTGTGATAAGTGTATTACCGAATATCAGACTGAATAATTCTTATATGGCCTGCACATGATTAGGTGTTGGGAGCAGTCACATTAACAACATTGTGCCCAAACTCCAGGCAGTCTGCTTACGTTATACAATCTTGCCCGTGTAGTTACTACTGCATCACTCAAAAATAGCTATAATACCTACTTTCACACAATAAATTAATTTCAAATTATATTATGGGCACCTTTCTTACACCACACGCAATTTTTTAAAATCCAAAAAAAAGACCTATCGAAAGAATCTCAGGAGAAAAAAATGGATTAATGTCGCCCACTCTAAAAAGTAGTGTAAAGAATAAAGTTATAGGTGAGATAATGTAGAGAGAGATAGTGAAGTTACGTTTGACAGTGTAACATACACAACAATACTACAAAACTCAATAACTACACACAGAAATAGCACTAAAAAAAATACCAATGTTCTACTGAAAACATAACACAACACGTTTTGGAAAATATGTAATTTTTAATTTATTTTCTTATCACCAAAACTTGTTAACAAAAATTTAAAATCTGAAATTGTTTGCAAACAGCATTATTAATTATTCATGACATAATATGTGGACTTAGTTTTCAACCACAATTCAATTAGTGGCCTTGGCAAAACTAGCCCCTCTCATTAACGAGAATACTTCATTAACTTCAGGCCTGATAAATTAAATATGAACTTAAAAAGAATGATTGAATAATGTCTTTTCTCCAGACTAGCTCAAGGTTTAACTGAGAAGCTATGTCATGTTGTCCGTGGTTTAAGGCAGGAGTATCCCCCCGAATGTTGCAGGACATCGTCTTGAGGTCATCCCTTAATAAGGCTCTCGGGCCTATAGTAGACTTACAGTTCCAGCACTTTAAAACAACGTAGTAGTTCGACGTCATTATATCTGCCAAATTACGCGGGCGGTGACCATACGGGCTTGCTTCTCACTAGTTTGGCTCGCTCGTATTCGTCTGCATTGAGACGGCCTGTTTACAGGCGCGAACTCGGGAAATTACCTCAAAAATTAATTAAAACGTCTTCAGGCTAAACCTACGCGTGTCAGGTCATGCCGTCCGAAACCAAGATGGCTAAATCCTACTCAAATGTCTTAACTTAAAAATCTTTTGAAAATCAACCAATCACGAGAATGCTAGAGACAAAAATTATTCACTACGCGAATTAGTTGCTATTTTAAAGGATCAACAACTGCTCAGAAACTAAGGCCTTCTCAACAAAATGCAAATACAGTAGACTGGAAAGACTTATAAACATTTTGCAAAAACAAAATAAATTCGAAAATTACTTGAGCAGTTTATTTACAAAGTAAATCACATTATTACTGCGTCATTCAAAAATAACACACCGAAAATAAAATTACGACTTGAAGTACATAAATAAACAAATAATTTGAATTATGTGTATGGCACAAATTCACGACGTTGCAACTCTTCAAAAACTAAACATTCTCACTTTTATCTGTCAAAATATACTGTTTATATATTCTTTAATTAAATATTCAAAATAAAAGCCAGAATTTTTTAAATATAAACTTTACACACATATAACACCAGAAACTGCAATATTTCTACATGTTTCAACAGCTTAAAATTTGGTTAAAAACGCGTACATTTATCTGGTATTAAGCTGTATCTAATAAATAACCGAGTGATATCAAAGAATTTCGCAAAACCGATGTAAAAAAAGAAGTTACTGATATACATTGAAGAGCCAAAAAAACTGGTATAGGCGTGCGTATGAATGTAACAGAGGTATGGAACCAATCAGAGTAACGCGATGCGGTCGGCAGCTAGATCGGTTACTGCTGCTACAGTGGCAGGTTATCAAGATTTAAGTGAGTTTGAACGTGGTGTTATAGTCGGCGCACGAGAGATGGGACATAGCATCTCCGAGGTAGCGATAACATTTGGATGTTCGCGTACGACCATTTCACGAGTGTACCGTGAATATTGGGAATCCGGTAAAACATCACATTTTCGACATCGCTGCGGCCGGAAAAAGATCTTGAAAGAACGGGACAAACGACGACTGACGAGAATCATTAAACGTGACAGACGTGCAACACTTTCTCAAATTGGCGCAGATTGGATTTGTGGACTGCCCTGCAGTATTCATGGTGTTAATTGCCTACTGCATACCTTCAAACATTAGTCTAGTCCATGCCACGTCGTCTTGCGACACTTTTGCGTCCTTGGTTAGTTTTGGGGGGGGGGAGGCTACACGATATAAGGCAGGTGTACCAGTTTTTTTGGCTCTTCAGTGTAAATATTGAGCCCACTTTCCTCTACATGGGTGCAAACAAATTTTAATGAATCTATTATACGGAAAAATAGTAGATAGGCCTTGACGTCTTGTTGGCGGCAATGTTATAAGATATAGAACAAGAAGCATATGCAATAGTATTGAAACAATTACAAATACATGCACGCCTTACCTGGAATTCGAATCGAAAAAATTTCGTTCCATTAACTAATGTGCAATTAACTGCAGCGGAAATCGTATTCAGAATATTAACTTCGGTTGTAATCAGTCAAAATTTTATTATTGGGTTCACTGACCTGAAATATTACAGAGCCATCACTTTACAAATAAGAGTCTGAGCCATTTAAAACACCTTGGTTGACATCACCTACCGTAGCGTTACATGCATAAAGAATTTTGTGGAAATCGATTGATAAGTGCGTGAGATATGATATAAAAACCTAATTTTTTATTTAGGGATATCATACAAATTTGTCTAAATTACTGTTTTGTATACGATGCTTCTTAAATGTGCTGTCAGCATAGAAAATTTGGTGGAATTTTGTTAAATTGTTTAATAGATATGACAAACTTATCAAAATATTTATATGGCTGTCATTTTACAATGTAATGTTTGACCCCACTTAAATCACATAAAATTACACGGACTGCTGTATAACAACTGATGTGCGAAATTTATGTAAATTAGTTTAAGTGTTCCGGAAATATGACAAAATGGTCAATTTTCTCACCTGGCTCTACATCGCAAAAAGGCTGGCAAAAGTGTATCTTTGTATGCATAATTGATGCTTCTAATGAATACTGTTAGTGTACAAAATTTGGTTAAATTTTGTTGAATTGTTTAATGGACAATACATACAAAACTAATTTTTTTTATATTAACGCAGTTTAAAAAAATCTGCCATAGCTAAAATTAGTTAGTTTGCATTACCTACTATAGCACAACTTGCGTGTAAAATTTGGAGTAAATCTGTTGGATTGTCATCGAGATATAACATAAAACGTAAATTTTATTCATTTGACGGTCTTCATATATGGAGTAAAAAAAAAGTTTTAGCCCATTAAATCACTGTCATAAATTAATTTTACAAAGTTAAGTTAAAATCAGTTACATTGTTTAGTGGATATAAAACACTATGCTAAAGTCTTATTATAGCTTTCGTTCTGAAAACATGTATGGCAATCTTGAAACATAAAATGTAATATATCTTATTAGAGTACAAATTCTTTGCCAAATTTGATCGGATATGACTGACTGTTTCTCAAGATGACAGAAAAACTCCAATAATTCATGTAGGGCTATCTTAAAAAATGGTAGAGAAATGAGGCTCTGTATAGACAAATTTGATCTTTAAAATAGACACTGCCAGCAAACAAAGTTAAGTTGAAAGTTATTTCGTAGTTTCGTCAAAATAACATAATGAGAAAAAAGTGTGCATATGGCCGCCATTTTGAAAATACGTTCCTGACTTACTTAAAATATATCAGTTTACATGGCTTGCCATAATAATATTTGTTTGCCAAATTTGGTGGGAATATTTTGTTTTTATATTATTATATAAAATAAAAGTGTCATTTATTTAATGTTATCTTACAAAATGGCAAACAAAATATGCTTTATAAGGACACATTTAATTTTTGCAATATATAGTGCCAACAAACAAAGTTAACTTCAAATTAATTATATGGTTTCATCGATAAAGAATACTAACCTAAAACAACAGAATGTCTGCCAGTTTAAAAATAAGTATATGATCTACTTTCACCATACCAGTCTACGTCAGTTGCCGCCGTGCCATTTGTTTGCCAAATTTGGCAGGAATCGGGTGCATGTTTACTGAGATATGATATAAAACATTATTTGTTAGTCTAGTGCTATCTTACTAAATTTTGGCTAAAAGAGGCACAGTAAAGGCACATTTGATAGTGGCAATATATAAGCATCCATATTTAAGGTGTAATTGATTACATGTTTTGGGCGATATAATAAACTTAGCCAAAATGGCTAAACGGCTGCCATTTTGAATAGAAGTGTCTTACCTTCTTAACACATACCTGCCGCAGTAATATTTGAATGCCAAATTTGCAAGGAATCTGTTATGTTTCTCGAGACATTAGATAAAATTATTTACTTATTTGTGTGGCAGTATCTTACAAACTGGAGGAGTAAAGAGGCTGTCTTATGATGCTTGTAATACATATTTTTAGAATACAAAATTTGGTGACAATTGGCATAATAATATAACAGATATATCGAATAAACCTATAAAAATTTTATGACCACCATTTTGAAAATAAGTGCCTAATTTATTCAAATTGCATATATTTACATTGCCTACCGTAGTTTTCCTTGCTGCGAAATCTGGCGAGAATTGGTTGAGCAGTTTTTCAGATATAAAACAAATATATTATTTTTTCATGTGGTGCTGTCTTCCACAATGGCGGACTAACAAATATATTTTATGCTAAATACAATGCTTACATGATGCACTACAATCGGTTGAATGGTTCGCGAGACATTATATATCACCATAAATGATAATGTGGCCGCCATTTCGAGAGTAAGTACCTGGCGTGGTCAATAATTATAAACGTCAGGTGTGCTTACTAAAAACTATATTTATACCGAATTTGGTTAAAATCGGTTTACACGTTCAATAATTAAAGGATAAACACACAGGCACACACAAACGGTGCATGGTTTCTGTAGCATTAATGGTGTGCAAAATTTGGTGGAAATTAGTTTGATTGTTCCGGAAATATGGAAAAATGTTCAATTTTGTCATCTAGCAAAATATCGCAAACTTGTCGGGAAAAGAGGATTTTTGTAGGAACAACTGATGCTTCAAATGAATACTATTAGCGTTAAAAATTTGGTTACGTTTTGCTACAGTATTCAATAAATATAAAATACTAACAAAAATTATTTATATTTACCCCATTAAAAAAACTTGTGGCGAGCCTAAAACATGTTCGTTTACATTCATTACTGTAGCACTAATTTTGTAGGAGTCCTTTCATTGATCCTAGAAATATTGCAAAAAACATCCCATCCATTTTTTTTCTCATGATCTTCCTAAATGGAGATTAAAATATTATGTATTAGCACATTAGATGATTGTCATAGATGCAGTATATGATGTTAAGTTACAATCAGTTTCATAGTTTCGCAGATATAGCACATTATGATAAAGTGTTACAAGTGTTATTATAGCCGCCATTCTTGCAAATAAGTGTCTGAAACAGGTAATAAATTAAAATTAATATGGTGTACTATGGTACAAATTCTTCGCCAAATGTGGTGGGAATCAGCTAATTTTTTTCTGAGATATGACATAAAAATTATATTCTATCGCGTAAGGCTATCTTACAAAACGGCGGAAGAATGAGGCTCTCTACAGACACAATTGTGTTTATAATAAATACTGCCATCATCAAAAGTTAATTTGGAATTTGTTTAGTCATTACAAATATATAAGTTACGGAGGTAAAATGTTTATATGGCCAACATTTTGAAAATTAAGCATCTGACCACTCAAAACAAATAATTTTACATGGCCTGCCATAGAACTACTTGCTTGCAAAATTTCGTGGGAATCTGTTGGTTTTCTACTGAGATACGAAATAAAAATTTTAATTTGTGTGATGCCATCTTACAAAATGCCGGACAAAATTTACTTTGTGTGGACACATTTGATTGTTCTAATACCCACTTCCAGCATACAAAATTATGTTCGAATTAATTATATGCTTTTGACGATAAAGCATATTAAGCTAAAAAGGCTATATGGCCATAACTTTGAAAATAAAAATTTGACCTACTTAAAACATACCGGGTTTCGTCACCTTCCTCAGTACTACTTGTCTGCAATATTTGGTAGGAATCGGTTAATTGTTTCCTGAGATATTGCATAAAAATTTATTAATTAATGTAGTTCTATCTTGCAAATAGGTGGACAAAAAAGCCTCCATGTAGACACCTTTGATATTTGTAATATAATATGCAATCATAAAAATATAAGTAGGAAATGATTAAATGGTTTTGACTGTATAGCATACTAAACTAAAATTGCTCTATACCTGCCATTTTGAATATAAGAATTTGACGTATTTCAAACATACCTGTTTACATCACCTGCTACAGTACTACTGGTTTGCCAAATTTGGCAGGTATAGGTCAATAATTTTTTCGAGATATAGCATAAAAAATATATTTATTACTCTTGTGATACCTTACCAATAGTTGTCAAAATTAGCTATGTGTTGGCATATATGATGCTACTAACAGATACTTTCAGCATACAAAATTTGGTCTAAATTTGTCAGACTCTATGACAGATATACCAAATAAACGTAAAATAGTTGTATGGCCATAATTTTTAAAATAAGTGCCTAATCAGTACCACTGACATATTTACTTAGCCTAACATATTGTTACTTGAAATATTTTACGAGAAATGCTTGAGATATTTTCTATATATTTTTCTTTTAAAAGCTTTATGTTTTTATGTGAGGCTATCTTTCAAAATAACGAACCGACCTCAATACCCATATGTAAATGTAATATTTACATCATGCACTGTCAATATACAAAAATAGTGTGTAAATCGGTTTAATAGTTCCAGAGGTATGACATATACCCCTAAATATTCAAATTGCCTCGATTTTGAAAGTAAGTGAGCCCGCGTAGTCGAAAACTATAAAAGTGAGATTTCGTTACTAAGAATAATATCTGACCCATGTTCGGTGAAATTCGTTTCGCGTGTTCAAAAGTTTTTAGGGACACGCACACATTTAGACACACAATACACACACATCCACACACAGACACACAAACAGGAAAGTAATCTCATATGCCTTTATTTCCATCGGAAGGTAAGCTAAAAACCAATCTCAGGAAATAACCCTAAAATCATACCATCAAAACACGTCTCAAAATATGTCTCAAAAACATGCCACATTAACATGCCTAAAAAACATTAACCTCAAAAACATGCCTCATATATCCGACCTCAAATATCAACCTCAAAATTCCTTTAAAAAGGACCTCATAAATCAGGCCTCAAAATCAGGCCAAAAAAAAGACCACATCAAACAGAACTTAAACAGAACTTGGTCGACTTTGAAGTACCCTGGAAAGAGCTAACACTGCATACTGAATCATGTATATAGAGATGTGTTGGACACGAATAGCATAATTCTCCTTTATCAATTTAGATTCTCTATCTCATTTTATTACATATTAATTGTGCGTTCGAAGGTTTACTACTTCCTGTGAAGAATATAGAGCCAAGGCCAGCGCCTACGTCAAAATCTCGCCCACAGTGTCGATACTGCAACAATACTTTAGCTCATTGCACGCCGACATGAGAAGAGTGAATATTTGAAGAAAAACCCCATGCAAGCATTTGCGAATTGTGAATTTTTAATTTATAAATACACGGAAAATTCATTTCAATTTACAAAATTGTCTGTTGTATTTTTACACCAATCCTTTATACTCTTCCCGCAAACCTCCATGCCATGGTATAGGCACTTCACGACGATCATTCAACATCCTCCGATCACTGGGAAATATCGACAGATTTTTGTAAGCACGAAAGAGAATAATTTTTTTTATAGTTTCCGGACTTGAACTCAGGTCCCTATACCATACCTCACGTATGGAGATAACTTAAATCTTTATATCAAGTGCGTATAAGCACGTAGAAGAAAATCATGTAGAAACATATTTTTAAATAATCCGAAACTCATGTCGGTATTCGAACTGTAGACCTGGATCTTTCTTTAACATAATTATTCTATGGCCAAATATTGTCTAACCGCCTAGGTTATATGATTCATACCCCATGCATTTATGTGGAATTTACTCCTGCATTTTTCACAAAATGTCACATGTTGACGAATAGATAGGTTTGGTGAGATCGATGCCGATAGTATTGGGCTGTGACATGGTGCGGCCCATGTTTGAATTTGTATATATACGAAACACATTCAATTTGGTTGTGACTCTCTTTGGAAGACTTCGGTATTGACAATATTCAAAATTGGGAAAAATTAAGTTAAGTAGTTCAGTTTAATATTTATGACCAAATAAATCGTAATATTTATTTTAAGAAGTCAATGTTTTTTTATTCAAAATTAATATAATTTATATATAAGTAGTTAAGCTTTTTGATATTCTGTTTTCTTGTATTCATTAGCGTATGTTAACAAAAATTTGAATGTTTCTCTATTGTTAAGTGACAATGAGAAAATTAATTAATATATTTTGTTTCTTCTCAGTGTTTATATTTCAAATTAATATTCTTTTTCTATTTCACTATGTAATTTTTTAGATTTATCAAAATTTTTCTTATAAATAAATTTTAGACAATCTGAAAACATATGTTTTTTAATTAATTGATATATTCAAATGTTACCTTCTATTATAATAAGTATATGTTTACAAATGAAGCAATTTAATATGTTTTACTTTATTACAATTTTCATATTTCATTGTAAGGTTTTACATTTTTAAAATAAAAAATTACTAAACTTTGTTTTATAACAAATAAATATGGATTAAATGCTTAACAATTTAAATAACTCTATAAACTAGATAAAACTTCAAGAGTAAATATAAAATAAAAAACATAAAACGTAATTTTTCAATTCATCATACAATTTTCGGTAATAAAAATGTTGTCTCTTCCTCACGATAGTTTAAAAAAAAATTTTCCAGATCGGTTTGTAAAACTTATTAAAACCAAAAATGTTAACATTTTTACTGAAAAGGTTTTATCTTAGTATTAAAAAATTATTATAAATAGCAATGGTCAATCAGTNTTAAAAAATAATTATAAATAGCAATGGTCAATCAGTGCATAATATTAAATTTTAATGTAATTATAAAAAAATTTAAAAAAAAATTTTTTATGTTTGCGACGTTTAAATGTTTGTTTCAGATTAAGATGTAAATTTATGCAAAAAGTTTAAAAAAGGAGACAAAAATTTTTTATGTAAAAGATTTTTAAAAAAATTTTATTGGTGCAAAAATGTGATTAATCATGTGTTCTGTACTTCGTCAGATTATTCTGCTAGAATACAAATGACAAAGAAAAAAATATGTCATCATAAATCAAAACAATACACTCCGAATCCCTTTTGTAGTTTATGCTGATTTTTAGTTATATTACCTAAGACATTCAACTTAATTTCTTGTTCTGTATAAAGGGGTTTAGGATATATATATATATATATATATATATATATATATATATATATATATACATATATATATACAGGTTGTATCAGTACAGCGGTTAAAAACTTTCAGNCAAACAAATATTGTATAGGAATATATGGGCGGAAGTGACGCGTTGAGACAAACACAAAAACATAACACATTAACAGAAACTTAAAATGTTCATTAGCAGAATACTTAACGAGGGATTATGTACAGAAAATGTTAAAACAGTTGCTGGAAATGCATCCACCAACAGTTAAGCATGCTTGGCGACCTCTACATATGGCGTGATTGGTTGACAATGGTGGCGTGCGTGAAATACCCGGTGTATTTGAATCTGTTCGCCAATCACTCCACTGACGCTACCGAGCTTGCATTACAGTCGGTGGTAGTAATTTTGAGGAATTGTCATAAACATGGCTGTAAAAAGGCATTTAGCGGCGACGTTGTAAATAAACAATGTGTTGCATTTCAAGTGTTATTTTTGTGTTTGTGCCTCAACGCGTCACTCCCGCCCATATATTCCTACACAATAATTGTTTATTTTAGTTATCTGTACCACCCCTCAATGTTTGTCCCATGATTTTAGAATCATCCTGTATATAATTTTATATATATATATATATATATATATATAGTATTTGGAAAAAAACTATCAATTTCGTTTAAATTGTAAACATTGTAAAAACTAAAATTTAAATTGGGTAATTGGAAAACTACGAAGATGATGAGTGCCACGGTTCTTCATCGTCCTGTTCAAGTTCCTCTTCTTCTGAAGCCTCCGCTCAATAGGTGTCGTCGTTGTAAGAGTTAGGCTCAGCTGGAATTAACAATTCCAGTGAATCTTTTGTAAATGCCATCGACTTCTTTTTGGATGTTGGTCTCAAGCTGGTTATGATTGGGTCTGAGCTTAGCAATAGCCTGTTTATTATATCTAGATTGCATAACTCTCTTGAAAATGTTCTTGCGAAGTTCTCTCAGTAGAACCTAAAATGCTTATTCAGTGCTTCAGCAGCTTCTTCTGAAAGCAACCAAATCGGCAATAATGATTTTTCTATTACAAGTGCACCGTGAACAAAACTTTTGTGCATTGTGGGCGTCATAGGATGCCATGGAAACAGACACATATAAAGCTTTGCTGTTTCAAAAGTATACTCTACAAATTTATGTAAATAGACTATGTAACCACTTGATATCACTTCTAAAATGACTTTAAGTAGATAAATCAAATTAAAATCAACACCAGTGATTTTAGCAGCTAGCTGCGGATTGGTGAAAAATATTCTGCTGGTGTTACCATTATTGGTGTTGCCAAATCCAGCTTTAGGCACATCCACTATTAAACCCATTTCTTGTCGGAATTTCTCTTTTATTCTTCTTTTCCTCTTGTTAAAAATGGCTTTGTCACCATCTGTTCTTAACTGCCTTTTTTCACAGGGAGTTTATACGAAAACTGTAATATGCTTTCGAAAAAACGAATCCTGGCGTGCAAAATAGACAAGCCAAATGTTAGTGCATCTACATCAACATTCTTTTTGATAGTTTAATAATTAAATTACTGCTAGGTCGCGCCCCAAATGTAGAACCTCATTGTTGAGGTCGTTTGTGTGGTGGCACTACACACTTTCACATCTACCATTGTGAGTGCCATATGTTTCACAGAATATGATTGTTCGTTCAGCGTAAATTCGGTGTTACGTAAAGAATTTATGGCGTTTTCTACGTATTCGATTTCTTGCTGAGTAATATCCACAGTTTCTTTCACAAATCTTATTCTAATAGGATGAAAATATCGTGGCGAAAATGGGGTTGGCTTCTGCCATATAACTTTTTTTTTGTACCACAAACTAATTGCAGAGGCTTAAAGCTTCTGTGAAAAATATTGGCATTAGTAGTATCATTTTGCATCTTTTGTTTGAATTGCGCCTGTTTTGGCCCATCACAAACCCACTTGCAAATCAGCTCTAACGTGTTACGTTCTTCTGGACTTAAGTAATATGAAACCTCCTCCAAATACGTTAATAATCTTGTGACAGTATGGTTTAGCAAATCTTGTAGATTTACTTCAGCACATGTTTCCGACACTTCATATGACTCTTTATGTGGATAGCAGTCATTTTTCGCTTTTTGAAGCAAGCTATAACTTGGATATAACTTTTTATTGGTGCTTCTAATTATCTCATATTGTCGCCGAGAAATATCAGCTTCCACAAACATTGATAGAGCGCGTAATTGTGTTAATTGTTTCTCATCGCCCTGTTGAGACTTTTCGTACGCTTTATTTAACTTCGTAGCTCGCTTTGGAGAAATAATTATTTTTTTCAGTATATTGGAAGCATCTCTCATTCCAGAAGTTTGTAATTTTTCTGCACAGCATGCATCAATATGTCATAATCTGCAGCAGTACGGAGTTCCACTGTTTTTCTGCTTTTACTTCTTTCACTCAACTCTGTGAATGATTTTATTGGTCGACCCCATCTTCACTGCTGCACTGTCGGTATTTCAAATGTTTTCTGCAGCCATTCATCATTATTTTGAAGGAATGTTTTTTTCCGTTGTATCTGCTTTCTTCCACCTTCACTGGAGTTCATATTTTTTATACGAAAATTTTTTCTTCAAGCTGTTTATTTGATTTTCAGAGAAGTCTTTGCAATATAAAATGTATGTTTCCAAATATTTAAATTTTTCGTCAAGATTGGGTAAGTTTTGCTGTTGAATTTTGTCATACAGCGATTTTCATGTCACTACTCTCACAACAGAGCCGCCAAATGATTCTTAAACAAAATAAAGACCAAGTTAAGATAATTTAAATTTAAAATCAAAAGTTCCGTTATTTTTCACTATCATAATGATTGACCCTTACGACGAGAATCTCCGGATATCGGCGAATAATTTTAAAATGATTCTAATGTATAAGGTCTTTTCTTTCAACTATAATAAAAATAATAACCGGGACACGCCCTGAAGTACTACAAAAACCTTAAAGTACACAAAAAAGTGGTTGAAAAATAAAAAAACCTAAGCCCATTTTTGATCAGCTAAAATATAATCCTTATTTTAACAAATAAAACAATAAATACTTTAAAAGTATGTGTTTTTACCAGCGTCTTCTAAATCCATGACTGTATACTTGAAGAAAAACACTCAGCAAAAAATATTCACGGTTGAACTGAGACGTTTACGCTTAGACTGCCGAGAACGTTAAGTACACTTACAGTGACGATCAAGTTTCGACTAAGTTACTGAGTGGGCTCAGCCGATGAGAGATGGGGAAGGGTTGCCTATTGTTCTCTGTCTATTCTACTTGCTCATAAACTGGTTTTTTTCTACGTGCTTGAGTTCTGTGAAATTGACTTTTGACCGCCTAGATTGGCGAAATACCCCTATGTACAACATGAATAACTTTTCCAATTTCAGTAGTCTTTTTTTTGTTTGCTCAATGTTTTTATTCTAGCACTCTTGTCATAAATATTTAAATGGTTTTATTCTTCCCTTAGTTTACCAAGAAACCAATTTTAAATATTCTTTCCAACAACATCAGTTTTCGTGGTTTTGTGATTTTAGTTACTGTGGTGCTACTAAAAGGATAATATGATAACTTTGCGACGCTAGCGCTCGTCGCGCTAGTCGTCTTCGTTGGCGCCAACTCTGCTCGGTGGTATGCTATATGCTCGGCTCAGATCCCCTCCCTTTTCCACCCCTGTTCACCCTCCCTCAATTTCCCTTCGTTTAGTGCGTCATCATTTTTTTAATTAGCCCAATTTATTTAGGTAGTTGCACGTCTCGCGCTCCTCCTACTCTACACCCTGCCATCGCGTGAAGAGTTCCTTAAAATCTGCTAAAATGAATTAGATTGCCAATTTGTCGTCCAACGGACTTATTGCCGTGATAAGGCATTTTGTATATCATTTTTCCCCCTCGGCCGCTGAGTGAATGAGCTATTCAAAACGGTGAGTCGTGGACCATGCGTTTTTGTGATAGCTGGGCTTTTTAATTGTTTTAATGTCTTGTGTGGTGTAGATGTGGTGTGTCGGGTATGCAGTAGGGTTAGCGTTTTTTTATTGTGGTCTCGGTCGCAGTCTAAATTTGGTTTTGGCTTTAACTAAGACCTATCGTTGCTGTGTTTATCCTGATTTAACGTGTTGTGTTTAGTCTTGTTTGCTGCACAAGAATAAATTCCTTTCTAAAATCCTTCATGTCCACGACTCTTGCGTTGGGCGTAGTCAATCTTATTTAATTGTGCTCGTTCATTGATATTTTATTCGGTAGGAGCTCCGACGGGTCATTTGACTGTCTCCTCCGAAACGTCAATTTTATAGAGTATTTTAAAACGAATATTTTTATCTTTTGGTTTTTTGAAAAGGAGTCTTTACTGGACTCATAAAGCTGCCCTCCTTTCTTAATTGCTCTTATTGTTAGTCTAGTCATATATATTGCTTTAATTGTATTCTGCAAATAATAATGGCTTTAAAAATATTTAATCAACAAATCAATTTATCAAAATCATGTAAAATTTTAATCTTTGTGTGGATGCGAAAAGAAAGATAAAATTATTGTCAACACTTCTTATTATTTGCCAAGTGGCTATGTTCAAACATCTAGGGTGCTGCTTTGTTTTTCATAGTATATTTTATTGGTAAAATATATGAATCATAAATGAATTTTGTATGTATTTTATATGTGTTTCGGCACAACGTAATAGTGTATTGTAGAAGTAATTTCAGCTTAAAGTAAATAATGACATTTGTGAACAACATTCTGTGAGAGAAACAGATAATTTAGGTAAAGTAAATTTAGCAAAAATAGTTTAAAAACTTTATCACAAAGACAATTCTCAGCTGGTAACTGAACAGACTTACAGTTTTGAATTTAAAAACCACGAAACGATTAGTTTCTTTGACAATATGTTAAATTTAGCAGTATAAATTTAAGTAAATAAATTTATTTAATGCAGATACTTTACTTAATGCAGATTAAAACATATTATGCTATGTGATAATAGCCATAGTTGACGTAATATTTCCATATTATGGAGTAAGTTGTATTTAACTTAAGTATGGAAAAATTGATAAGGCAGACAACAGAGGTCATGTGTAAAATTAATATTTTAAAAATTAGTCACATTATTAATTATTTTTAAATAATGGTTAATTGTCAGTTGCAGGAAACAATCACATATCTGTAGGAAATATAAGAAATTTTTAAGGGTGAGCGCAACAATTGAAAATAAAGAAAGAAGAGCAAAATAATTCCGCCTGCGATGGAGAAAACCGGCCTGCTTTGCAAAGATTGACTTACAGAAGTAAATGTTTGGAAGAGCTGTTCTGAGGTACTTGCAGATGGTAAGGAATGTCACAAATCGGCGTGGGAGTAAGGGGAGCCGCGACACCGTGCGTTCAGATTGTTCGGATACAGCGTAGTTAAGGTGAAGTCTAACCATTGAATTTCGAAACCAGTATTGCCTTCGGTATTTGCCTAGTCGTCGTTTCTACCTACAGTTCCACATCACAGATAAAAATTTTGGTATAAACTACCATTTTCCCAAAATTAAAATAATTTATTTGACACAAACAAATTAAAGTGTGGAAGAAAAACTCCCAGCTCTTATAAGCCGGAAGCTAAATATTGTAAAATTGCAGATAAAATTTGTGAAGCGCACTGAAAAACTATAAAAAAAACCTTTCATTTATTTCAAAGTAGTAATTAGTTAGTGTTGATCTTAACAGAAGTCACTGAACAGACGAAAAATAAGTGCAATCTCTTCGAAACCTTAAGTTAATATATTTTTCGTCAGTTTTGGATTTGCATATTATAATAGCAATACAATGTTTTCAGTATTTAGATTTCACAACTTTGTAGTGATAAAGTGTCTTAATTATTTCCATTGTAGTTACTTTATCTAAATTTTGAATTACAATTACAAAATGTTCTTCACGGACCATTATTTACGTGAAGCCCGAATGAGGCATATGATAAAATATTACGTAATTTTATTATCATTTTAGTAATTCCAGCGTTACAATTTCTACAAAATTAGAAGAAAAAAAACTGATGCTGTCGAAACGAATATTTAAACATTTTTTTCTTGATAAACTAAATGAATAATAAAACATGACAAGAATGCGAGAATAAAAATCTGAGCAAACAAAAACGAGACTACTGAACATTCAAAAGTTCTTCACGTTGTGCGAAGTGAATTTATTAAATCTTCCAACAAATTGAGATGTCATTTGGAAATTTGAATATTGTTTAGTTCTTGAAAAGGAAGAAAAATTAAGTGATATACAATAAAAACTATTTCAAAATTCCCAGAGAAAATCTTCATTAAGTTGAATATCTTAGGTAATATAACGTTCAAAGAGGATCTACAGTCATTTTCAGTTTTAAAATAAAAAAATTTACATTATTACAAGTTTTTCCTCCCAATTTGTCGGTTATTCGTTAAAAAGTTTGGAAATTACACTAAATTAATTACCGTAGTGATAATACGAAAATGGACAACAATTAAGTTGCTTTTATCGCCTGAAGTTGTTGTCAGGAAACACTGATATAATTTTTTTCCAAACGAACACCTATATTTAATTACTAAACAAATTGTTATCTTATATTTATTTCAAATCGGATGAAAAATCTACTAAATATGTTTCTTCTAAACATGAATTTTATAGGACAAAAAACACACACAACCAAATATTTGGAAGAATACACAAAAATGTATAAATAGAATTGATTAATTTAAGAAAATATTTATTAAAAAATTGTTAAACATATTAGTCTCAAAGCGTTTATTTGATATTAAGTTGTAATGCACAGTTGAGGAATGAATGAATGAAGAGATTTAAGCGGCTTTTAACAGCGAGGTCACGAGAGTCGACACAGTTTTGAAGAATAAACTGAACTAGACTTTCTAACTGATTGCATACAGAACTTATTCTTAGAACAATACAAGTAAATAGATTTGGCCGATCTGAGGACAAGGGCTGGGGGCTGTGGATCTGCTGATAAGCCCCCATCTTGGACTCCGTCATCATTTCCTACAAAATAACTTCAGAAATAATTTATTTTACCAAAAAACACTTTTTCCAAACACAATTTTTTTTCCCAAACCCTCCTAATTTCTAAAAATTTGTGAAAAAAGTGCTTACTCCTCAATGTGGCTAGCTAATTACTAAGTGTGGCTGGCGTATCCCGAATCTCAGCCACAATAAGGAATCTGAGGAGTCGATAAAATAAAATAAATATAAATTTATTTTCTCAAATTAAATATATGATTTTAATTAAAATATTTAAGGGTGTAAGTATTGAGTTTTATATCACCGGACTCGTATTTTCAAGGTGCGTACGATTGTGATGTCATATCGATTATTTAACCCTATGTCAGGGCAACCATATTGGGTTACGAGGCATGCCCCAAGGCCCCCTTCCCCATTACCCATTTCAAAACTGAATACCTTCACCCCCCATTACCAACACACATCACGCACACACCTCAATCATTATACAATATCGTCACCCCACCGTATCCCCTCTCCCACTACCCCCTCTTCAACGCTTCTTCAAACCCATTTTTTTCTGTAAAAGTATCTAACAACCAAAGCGATTTGTGTCACTGCCCCCAAACGTAGTAGTTGGAAATTACATTGAAAGTATCAATACATTCACCCAACTCCCCTCAAAGACACTCAAAACACACCGCATACCTCACATCCCAAGACCACATTAACCCCCACTAACAACATATTTCGTCCTCCAAACACACGACCATGCCCTCAACCCCATCCCGCCAAACAAACCAAACCGTCACGGAAAGCATCGACCGACCCACTTCACCATTTCTCCTACCTACTGCCCAACACATTTCCCAACCCGCTCTCGTGGGTCAGGTAGCAGGCTGGTCTTGTCAAATCAGTCGAAAAACTATCTGTCATCTTGAAATCGATGCATTTAGAAATAATTATAACTATTTTGTTTAAATTTATTTGAATTATAATTAGAGAAATGCCAAAAACCTTAAAAAAGATACAGTAAAATGTATCAAAAGTAAAGTTTTAATGCAAAATCTGTTTATAACAGTTAGATTATGTAAATGTTGCACTTTCCCACGAGACTTAGTAACATTGAAAGAAGAAGAATTATTCACAGAGGGATGGGGATATAAACCCACAAACTCTTGAATAAGAGTCAGGAGCTCTAACCAATATGCTACACAAATGGCCATAAAGATCAATGCTTAGATGTTGTATAACAGCCGTCCTAACAAAGACACTTCATTCCCTAGTACAATTACATTCGTGTATTAAACATTTTGTGATATATTTTTTCAATCAATGCATATATGACTCATGACCACATTTATTAGAGTGCTTTTTTCAGTTTCAATTCATCGTATTTACCATTTTTAAAAAATTTTTAATGCAAATGTTCTATTAAAAAACAATCGAAATTTTCAGTCAGGGTTTGAATCACATGTGCCTACGTTCAAATTGAATGTTTTTATGTATTCGTTTTAAATAAAGATTATGTAGCATACCACATTTTTTCGCAAGTCGGCTCGTAAGCATGCGAATGTCTATAGGCATTTAGATAGGTGAATATAATTAGCGAAGTCTCAGGAGGCAGACTCGTAAAATTCAGTTTGCAAGTATCATTTCCGGCTCCAGGAATGTATGTTAAACCCCATTATAACCATAGTGATTAGCCAATATATTTGTTTTATTTTAATGTTTTTAACGACAAAACTTTATAACAGACTGGTAACGATATAGGGTTAGTAAGAAAAATTGTCACATTTTTGTTTTGAAATTTATTAAAATATATTACTACAAAAATACTCAAAAATATTCATGTTCGTCCATGTAAAGTGTGCATCCTTATACAAATCTCAGTCCTTCGTTAAACACGAAACCAACTATTCAGGTACTTATAAACTTCCTGTCGCCTAGCAGTAAGCTTGAAGGCAAAGTGCTTGCAGCAAAAGCAACACTAATATGCCACTGAAAGTTCTGTAGATGATACACTAGTGGACCCAGCTGGTTCGGCTGTCATATCGGAAGGAGCAGGAACCAGGAATGAATATCGCTTCGTGGAAAGAGATGATGCTCTTGGTGATGAGTGAACAGGTTTGTCGTTCATACTGGTTTAAAGTCGATTTTGGTAGATGTGTCATAGGATCGAAATTACCATTAATCACACCGCCGATGGTAGCTGCAAGAAATCTCTTTTGCAGAACCACCACCGTGACTTCAATGAGGCCTGTAGTTCAACTTTGTATGACCTAATATTTTTGCAGTATGTATCACTGCGATAAAACAATGACCCTCTCCATAAGCATATATACTTAATGCGGTTGCGATTGATCATACAGCCATAAATTTCATGCTATGGTGCGATGTGTTTGTGTGAGAATACCTTGTCACACTAGCTGCAGGGATACGATTTTTCTGGCAGAGGTCACCCATTCGAAGAATGTGATGGCTCTGTCTGCATCATCATGCCTGAATATGTTGATGGGGGTTCTGCTGCAGGTGTCCAATCTGAAGAACTCGATGGCACTTCTGCTGGACCCATAACTGAAGTCTCAATAATATTTATTCAAGATACTATCAACTGTTGATACGATCTGCCTCTCACCCGGATCTCTATACATCTAAACTCTATAAAGTGAACCCGCCTACCTAAATATCCACTCATGATGTCATGCAGATGATGTAATGCACCATATTTGGTGATAATGTAGGTTTCGTTGCACCTGCTGAGGAGTTGTTCAGTAATACATTTGTACTTGTTGTAGGCATTGAAACATAGGAGTTACAGGAATGAAACGTTGTTACTGTCGTCAATCAAACCGATAATGGGAATTGCAACAAACTATATGTAAACATCTCAGCACTGTAGGCGCCTTCAATGTCCACTGAAGAGCAAAAAATACTGGTATAGGCGTACGTATGCAAAAAACAGAGGTATGGAACCAATCAGATTAACGCGATGCGGTCGGCAGCGCCTATATAAGGCAACAAGCGTCTGGCGAAGTTGCTAGATCGGTTACTGCTGCTACAATGGCAGGTTATCAAGATTTAAGTGAGTTTGAACGTTGTGTTATAATCGGCGCACGAGAGATGAGACATAGCATCTCCGAGGTAGCAATAAAATTTGGATTTTCGTGTACGACGATATCACGAGTGTACTGTGAATATCGGGAACCCGGTAAAACGTCAAATCTTCGACATCGCTGGGGCCGGAAAAAGATCGTGAACGAATGAGACAAACGACGACTGACGAGAATCATTAAATGTGACAGACATGCAACCCTTTCTTAAATTGGCGCAGATTTAAATGCCTCCTGCATACTTTCAGACATTAGTCGAGTCCATGCCACGTGGTATTGCGGCACTTATGCGTGCTCGCGGGGGCCCTTCATGATATTAGGCAGGTGTACGAGTTTTTTTGGCTCTTCGGTGTATAACTATCACTGATCCATAGGCTTCTCACATGCCTAGGCTGCTTGCATATCTGCACTTTTTGATATTATGAAATGTAGATATTTTCATGTGTTCGTAACCCACACGAAAGACAAAGATATCAATATATTGCCAATGTGTTCATTGTACCGAATCCGCTCGTTCTCAGCTGTAGATCATCTACCGAATCGAGTGTCCTGACAGAACTTTTCATTACAATTTCTTCATTCTCGTGTCAAACCTTCTTTATGATCTTTTCAACACCCTCTTCGATGTCATGTACATTATAGATAGGTACATTCAAGGTATTGAATGCCTTTCTTGTGTGCTCATCATTGTATGGCTCTGGTTTACTATTGCTGCATTCCAGCCATATTTTATATTCCACATAACCTTACTTTTCCACATTCTCTGTAAGTTGGTTTATTTAATTTTTTGTTATATATGTTGAAACCGTCAGATTCGGAGCAATATAATCTATTAGAAGACACCCGAATGCAGACTGCATCACGAAAAATCCATATACATTCGGCTTCATCTCACAGGTTATTTTCGCCGGTTGCGATTTCGAATTGACAGGAGTAGCATCTGATTCACCAGTCGAAGCTGCACTAGGGCCGATTTTCGCTGTAAATCGCACAAACAAAGAATGATCTGCTCGTTCAACGTCGCAGATGATACATCGTTTAAAATCTATATTTAAACTGTCGGTACATGCAAACAATTTAGAACACTCCTCACACCGATATCCCATGTGGATGGTTTTCCTTACACATGCCTTCTTTTCATGCTGTCGTGCTACATTAGTATTTGCGAAAGTCTTGTCACAGTAACTGCATATAAGTCGTGATGATAGAAACGAACTGCCCATGGCATTCTTAGCTGAAGTTTGCTGTTTCGATGATTTGCCAGTGCATATCGCATTAGTTATCTTCTCAGTAGAGCTCCGATGCAATGCTGGCAGATAACGCTTAATAGGAAGTGAAGGCAGACCACTACAAGTGACGAGATGAACTTCAGGTTCTCAATTCTCCGACAAAACTGTGATTTACTTTTTTCACATGATAAAGAAACACGTTTCATTTTCTGAATACAGTTGACCTCATGTCTCCGAGCATTGTACCATTTAGTAAATATCTTCTCGCAGTAATAGCAACGAAGCCTTGACGAAGTCATCGATGACTGCACTGCTGTAGGTGTCCCATCCGAAGAAATCGATAGCGTTGTCAGCGGCTTGCCTGAAGAAGACGATGGTGGTGCTGCTGCCACAGGTGCCCAATCTGAAGAATTTGATATCACTCTGCCAACCTCAGACGATGGCCCAGCAACCTTTGTCTCCATAATATATTCCAGGTGCTTAAACGCACTGAGACGAAGTGTCTTTCACGATTGCCACTGTCAAACTAAGCTTACTAACTGGAACACAGCTACTTTTATACTTACAAGCAGGCTCCATAACATTCAATGTTCCAACCCCGAGAACTCAAGTTTACAGAAACTATAGATTTCAGACCCTCCGTAACACAATCATCTCTACTATCTGTCAAACTAACATAACTTAACCTTATTTAGCTTAAAAACCCTAACATACCAAAGCCCATAAAAAATAAAAAATGTCCTAAATAACCTAACTTACCATTGTGTAAATAAAAATAATACTTGTTATAAGCACTCACATGTCCTACATACTTAGTATTATTTCAGCCACTTAAGAAAATTTGACATGTCCAGACATTAGAAATGCACTTCAAAAAGACAGTGGCCAATCAGCACTTCTAGTAACATTCAACTTAAACTTACTAATAAACAGTCGGATCAAGCAGAATTATATTTAAAATCCACTATAGCCAAAGAGAAAGTGAAACATCATCATGTCGACCCAAGCGATCATTCATTCAAGGCCAGCCCATATCACAATAATCCTTACCATATGTTAACATCACAATCGACTGATACCGGAACACCCAATGTACCAGCAATAACATATTCTATGACCCAAGAATAACTAAGCAATTACTAATCAACCATACCACCCAACATGCCAATCATACCATCCATCATACCTCAAGTGTACCAAGCAATTATAAAGTTCAAACCAGCGCAGAACCTAACACCCATTACATCTGTTCTGCAATTCGACACCACCCTTACCACACGCCATAAATTAAGCAGACCGCAAACAATTCAGGCTTCACTGGCCTTACCAAAATAATATTTCTATTACCCATATCATCTACTCTAATGACGCCAGACGAAAAACTCACTGCCCACTGAAATAAAGCATAATTCGACCTTTCAGCCAACACAAGCCTTACCAAAATTTTCTTACCGTCTATAACTTCTGCTCTACCAGCCGATGCCAGCCAAATATACTAAGTCATCATACCACCCAATAATATTCAAAAATACAATAACTATACCAAGAAAAAATACAGTATATGCCATACAAAGCCATTTCAAACACTGCGAAACAATCAAATTCTTCCTATAGCATCCATTATACCGACTGATACCAGCCAAATACAGTGACCACCCTTACCAACCACTTTAAGTCCAGCATGCCTAAGCAGTATAGGACTCACCGAAACACACACATACTGGCCACTTTATTTTACAAACACCAGCAATCTATAGACAAGTATACTGGAATCCCTAAATACCTATCATACAATACATCATAACCTCATGTACCAAGCATGTATGTATATTTGAGACCAACCTATAATCTAACAACAAGTCGATATGTTCTACCAATAAACATCAGACAAAATATACTCTCAACCCTTACCACCCACTCACTATATCTCAAGCATGCCTCAACCATTCAGTTCACACACAGGCCTTACGAAATAATATGCCTATTACCTATACATATTACCACATAGTGAGAATTGAGGTGATTATGACCATATGTTTAAAATTGCCGAATGTTATATTGTCATACACGTAATACATACAGATTAAATTATCGTGTATTGATACATCTACGCTCACAAATTATAAGTTGTCCCTTTATAGTTTTGTAAATACATAACATGTATCTGCAACTTGGAAATTTCCGTAACGGCGATCGTTAGCGTCGTTATAATCATAAAATATATAATTACAATCTCTTTGGTGGGCTATAAAGTTATTGGGAGAACCTACAGACAAACAATCAAACTGATATCCAAGAGATCTAATAAGCCAATATTTTAAAGTAATGTAGGCTAATAAAAGAAATGACGAATTTGTGACCGTTAATTTTTAGACAATGATTGTTAGCCCAAGTAATAGTGGTAAAACGAATATAAATTACTGGTGTGTAATTATATATACAAAAATTGTGTCTGTGTTTTAATAAGTTGTATAATTATACTAAGAGTTTAAATAAATAAAAATATATTACAAAATGTTTATGAAACTGCATCAAGAAAGGAAAATAATGTTTTTTTTTTTCAATGCAAATGAAGAAACTATTTCTTTGTATCATTACAAAACAAGTTCCGTAGTTATATCGGATAACACTTTTTAGAGAGAGATAAAATCCAGAATATTTTACAAGAGGTTATTAATAAATTTTTACTTAGCTCAAGCGTACTGAAATTTACCTTAATATAGTTGATAGATAACAATAATTTAATGAATTTTTAAACAATAGAAATTATATTTAATTAAAATTTTACATATTTTTCTTGTGTAGGCGTAATTAAAAACACATTAAGAATTTTTTGGAAATTTGGAATGATTACTTCTGAGAATGCCAAAAAAATTTGAATAAAAAATGCAGATATAAAATAATAAAAATATTAAAATGTTGAACTTACATAAGCGGTGCTAAATATAAAATTTTGGGAATACTGCCATTATCATAAAATTCAAAAAGTGGCAGTTTATTTTGTTGATGATGCCACTCTAAAACTACATAAAATCATTCAAAGTTTGGCACATTTTTAGTATATAAAAATTGTTTATTATAGGTTGTCATCCATGCTAGTAACAACGTCCATAAAAATTTGTCATACGCCTTTAAATATTAATGGCAATTCTTAAGAAAATATTATGCAAATGATTACATTACAACATAATATTCAAAATAAAATTAATATTTGCAGACGTTAAAATTGACATTCTACTGGAAAAACACATCTCTGATAAAATTCTTGTTTAATTATTAATACCCATGTTAATACTTACGATTCTCGCAGGGAACTAAATAAAAAAGTCAATTGCAAATAAAGCTTAAAAAATTCACTATTTTTCAGTTTGTAATTTTTCAAGAAAGTGAATAATTTGTTTTAGATCTAATTGAATATAACATAAATTCACAATATTATTGGGATCATGATGATGTGCAACATTTCTTAATATTGTGTTATTTTTTTAAGTAATTACAAAAAACCGAAACCATTTTATTTCCAAAACTTATATATATTAGTTTTATATAATTAAATTACACGTGTTTCCTGAGTCAACAAATGCATTTACAAAAATTAATAATCTTATGATTAAATAAAATATTTAAGGAGAAATGCCTCTAACACTTTCTCATGAACTACTCAATTTCCTTATTGTCATTCAAATTTTAAGAACAAGCATAACCTCATTATCCAAATATAAAATAATTAAATTTTTGTTTTCTTTTTTTAAATTTTTTTTTCAAAAAGTAATTTTATTGACACTTTTTTGAAGTTTTTATTTTTAATTTTTTGTTTTATATATTCTACTTACTTTCACTTTCAATTAAATTAAGAATATCAACATATTACTATTATAATTGTTTTAATCTTTATCCATAGCATAAAAATTTTCCTTTTTATTATTAACATATTTTTTCAAAATAAAATTAATGAATATTTAATTGATGATATTTTTTCATATTTTATTCAGTTTATTTACCATAACCACTTATATGAGATTTAAAGCCATATTCATAAACATATATTCGAAAAAGACATTCTTGTAATTTTCATTGATTATGAAAATATAAATATGTTAACAAAAGTAACGAAATCTATCATTATCTACCCATTTAACTATAGAGTTATTTTTATCAATGATATGTAATTATGAAAAATATATTACAATTAACCAACAGTATCACAAATAATTGAACTGCCATTTTGAATTCAATCTTTATTAAATTTATTTATTTTTCAAATAATTTTAAATTTAAATGGAATGTTGCTGCTGAACGTATGAAAGTAATAAATATCACCACTATGCTTTCAGTTAACCGACAATTTAATCTACTACTGTAAGAATCATCTAAGTATTATATTGAACATTTAATTTTTAAAACTTTACTTGATAACTCATCAAACTTGTAAACATTTCTAAAATTTTTATTTATTTTTGTTTAAATTATTTCTCAGTTTTGCAAGTTTTTTACACAATTTTATTCCACCTGACATTTATTTTTACCAATTAATCCTTTGCTTTATTTTGTCTATTAGTCTGCAATAATTTTTTTCATTATTGTTTAATATTCTTTCTTATTTAAATAGCTTGTAAATAAAGCCTTTTCCAGCAGCTAAACCCCTAATGCACCCAAAATTACAAATTTAATAGGTAAAAATCCACAACAATGTTTGTTTAATCAGTTTACTTTCTTTTTTTTCCGATATATTTATCGTGTATGTTGAATGACAATGTTAATAAAAAATATTTTCCGCATTTCGAAATTATACATTTTCTTTGAACTTTCCCTTTTTTTAAAACATACGAACATATTTCTCTAAGCTAATTAATTTGAATGTCGAAAGTTGTCCTTTTAATTTATTAAATAATAATGAATACTCGAAAACAAATACCAACAATATTTTATGCTCATAATACTTTTTTTTTATTATTATTGAAGCAACAGCAGCAGCATGCATTATTCCTCCAATCAAAATATTTATATGAAGCATATATATATTTTTTTCTTCTTTTTAAAGAGTTTTATCTGGTTAATGTCTTGTTTGTAATATTTATGATTTCTGTATTTTAATATTTTATTAATTCCATCATCATTTATTTCTAGTCTTCCCTTTAATTTTAGAAAAATGGTCCAAGATAATTTTATTTAGAAAGATACATTTTTGATAAAAGTTAGTTTATTTAAGTCCAATTTGTTACTGAAATTCCCATAATGCTCAGACTTCCAAAATGAGAAAGATATAAAACTTAAGAGTCGAATAAATATAAAATTATTTAAGAAGTTTTAGCAACCAAATGTGACTTTTTAGTGAAAATTATAATAATACGACCTTGTTCGAGAAATACATAACTTATTTTCAAAGCAATTTCCGCACTATTGGTGTCATCTTAATCAAATGTTCTTTCGATCTTTTTTTTGCAACAAATTACTATCTCTATAATTAAATATTATTTGGAAATTTTAAGAATTATTAATTACAAAAGTTCTTTTAAACTACTGGTAAAATATTCCTCTAATCCATATATTTCGTTAATTATATAAATATATTTCTGTTTGACAGAGGTTGACTTAGAGTCAATTAATAATACATAATTTGACCTTACGTGACTGAAATATTGACTGCGCTTTTAAGTTGACAAAGTAGTTCAGAACAACTGATGGAGTATGGGTGATGTGGTGGGAAGGAGCTGGACCTCTTCGACATAATGCTATTTCATTAAATACCAAGAATTTTGTTTTTTTTTTTTCATTTTGTGCATTCCAATTTTTATGTAAAAATAAGAGTCACAATACTTTATTAGTATACAATTGGGCATACCTGAGATACCACTGAGGTTAGCGTACTGTTGGAGGAGGGTTATGTAGTGCAAATTAAAGATTAAATGAACACAGGTAGAGGTGGTGTAAGTAGTTGGTTAATGACAAATCATTTTGTTTACTGTGGAGATACTCTCGCAAATATTGCCACGGAAAAATAGCGCTACTGCAAATAAATGTCTCATACGATTAACTGCTTTCAGTGGGAGTCGAGTCCTAAAATAGTGAAGTGGCGAGCGATAAAAATTGTATATTGTTTGACAAACACAGCATGTGAGTCTTAACAAATTGTTATCTGAAAACATAATGTACGGCAACCCCAAGACGATTGTTGTGACCTGAAATACAATTACGATATCGTTTATATGAATCACTATATGATTAAACGTCAAAAGAGTTGATTAAGTTCTCAAGGCTTTAGGGGTTCTTTTATATGCTATGAACAAGAATGACGAATGCTAAGTAAGTTGATGTTTGTGGTACACTCAGAATTGAAGTATATCGCTAGTAGAACACGCTGGTGCTAGAACTCACAACTAGGTACTAGAGATGGTGGTCCGAGTGGAAACGAATAAAAGTACAATGAATACAAACATTTTAATAAAACTTTTACATTATATAAAATACTGTAGAATTATTGTAATAATTTGTTTTGATTCTTCATAAAAAGCAATGTACACAATGGTATTTCAATATGGCATTCATTAGAAGAGAATGGTAAGAAAACAAAATATTGTAATATTTTACGGAATTTTCTGCATCGATATCATTCAAGATCAAGGTCACATAACTTCAGTATGGGAGACAACAAGTTGAAATAAGGTAGAATAACAATACGTTGGATCAAAGTCCCACACCCAGCTCTGAGCCTTTTGCCCAGAGGCCCATTATATACAAAATTTTGGTATTTCAACTAATTTTTACTTAACACTAATGGAAGGGAAATAAATTTTTCCTTACACTAAAATAATAAATTCTAAATAACAAAATATAAATTTACTTTTTTTAATAGCATACCTCTAACTGGAACGTAAGAACCACATCAAGCTTCGTAAGCTGGGTATCACAGTCGGCAGAATCTCCCTCCAGTTTCGCCAAAGATCCTTGTGATCTGTGATAACAAAAACCGGTCAGCAAATTAACTCCTTTTCCACTCGTAATCCTGTCCACTTTATATCTGTAAGCCATGCCAATAAAGGTACATAATTAGAATATGTGTTGAGTGCGTGGCAACAACGCTAATTTTCATTTCACAGTGTAGCAGACAATGTGACTCAAGAAAAAATGCAACACACATATTTACTAAAAAAAAATGAAAAGTGAATAATTTTTTTTATCGCATTCACTAAGACAGAACTCACACAACAGATAAAAATTAACCAAACAAATGTCATTTCCAAAATAATATTGTGAAAAATTTTAAGCAAATGTGAATATAGAGTATGGCATTGAAAGGCAATGTGAAACGTGTATTAAAACAATAAATTATAAAAGAAAGAAAAATTTCAAATAAATTATTAAAAATAATGCAAAAGCTCTACCTGCCTTAATAAAGAGCTTCTCCTTCGACTACGGACAGCAAAAGAAGAAAGAGAATCATATGATTAGTCCAAACAAAAATAAATTACTACTGAATATGAGGCGAACAAGCGGATTGTAAGGAAACAATGCATTGAATCTACAGTGGAAGTAAGAAGAACTTATAACTAAATTCCATCAGTGGCTTACAAAAAAAAATCATGGTTGCCAAAAAAATATATTAAGTTATTATCCATAAAAAAATTTAGTTGGTATAGTAAAAGTAGCGTAAATTCAAATAAACTAATCACTAATGCATAAATGTAAATCAACATAATCGGATCGGAGATAGGTGTCATGCAAATCAATACATATATAAAGCAATATTTATAGGACAGCATATTTATCATTAAAATTTGGCAGTCAACATTTATTATGACTCTTTAATGATTATTCAGTAACACGGAAACATTTCTTAGCGGTCACGAAAACTTATAAATCCAAAATATTTGTAATTTATTTAAGCCATGCATAACAGTATTACCATTACTGCAACCAGGATGCATTTTTTATATTAGTACAAACTATCAAACGAGAATAAATTTCGTTGCCAAATGCATGTATGCATTAAATATAAAGAGGGAATATACAGGTTGAATATAAAAGAATACCCCAAATTTGAAGGTCTATAATATCAAAACCTAACAACCTACAAACTTGGTTGACGAATAAAATTTTACGTGGAATTGGTTTATCATATCTTCATAAATGTTCAATGTGAGCACCTCATATGGCCCCAACGACATCTACGGGATAATCAAACTCGTTCCACACTCTGGTCAGCATGTCCGGTGTTGCGGTTTGGATGGCGTCCGTAATTCTCGTTTTGAGGTCGTCAATGTTAGCCGGCAATGGTTGACGAAATACTTGATCCTTCATGTACTACCATAAAAAAAAATGCAAGGGGTAAGATCAGGGCTTCATGGGGGCCAGTAATGAAGAGTCTGATCACCAGATGCTTCTCGACAAATCCAGCGTTGCGGAAACATCTCGTTCACGTATTCGCGAACAGCTAGGGGCCAATGGGGTGGCGCACCATCCTGCTGGAAAATTAAGTCTCCCACCGCCTCTTATAACTGATGAAACAACCACTCTGTAAGCATGTCTAAATAAGGTATTCCAGTAACAGTGGACTCGTGAAAAAAAAGGCGGAAAACAGTGTATTTGGATATAGCGCAAAACACGTTCACTTTGGGGGAAGCGCGCTCATGTTCGGTGGTTTCATGTGGAGGCTCCTGACCCCATATCCGTACGTTGTGCCGGTTCACCTCACAATTTGTATGGAACGTCGCTTCATCGCTAAAAATCAGCTTAGACATGAAGGCATCGTCTACCTCGTTCTGGACAAGAACAAACGAGCAGAAATCTCGTCTCAGTTCTTTATCCTTTTCGGCAAGAACTTGTACAAGCTGTAACCTGTATGGTTTGTACAGCAATCGCTATCGCAACACTGTCCATACCATCGACTGAGGAATTTGCATTTCCCGACTAGCTTGTCGAGTTGATTTTCTCGGACTGCGAACGAACGCTTGTTGAATACGTTGCATATTTTCTTGGGACACACGCGGCCGCTCGGAACTTTTGCCTTTGCAAAGGCACCCTGTGTCACGGAACTGACGAAAACAACGTACGATACTCCACCTATCGGGAGGACGACGTCCGTATTTGCGACGGAATTAACGTTGAACGGTCGTAACCGATTCACCTTTAGCAAACTGAATAACACAGAACGCCATCTGTGTTCCGTCGCCATCGTGATGCGGACTAACACACAACACACGCTCATAGTGTGACGACAGACACCCCCAGTGTCATCTATAGGCAAATAAAGGAAACATCAGACCAACCTCTTCACATTGAAGTGACCAATGCGAACTCGCTTCCCCCTCATCACCTAAAACCGAGCGTTACGAACGCCATCCAAACCGTAACACCGGACATGCTGACAAGAGCGTGGAACGAGTTTGATTATCTCGTAAATGTCGTTCGGGCTGCTCATGGTGGTCACATTGAAAATGTATGGTAAATAAACTTCACGGTTACTCGGTTTATTTGATTGGTCAATCAAGGTTGTAGGTTGTTTGGTTTTGAAATTATAAACCTTCAAATTTGGGGTATTCTTTAATACTCATACTGTATATTTTATCCTTTCCAAAAAAGAGCTACAAAAATTTAATAAAATACATTTTTTATCAAATAAACATTTTTATCAAATAAATATCTTGTGCAGAAAGCAAGTAAGCCTCATCTACAAGGTAAAAATCTGAAACAAATAAAAACACCAAATGGGCTCCATGTCACGTCTTATTGTAAAGCAAATATATATACATAAAAAACAGGATAGCAATGTACTCCCGATCCAGTGGCATCACAACAAGGGGAACAGGGCAAATATTTCCCGTCCCTAAGTATAGTAAAGTGTGCCAGGATGAGAGTAAAATGTCACCCGAACTGTTTTGTTCACCGAGTTGAGCTTATAAATTGTATATATTATATATTATATAAAGTATATTATATATTATAAAATATATTTTGTATAGTAATATATATTTGACATATATGAAATATTTCAGATACATAAATCTTGGCTTATGGGTTATACAGGCCTTTCTCTATCATTTAAGGAAAACGTAACTTAAATTCTTACTGCTCCGAAATTTAAATAATAAGGGAAGCAAAAATGCCTCCAGGGCACCTCAAAGTTTGCCCACCTCAGGGGCGCCTGACATTTGGCTCCTCTAATGGGAAATATACAACTTAAGACTGGATTTACCCCTAAGGGGTGCCTCATGCACCCCCCCCCCCNCCCCCCCCCCACCTTAAGCGAAGCCTGAAAGCTTGCCTCTTCCCTCTAAATTTAAGGGGCTCCTCAAGACATTCCTCTCCACTTAAGAGGCGCCTCAAGGCTCACCACTCCCCTCTAAATCTAAGGGGCTCCTCAAGACTGGCCTTTCCATTTTAGGGGCGTCTCAAAGCTCGCCTCTCACCATAAGTGGTGCCTCAAGGCTTGCCTCTCACCGTAAGGGTGCCTAAAGGCTTGCCTCTCTCTCTCTCATAAGTAGCGCATCAAGTCTTGCATCAACTCCAAAGGGTCACCTGAAATATTGCTTCCATCTCTATGGGGCTCCTCAAGACGTGCCTCCGCCCAAACAGGCGCCTCAGGTCTTGCCTTCCTCTTAAGGTGTGCCTCAGGACTTTCCTCTCCCGCTAAGACAAGGCGAAAGGCTTGCCCCCACCCTGCCATCACATTAAGGGACGCCTTAGTTCTTGCCTCCCTCCCCAAGATGTACCTAAAATCCGTGCATTCACTCTAATGGAGCGCTTAAATATCAGTCCTTCCCTTCCAAGGGGCGCTACAGTGTTTGGCTGCCTTTCCAACGGGCACCTAAAGATGTGTGCCCCTCCCAAAGGACGCCTAAAAGCATGACCCCTCATTAGTTGTAGTTGATTTGTCGACACTGTTCCAATCGGTTTGCTTTGATGAGGTATAATTAAATAGTAAATGTCATAGAAATCGCAACACATCTAATTTTATATCACTCACACATAATGTCAACAAAATCTTCACTGTCTCCCTATTATAATAAATAAGGTTAACATAGTTTTATATGTAAATATTATTTGCTAATAATTGCCAATAGAATAATGTTTGGAAATTTACGACTGATTTGTATATGTGCATAATATGGAACACATACTATTTCGAGGATTCGATTAAAAACATTTTTCTCTAACTCAGTTTCGTTTCTAAATAAGTTTATATTTTCAGTAATGAAGACATCATGCATAACGTTGGTGAAGCTAATCCTAAAAATTAATTTAATATTTTCACTCTTTACTAAATAATTTATATTAATGCATGTGCGCGACTTTTAGGCAAATGTTAAATATGCTTTTGAAAACTGCATAGTCTCATATTTTCGTTGTGTCAAGTTTTTAAACATATATTTATAAACATGGAAATTTAGTGATAAGTTAAATGTAATGTCCAGATATTTAAAGCAAAATATCCTAAATGACTGTGGAATAAAAAAAAAAATCATTATATTTTGGCAGTTCTATTCGGGCTACAACGACTATACATCTTGGGTGGTATGTGGCGAACCCTCGTCTATCGGCCGAGAACCTGGGAATCATATTCTTATGAGAATAATAAACTTAATTCTGCCTCTAATTTATATCAAACTTGATCCCTTATAATATAATGTAAATGTAAAAAATTACAGTTTATTAAATATACGACATAATTAATAGGATTTTAAATTCTCAATGTGGTGTAAAAAAAACTTGCAGTCACAAAAATTTTATTTTCAACTTTTATTTTAAGTGTCGTAAGATGTGATATGTCCAAAGAGAGAAAGTTGAAATTTTCTTTGTAGACCGGTCGATAATCTATGTCACCAGTGAATGCGTAAATGCAGTAAGGAACAACAACTTGGCAGTGGAAAAATAAAACTGAATATGTCTGACACAGTTTGCTGTAAATGGTCTAGTATTTATATTGAGTCAAGAGTTTAAAAACATGAAAGTAATTGTAATGTAAACATGGTAGCGTACCTAAATCTCGATGCAATGTAAATAACAAGAAGTTTAAGAAGTAATTGCAAACTACTTTTCTCTGTGGCTTGCAAAGATACATTCCTTACAATCTCTAAGTAAACCGGAAAGTACTACTACAACTCCAGAATTACTCAACTGTAACTACTCGACTATACCTCTCTTCTCGAAAGCTTAGGCGATAGAACAGTAATTTATGATCAACTTTATTTTCTTGGTAATATTAATGCTTAATTTTTGGCTTTCATCTCAAAGCAACTTGTACATCAATATAATACAGATTGGGCTAATTAGAAAGACATTAAATTTATTCACAATTATTTTTATCTAATAGATAAATTATGCATTGATATTACAATTCCTTTACTGCTGAATTGGCACAATTGTTATAATTATATTCAAGGTTACCGAGAGGAGTGTCTTAAAAGCATCTAACCCAAAGGCAATAATCAAGACGTGATATCAACCGGTGATACCACGCCTGATCGCTGACGCAGGAGGGCTCGGACCATCACGACATCGACGCTCGCCGACGGCCTGGTGACGAAACACTTGACCTCCTTGCGTCTGCACGTTTATATATTCAGCTGCCCTCATTCTTCCACTGGAGCTCTGCTGTTGCCATAAGAGCGACCTGCACTAGCGCTGTTCGCTGGCTCTCCTTCCTAGTTCCCTGGCTTGCTCTCGGATTACTGTATAGGCGTCATTATATTACTTTACGCCCCATAAGAAAATTCTTCAGATTGGAATAACGGTTCTTCCTAGCCCATGTCGGGTACTGGCAATTTATTGCCGAGAGCGTTGAAGCAGAGATGGGAAGGGCGGGATTTGCAGTCCGTGCTGATGCTGTCCGGTGGGTGATGTGCCCGTGTTGGGAACCCATTCTACCATGCGATCGCAGGTACTGCAGAGTTATGGTACAGTAGTCTCTTGAAATGATGTGTCCACCATAGTTCCTGTTGGCATTGTACTTGTATGCACTGATGTCAGTATTGGCTTTGGGTTAGTAGTTGTTACTGTGACTCCCATTTGTTTAATACAAGTTTTCTATGGGGCAATTTGACATGTAGTACACAATTACTTACAACACGGTGAGGTATATCACAATTTTGTCTTGAGAGACGTTTACATGATAAAAACAATGACATACATACAGTAAAACACATTTCAAAATTTACTTTCCTTCATTTTTAATTAATATAAAAATAGTAGTTTATATGTGTAGGAACAGATAAAGAAGGTTATAATTTATTAAACAGTAATAGCCTCTGCATATAAATATCCAGGCCATATTAAATGTATTTTCGGTTTTGCCCTACTGTTACAGGTTTGGGATACATTATTTACAAATCTAATCATATGTGAGAGTTTGCTAGGCTGGGCTTCATGTCTAGGCAGATCGGTAGTGTGGGTTTTAGGAATGGTGCTTTATTAATCCCCTTACTGTATACATATTGTTCCTGTGTGGCTACCGGTCTTATGAAAAGAGGGTGGGTTGGGTACGTGTACAGATGCAGTGAGAGTCTGCTCCAGTTATTGGGTTTTTTCAAACTATTATAGCTTTTAATTAGCAATAGATGCTGCCTAATGTGGTCTTTCCCATTTAGACAGGAACTTAGATTAATGTACATGGCTTTGTTTTGTACACACTAAAATACAATGAAAGTTATTTTCTGTAGTGGTGTTTTGTGTCATTTAAGTTTTCTTTAGCCACTGAACAGTTGGTGCGCTAGTACGCGTGCCTGTGTACAATTACGAATTTTTTGTGTTCAACACGACAGTATAATTTTAAGTATTTCTGATGAACTTTACTATTTATGCCATATGTTATTTCACGTATTGTAAATTTAGTTCTGGTTTAATAAATTACTTTTATTGCGCGATTCTACACAGTACCTTGCTGGAAACTGCATGGTACCATATTCTACATTACTGACTTTACCACGGGGTGATATCTGTAATTGAAGTGGTTGACACCTACGTCTTCACACATTGCTCTACCAGTAACTGCTGCGCCCTAATGCAATGACTGAATGCGTCCATGGAGCAATTGAAATGGTTTGGTCAGCTAATCGGATGTCGTGGTATCTCCGTCTACTCAAGACGCATCGTGCGTATAATTGCTGTGAATATATGTATGTGCCGCTCGTAGTAAAGCTTACCTACACATTGCGTCTGCAGTTGCATATTAGGGTTTGCAATGATGCTGTGTGCTCTTATGTGTGTAATACATTTTTTTTAAATCTTCTCAGCATAGAAGGTTAATCTTTATCTCGCCTGTCAGCCGGAATCTTAGAGCCATGTCGATTGCATCTGTTAAAGCACACGCACTCAGTTGTTACTGGAGAGGCATTGGATGAACACCTTTTGCTAGGTTATTTTTGGCGATTTCCGTTATAAGTATGGACATTTATATTAATCGGGCGTATTGCTACAATTGCTAATTCTTGCAAAATTATTGCCAGTTCGCACTGGTTGCTGTAAGAGTTTGCCAGTTTGACACCTTGGTAACTGTGTTGATTGCTCCAGCTAAAGTTGTTCATTCGGCTTTCTGGTTTACTTGAGGTTTTGACGATATATTTTATTGTTAAATTTAGAAGCTTGTTGGATGTTTTCACCATGATCTGTAGTGCATTATGTTAAGATGTTAAACATTTATTATTGATTATTTATTTATCGAGTATTTTCTCTGTTGAAATGATACAGCACCATGATCCTAGGTCTCCCAATATCTGTATTACCTTTTGTCGTGTGTTAGTATGTTTCATTTACAAAGTCTCTTAGTAGGTGTATCTGCAAGTTATCTATATACATCTGATTTATTTTGGCATTGTTGCAAACTCTGTTGAATTAGTTTCGCAAGCTTCGTGTTTCTATATATCAGTAGTTTCTGGTTTTTTGGCTATTGTGATGGTACATTATATGTTAACGAGAATGTTTCCCTGTAATACAATGCCATGTCGAGCTCTCCCCAGTACATCCCGGCAAGTGTTCAGAATGTCAACTCTATGTGTGCCAAAACACCACACACACGCGCACATTCACGCACACGTGCGCACACACACACACATGCACTTACACACACACATACTGAAGCTGATTACACATCCTGGATTATTGTGCATTCTTCTTCCTCTGCTTGCCAAGACCTGTAAGTACAAAATAATTAAATTTTGTTCACAACATTATACTTACAAATCCTTCCTTTTATATATACTCTTTTAATGTTGCGAATGTTAATAATGTCATAAGTATGTGTAGATGATTTTACTAATCGTATGACTATCGTTGGAGGTTAAAATAATATTTCTAGTTAGTACAGGAATTTGTATTTTAAGGCTAGAACTTTGTGTATAGTTATATTTTTGACGTAAATTCGATCTTCTTGTTTCAGTAAGTGGTACATGTAATTTATCAAAATTTCCCTTATAATATTTTTGATTCTGTAATATGTTTAATTTAGCTGGCTGACTTATATATGTAATGTCGTAGTCCAATTGTCTGCACATATTTAAAATTTCCCACGCGTGATGTGCGTTGGCTGTGTAGCCTCTACCTTATGTAACAAGTAGAATGGTGTACACTTTGTACTTGTGTTTAACGTGGTGCTGTCATTGAATGCAATAAAATTCAAGTACGCGTCCCGGTTCTGCATAGCCTCATGTGAGTATACTCTTAACTACTACCTTAATATATTTTTTATTACTATTATACATCCCTTCTTCAAACCCATTACAATATTACAATGAGGTTTATATGAGGTTGTAACTTTTTTAGTTTAATTTTTTTTAATAAGATGGCTACTAGTACATTATTAAATTATGCCTCTTTTTCTGTTATTATTGGGTCTGGGTACCCATATCTTTGTATTATAATCTTAATATTATTTGTGCACTTTTCTATGCCAATGAATTTGTCTGTTTTAGCAATAACAAAACGTCTTGCGAGTTCCCTCATTATTAATATATTTGTTGCCATTTTTTTAAAGTTTGTTTCGGACCCTTTGCATTTAATGGCCAAGCCTTTAGTAGCTGTGGTGGTTCTATTGGCTGCGACTCCCCCATCGGTTTTCTGGTGCTACTCTTATGTTTTTGGCATTTTTCGCATCGCTTTAAATAGTTTGAGACACATTATGCCACAGAGTCCCAATAATAAACTTGTTTAATATTTGCTAGTGCATTAAGTGTTTGAAAGTGGCTGCTTCCAGTAGGGGGGCATGATGAGCAGCTATTATATTTTGCTGATAATATTTTGGTACTAATTATAACCATGTTTCTCCAGTAGGCGTGTGAATTTTAAGGTATATTTCACCTTTAGTTGCTCTATCATTCCTTAAAATTAGCTTCGTGTATTTAGGTTCGGCATTTTCTGGTTCAGTTAAATATATTTTTAGCCTTTGAATGTGTGTTATTTTGATATTCCCCTTGAAATGGCGAATTTTGAATGTTTTTTATAATGTGACACAAACGTGTTCAATTTATATTTTAGTATATTGCTGATCGCGGTTATAATCTGGTATATAATATGCATTTTTGCAAAATGTTTCCCAATATTTTCATTGTTAGTACTGGTTTAATTGTGCTGTTTTTTTAATTTTGTATTCTTACTTTTCTCAACTGAATCAGTGCCTTTTTTATGCAACTCTGCGCAGCTTTTAAGACAGGTTTATATGACATGTGTAATAATTCTTGTATATTCCTAATATCTATTACTCTATATAATGTATTTTATGTTTTCGTTAAAGTACTGATTACAATATGTATATTTGTACTGTTTTGCATTTTATTCATCTTTATCCTGATTTTTTAATACTACTTATGCTAACGCCCTATAAATATTTTTTGACATTTCAATATTTTCTTTAACTTTGTAAGTTTCATTGTTAGTTTTTATATATTTAATTTTGGCTGTTGCCATCGTCGTTACTCTGCTTAAGGCGTCTGGAAATGTGTATAATTCGGCTTTTACTAACTTTGCCTCGAAATCAAATTCTACTATTGCAATAGCCATTTTGTTTCATGTAAATTAATTCCCGACATACTCTAATGTACGCAAGCCTCCAGTGAACTGTTTCTCTAATCAACTTNTTCATAAATGCCTTGTTACATCTAGCTCTCTGTCAGTTTTGTGGTCCATTTGTTTAATTTGTGGACAATATTTCAAGCAAATGCTATGATACTTCTCTACTTATCTTGGCCATCCTGCACCAAGAGTGCGCCTATTACTTTCTAGAAAGCATCACAGGCCAACATTGCAGTTTTGTTTTCATAAAATCTATGTAAAATTGGCACTTCGTGAACTGCCTGTTTGAGCTCTACAAATGATTTCTGTTGATTTCTACCCCATTTATTTTCTACGTTATTTTATGTCAAGTTCACTAATGACTTTGCTTCAGCTGCATGGTTGCGTATATATTTTTTTTGAAAAGTTGTTATTCCTATTAATGATATGAGCTGTTTTATTTAAATCGGCATGTAGTGCCAATTGTTAAAAGGGCCTCGGTTTTCTCTTCATTAATAACATTTCCTTATGGCATAAAGAAGTGCCCTAAAATTTTTTATTTTTGCTTTCGATAGTTTTATTTTTTATATTCGCTTTGACATGAAATTAGCTTCATCTTAAAAAAATATTTGGTATATTTTCCGGATATTGTTTAAATGTTTTCAATTAACGAGTATGTCGTGTATATATGCTATAGATGTGTTCCATATATAGGTTCCTATTAATAGGTCTACAAATTACTGAGAATATTGTGTGGAATTACTAAGTCCCATATTCATTCGCTTATATTGGTAAAGGCCTATTCCATTAATAGTGAATGTTAATTTATGCCATTCCTGCTTTCTAACGGGAATGGTATAAAATCCTGAAAACGTATCTAATGATGTGATGTTCTTATTTTGTACTTTGTAGAATGTTTAAAATATTTTCCAATCTAGGAAGCGAATATTGTACTTTTCTCAAGTACTGATTCAATAGTTAGAAGCCTGTAAGAAACCTCATATCTCCCTGTTTTTTATTATTATAACTAAACTAGGTGCTGCATAAGCTGAATCTGCTCTGTATACCATGCCTGCTTCTATCATCTCTTCAATTGTATTTAATAATTCCTCCCCAATTTTTGTGCTTGCGCCATAAGGTCACGTATTTAAAGATTTGTCTGTTAACAGCTCAAATTTTATTCCATAAAAATTATTTTGTGTTAATTCTAATACACTTTCGGCAAAGATATCTTTGTACTCACATATTATATTCAACAATTAAGTTTTTTGAATGTGATCAAATTATTTATTGGTTTTAAGTTTTATTTTAATTATAGTATAATTTCTTATGATTTCCATCATATTTATACAGTATTGAACAATGTAAGTTATTTCCTGCTCTGTTAACATGTCACGTAAAGATACCTGCAGTAATTTGTTACCATTGCTGGTGTTCACGAACTTCGTCCTATGATTCAGAAGTGGCACCACGGAAAAATATCTCTTGAAGTTAAAAATTCAAATATGACATCGAATATTTAATTATCAATTACTAAAATTGTTTGTGAAAATATATTTCCTAGTATAGCTTATTTAACACATACCTTATATTTTGGAAAAAATATCTCCTCTGTTGCACCTAATCAGGTAAATTTATCTTTAATTGGCAGCAGTTTCTGCCTTCCGTGCATAACAGTGCATAAAACAGTTTATATTAGATTTGAATCTGCATGCAAGGTGGTGGCGTTTTGTTAAACATGCTTCCTTGTTGCGTTTTTTTTTCTTTGTCTGCCATTGTGCTTGTGTGATGATCGTGCTGCTTCTTGCACCAACTCAGCTTCACATTAATGGCCATGATTTCTTCATCGTTGGGCGAATCATCAGCCTTACCTATTGTTTCATACTGGCAATGGGTGGTGGTTTGCGAGCTTATTAACATTAGTTGCTGTTCTAGCTCGAACCATTGTTTTAACTTAACTTCCTGAATTGCATCACGATGTCTCAGTCTGTTTGGAATTCAACATTTTGATTTTTGGAAAAAGATTACATTTTTTGGTATGCATTTTTACACAACGCGCCTATCTGTGTCTCTTCAATATGGATACCTATTATTTTGCGTTTTGTTTCTGTGTTTTCTGATGGTGATTTTTTCCTCTTATGAAATTCCTCTTTGCTGTTTGTGAATGTACATATCTTTAAGAGATAGCATAAACATCTGGAATACATTTTCCTGTTTCCATTTTGCGCAGGTAGACAATTTTGTGTTCTGAATAGCTTTCATTTTTCGCGTCTTTCTCATTTTAATTTTTTTATATTCAATTTTGTTATTACTAAAATAAATTTGTGTTTCGTGGCTCATTTTACCCTCTTTCTGCATGCTGTTCTGTATAAAAATATTTTTTGTGTCTGAGCTTGCATTCTGAGCTGCTACCTGCACATAAGACCGAGTTTTGCTTGTGCCAGTGTGTTTTGTGTGAATGTTATTTTTTATCATTTCAACGGCGATAACATGCTCTGCCTACTCATAAAATAGTTTATTTGACCTGACTTATCTATCACCTGCCTTTTCGCATCGATACCTGTTATCCAGTACTGTCTGCCTGAATTATTATTAATATCTAATTTCTCTTGCCCATAATTACATTATTATTTACATTGGTCATCGTGAAATTTTTTTAATATTCTATAGAAAGTTGGTTTATATTCTCTAAATGCAATAACTCCTGGTTGCATCCTGTAATTTTGATAAATAATCATTTGTGTTACCTTCTCTATACTGATTTCCTTCTGAACTCTATTTAGGCTTATGCGACTGATAACAGTCACTCCGTTCCCTTTGTAGCTTGCTCCCATCATAATAACCTTGGTAATGTTGTTTCTGACTCTGCTGTATACTGACATTCCCTACCCTGCCATTGTTAATTTACCTAGTTCTTCTTTTATTTGGAAATTTCATTATTTAGCCTTTCATTTTCCTGCTTGGCAGATCTCTTCTCAAAACATTCATCATGTTTTTGAGACATAATTCCATTATTTTTAGATTTTTAACAAGTTGTTTCATGTTGTGATTTTCTAACAATACTATTTTTTATATATTGGAATGCAATTTTGTTTCCTACAGTATCTCCGTGGAATTCGAAATCCGGCATGTTGGACTACACTTTTGCTTGTAAAAAAGCAAATCTTTAGTGTGGGACTAAAGTCTTTCAATTATTTTTTTTTACCTTTTTGTGTTCAACAACTCTTTTAATTTTTCCACACTATTTATCTATAGGCATGGGTGTTTTACCTAACATATTTTCTATTGCTTGCCATCTAACCTCAGTATATCTGTTGCTGTATTTAATATACTCTTTTACCTTTCCCTTGCAAGTAACATTTTCATCTCCTATACATATCTACATAATCCAAGTCATTTATTTCGCTTGCTGCTTTAAAATTGTCTAAAAGTTCTTCTATTTCCGCGTCTACATTGCCTGTGAACATGTCAATTTTTGCTGATTTCTGTGCAACTACCCTGACTGAACTACTGCCATATTTATTTGCAAGGTCGGTATTTCCTTTATGATGATTTTCTCATATAAGTTGCGTGGTTTACCTAAATAATCTTATTTGTTTTCAACTGTTTCAAAATTTTCACTACAATTTGTTATTTATTTCGGAAATTCACAAGATTCTACGGATAATTTACCTGTACATTTTTCACGTGCCATCTGACAACATCTCGACTAACAAGGTGGACAGGTCGTGTTGATCGATTGCTCGGCCGCTACGATCGCCGAAATTTGATTTAATTCTGCTCGACTTTTCCATGTGGGGACACACAAAGAGTCGTGTTTGAGACCCTTGTTATGTCGGAGGAAGATTTGCTTGCATGAACTGTGGCTGCGGCCGACGAGATAGAGTACACACCAGGTATTATTAAGTGTGTGTATTGAAAATGCTTCGCAGATACAATATGTGCAACCAATTGCATGTTCAACACATCGAGCAGCTCTTGTAGTGCATGCAGGTAAGAGCTCGTGAGGTGGGAGACGTGAAATCCTGGTTCGTGTCATCTGTGTAGTACCCAAAGGAAATGTTTCCGGGTATGGGTTTCTCATCAAAACTTTATATACTATGTGCACTCTACACCTTCAAGTGTGTAATAGGAAGTATGAAACATTTTGTATTTTATTTTTCATGCAAGTAAACTTCAATAAGGATGCTCTTTTTTTCTAGTTATTTGCTAAGACACATAGTTTTGTGTTTTATTAGTGAGGCATAATTTATTTAAAATTCTTTTTTTGTTCAGAATTGCGGTTTTTAGATGTTTGATATAGACTATAGAGCCAAAAAAACTAGTAGAGGCGTGCGTACGCAAATAACAGAGGTATGGAACCAATCAGAGTAAAGCGATGCGGTTGGCAGCTAGATTGATTACTGCTATTACAATGGCAGGCTATCCAGATATAAGTGAGTTTCAACGTGGTGTTATAGTCAGCGCACGAGAGATGGGACATAGCACCTCCGAGGTAGCGATAACATTTGGATGTTCGCGCATGACCATTTCACGAGTGTACCGCGAATATCAGGAATCGGGTAAAACACCGCATCTTCGATATAGCTGCGGCCGGAAAAAGATCGTGAAAGAACGGGACAAATGACGACTGACAAGAATCATTAAATGTGACAGACGTGCAACCCTTTCTCAAATTGGCGCAGATTGGATTTGTGGACTGCCCTGCAGGATTAATTGTGTGGATTGCCTCCTGCATACCTTCAGACATTAGTCGAGTCCATGCCACGTCGTCTTGCGGCATTTCTGCGTGCTCGGGGCGTCCCTACACGATATTAAGCAGGTGTACCAGTTTTTTTGGCTCTTCAGTGAACATATAATCATGTTAAATCGGAAAATTTTTCAGATAGTTGTAGCAGTGCGTTAGCCTGGCACAATGTGTGTGTGTGTGCACTGTATGTGTATGAACTGGATGTGCTTTTGATGGCGATACGAAGGAGGATGAGATGAGGGTGGGCTTTTGCTCAGCGATCAATATTAGTTGACTATAGCACAGATTCGAGTAGTTTTGTCGCCAGTTTAAATCGGCTGTTGTGTATGCCCCTCACACTTTCCTTTCTCTTTAACTTCCACTGAGTCGGCGAGGAAGTTCTAAAGACAAAGCAGTATGTTTTAAATGGTAGATGCTCGGATGTAATTTTGGAAAATTAGCATGGCTAGTACGTGTGATGAGTGCGATACGGGAAGCTGCATGGCGTACAAGGGTTGGCTATGTCAAGTCGAGTGTGGAGTATCATGTGTAAGGAAGACGTCGCTGCGGGTCGTTGGCTGTTGTTTTTGTTAAGCAATGGACAGCACAATCAGCTTGGAGGATGCTGCAGATTATTAGAAGGATGTAGTCTTTTCAAAGAATAAGAACAGTTTTTGCCTTTCATGCTAATTTTAATGAAAGATACTCGTGTAATTGTGTATAAGCAAAGCAGCAGAATGGTAGAGGAGAATAATCACGGAAGTTAAGGGCTGTGGATACAACTAAATTTAACATATATAAGTAACCGGGATCACAGAAAATAGTTAAGTGATGGTGCCCTATAATTTTAGAGAGACAAGAAAGTTTTAATTCCCTTCATTAATTTTAGTATTTGCTTTGGTGATCTAATGCTCAGCAACTTTACACTCATATATGGCACTTAAAATATAAATTTTTTGGGGGGTTCTTAAATTCCTTCCACTCGTGGATATCATGCTGAAATATTTCTTAACTACATAACAATTTTTATCGCTTCAGAAATCAACACTATATTTATTATAGAGCAACAGGGTATAAATATGAAACATTCCTCAATTAACATACTCGGCCGGCGGACGACCAGAGTGACAGCATGAATATCTTCGAGCTCCGGCGCCCCGTGCCCTTGGTCAGGACTACCCATTTTTATTCTGCTAGTCTACATGCAAGAACTCCCTAAATGACACTTTAGTGAAAAATGCTGGAATAAATCCCATATAAACACAATGTGTTTCAAACATATAACGTAGGCTGGTAGACAAATATTGGATGAAGAATGTAGATGTTACTGTCGGATATATGGTCCATAGTTAGAATACCAACCCAAGTTTCGGATAATTTTTTAACGAACTTTGTACGTGATTCTCTGTCGGTTAACGTGCCGTTACGCCCCTAATATATACATTTAAGAAATATCCAAAGGTAAGGTACGGTGTTCAAGACCCTAAATTATAAAAATATTAATTCTCTTTCGGACTTAGAAAAAATCTGGCGACTTTTTTTGTAAGATATTAATAAATATGCATAATAGTCAAAGAATGCGTATACAATGCATGGTTAATGAAAGCAAAAAGATTACTTAATTATTTCGAACAGGTCCGGTGTGAGAACAAAACAGCTCAATGTGATTGTTTTGCTGTCAGTCACGAATTTAATATGTTGTATTAAGAGCTCAGGTGAAAAAAAGCGTTTGGATAGAACATTGTTAGTCGTGCCGGCACTAGCCCTTAAAGTCACTAGACCTAAAATCAAAATTCTCGAAAACATATTTTTACCTTCTTTATTAGCAGACGGTAAAATCAAGATCAGTAAAATCAGTAGCACTAAAGTCAGTAGCCCTAAAGGCATTAGCCCTAAAATCACTTTCCTTAAAGTCGCTAGACCTAAAACATTTTATGCTAGTGATTTTAGGACTATTAATGGGTACCCACAGTCTGCAGTTATTCCTTGGAGTAATACACATATTTGAATTTGAAGGTGAAACACGAGACTATTACAAGAATTTCAAACAGTTTTAAGGTAGAACATGGAGTGCCAGGAAAATATTGTTACGACTAAACTAAAATGAAAACAATGCACTGTCATAAAATGATTTAATTCATTTAAAAGTTACTACCAAATTCATTTTTGCTCAATCTTATGCGCCCAACAGTAATTGGCTTTTATAGTGTTTTAAAGTAATTGAAGGGTCCAGGAGAAGAAAGGGCTGAATCAATTTCTATCGATTTTGAGTTTCCACCATAATAATAAGTGTTGCTTCAGGCCCAATGCTGTGCATTATTCAAAGTGAGGGACAATCTGCTTAGTCGTCTGTAAATTACACATGAAAAATATCTGTACTGTGAAAGAAATTGCTCACTGCATATAAAACAAAAAAACAAATGGCTCAGTACATAATGGTAGAGAGTGCAGCGCTGACATGCATTTGTGGTAAACAGTTAAATGGCTGATTCAGTAATTGCGTTGCTATTAACGTAAGATGGCTTTCTGTGATTGAAGTGCATGTTGACCTATTACTCTGTGTTTCGCTGTTTGTGTAGTTAATATTGTACTTTCGCAGTTTGCGGTCTTAATACTGATATGGAAGGTTAGTCAATGAGTGATACGTGTAGTGAACCCATGGAAAGAAAGCACACAACGAAGAAAAAAGCAGGGGCCGCATGACAGAGGTGAGGAAAAAGATAAATGTAATGATACATGCAATGGGAGAAAAATGCCATTGTAGGGTGCAATGTTTTGATAAAATGCCAGAATACACAAGAAACAATATTTTAAAAGGATTCAATTTAACGGAATCTGTAGGTGTTCAGAATGCTTACCTATGTGGTCTCACTTATGCACTTCCTATTTTACGCAGAAGGCCTAGAAAAGACGAACGTAAAGCGTGATTTAAAAATGCATCCCTCAAGTACAGAAATCGAGGACGTATAGAAGATGAAGTAAAGGTAGTGGTAGTATCGCGTGAATTATTTGTGGCAATTCACAAGATATCAAAAAGCTGAATTTAGTTGTTAATGTAAAGTCTAAAAACATCTGAGTCTGCCCCTGTTTATAAGAGAGGCAAACGTACAAATATACCATGGAAACTGAACGAAGAAGCGTCAAATACTATTAAACAGCATATTGCCTCTTTTGCAGGTAGAAGCATTCACTATGGGGTACAAGATACATCTAAAGTTTACCTCTACGAGGAACTAGACATAAAAACTGTTCAATGTACAAAAAGAGGCTCACCTATCAGTTAAGGCATCTTATGATACATACAGACACATATTTAGCAATGACTTCAACACCGCACTTGGGTACCCTCCTACAGATACTTGTAGTACCTGTGATGAATTAGCTACCAAAATGAAATGTCTAGAAATAGAAAAGATAAAATTCACTGACATATCTGCACTAAAGGCTATTGAGTCTCAAATGAGAAAGTTACAATCTGGAAATGATGATCACAAAACGAAAGCCCATACGTTTTACGGGAGGAAGAGGGAAGAAAAGACCGAATTATTATACACAGAAATATCTGAATACAAAATTGTCTCTCATGCAAAGTAAACTAAACTGGACTAAGCCCTTTCTTCTCCCGTACCCTTCAGTTTCTATCGCCATATCAAAGTTATCAAAACTGTTCTCCTTCAGTAATTTCTCTACACTCCATAGTTCTCTTACAATTTCACACATAACTTTATTGGCGGTAAACAATTCCTATAAATGGGTAAATGACATATGAGTTTTTTTTTGTGTGCGTGATTTGCATTCTTATGTCAGTTTCTAAAACAACACAATATACCCTTTATATTAAGATTATCTTAGGTATTATTGAAGATAAATAGGAATACAGTGTTCCAAAAAACCACAAAACAACATTCGCGTGTACTTGTAAGTTCCTTAAATACGTAAGTCTTGAGAGTATATAAACTTCCTTGGTTTTATTTAAACCCCGCGTTTTCTTCTTACTTTCAGGTAATCCGACATAATTGAAAGATGAAGGGAAGAAGGCATGTAACATAACAGAGACGGGCTGCTTAGATTTAAACTACTTCACATCACAGTTCCATTATAACATCAAAATTTATTTGTTGTGTTTTTTTTAAATGTTTTTTATAGTTTTAATGTTTTATTTTTTTATTTTTGTGACTGTGTGCTGTACTGTGTTTTGTAAAGTGTTCTGCGATTCTGAAAATTTATTTTATTTTTGCGTTTAAAGATTAACTAATATAGATATTGCAACACCGCAGACAAGTTCCAATATATCATGTGGTATGCTGAGTCACAGTCTGTGATTACCTTTCAACGAAAATTTCTTCGTCGTTATAGAAAGCTTCCGTTTCCAATCCAAGCAGAAAGAGGCAATTTAAGAATTTTAAGTGACAGGCAATGCTAAAGGTCTCTCTCGAAGTGGGTGCCAATGTGTGTCTCTAATCAAATCGTCGAAAATATGCAAGCAGCTTTCCAGTCCTTAGCAGCAATTTCAACATGGTTTATGTGAATTTCAGCAACCGAGACCAATGGCGCATACATTCCTGAATAGAGTTGTTACCTCTCTATTAGTACAATGTGTAGCCAAATTACCATCCTCAGAATTACACATTATATCCCATTCCACACCAAACTCAAATTATGAGATGTAGAGTAGGCCTACCTAAAAAAAAAATTTTGTTTTGCAACAAAACCACTATCAAAGTGTTTGTACACGTTAACTGCCATAGCATTCGAATATGGAGTACAGAAAATCCGTACAACATAAGACGATTCTTTATAAGACGTTGAAATTATACCAACATGTCTGGACTGAAATAAGACGAAAACGGCAAAAGAAAATACTGTAAAGTTCAACGTGTGACGGAATAAGCGATAGTTCTGAGCTATCGCGATTTTGAGTGACGGATATCTTCGTAGATCCCGCACAGCTGTATTACCAAATGATAATGTGCGTCATTTTATGAACTAAAGGGACGGTTTACGTATAACTAATGCGGGAAGTGATCGGGGTGTTTCCAAATTGTGATCCACCTTCCAATGAAGTAGACGAGGGATACGTTCATGATCAAATAGTAATATTGTTGCTCTCTCATCAACGTAATGTGGTCATACTGGGCTGCATACCTTGTGTTAATATGACTTACTTAAATATTCAAAATTTTCATACAAGAGGACACTGAATAATTGATTTTTTTGTGGAAATCAGCTATTTACCTTTGCATTCTGGACTACAATATGGGAATACACACTGGAAGACAGTGAAAAATCATTAGTTGTAATTTATATGGAAAGTGCCACCCTTGCAACCCCTCTCGGTCGTCCGAAGGACTCTTCCGCATGGGCCACTGTGTTGCCCTACTAATTGACGCTACTCAGTCGCGGCTAGGTATCTTCCGAATAAATCCCATGTAAGGTGGAATGCCTTCACATGAGCGACCATGGCATGCGTCTGTGGTAGGTATTCGCGGGTCCCCGCATTATATTGGCACTAAGATTTCCACATGGGTGAACGTTGGTGGCTGTTTCCAGACACTACTGATGCCAGTAGCCTCTCCAATCCGCCAACACAAAAGTAGTTATGTGCATGGTATGTTAGCGATGACTTTTTTCAGGTAGTGTACATTGGTGGAAAATGAAAAAAGGAACACCACTAAAGCGGTGACGTATAATCATCATATGCGCATGGGGCACTCACAGAGGACAGTACATGCAATGATTAACAGTGCTGTGCTGTGGACAGAGTAGGAACCGTGTAAAAAGGCATAACACCACTGAACCCAACACAACTGTAGTTGAATCGCTGAAAGAGTATGTTGTTTGAAGCATCGGCTAGTGTGTTGTAAGTGTTTAAACATGCCACGACGGCATAGACGACCACACTTCGTGCAATTAACGGACTTTGGAAGAGGTCGTATTGTGGACCTGAGGGAGGCTGGATAATCTTTCCAAAGAATCGCCCAATGCGTAGGATGTGAAGTGTCTTCTGTGCATCATTGATGGTGCCGTTGGTCTAACGATGGTGTACATGTTTGTCAACTTGGTTCCTGATGGCAGCGGCATACGGATTCCCGCCTGGACCACCGCATTAGACGAGCAGCCATTGCTGATCGCATGGCGACCGCCGCACAGAAAAGGACCATTGTTACACCTAAGGTGTCAGCTGGTCCATCACCAACAATTTGCTGGACACTGTGCTACAATCAAAGGAGCCGCTCACCAGTCTTCCTCTCACACATCATCTCCGTCCAGCCCGCCTCGGATGGTGTCGCAAACGACTCAACTAGAAGGATGAATGGCACAGATTTGTGTTTAGTGATGAGAGCAGATTCTGCCTTGGCACCAGTGACGGTCGTTTGCGAGTGTGGTGTCGACCAGGAGAGCGGCAACAACCAGAGTGTATACGGCAGTAACATACATGAACAACTATTGGCATCATAGTCTGGGGGGCAATAGCCTACAATGACCGTATGCCTATAGCGTTTGTTGAGGGAACACTGAACATTGAATGCTACATCCTGAACATCATCCAACCCATTTTGTTGCCTTTACTACAACGCCAAGGAAATGCCCTCTTCCAGCAGCACAATGCCCGTGTGCACACTGGTCAAGCCGAAGGGAATGGCATGTGAAAAATTAATGAAGCAATCACTCACGAGTTCAAGGAACATGGAAAATATCTAAAACAAATTTTAACGGATTTATATTCCGTTTCCTTGCAGCTGGGTAGGATGATGAATGGGCCACTTAGGGGAAGCGAATAGTCATCCTGCCATTTGTTGCCTGGAACAGTGTTCCTATGGGGTTTCACTACGCATTTCACGGTAGTGGCGCCACAGTTAGGGACACGTAAAGACTATGCTCAGGGGCATTTACCCCCCACCCCCCCAAGTTAATTTCACCTTGTATCATCATGTGATTTGTTTAGAGCATTGTTGTCATCACCAACTATGTCATTGGAAAAGTTTGAATTTATTGGAAGGAATCTAACCAGAACTTCGAGCATATTTCTCCACACCTGAGGCAGCGACTTCGGTTTTGGACCCGCAGTACAAATACTCGTGGCCGATGTGTGATCGGTGGAACTCTGGGGGTCACTTTAGGGTATACACCTTGGTAGGTGACAGGGACCCGTCGGTAGGATTTGGACCCGTCGGTAGGATTTATATCATGCGAAAGTTTAGTTGATGTAGGGAATTTCATAACGTAGGCTTATAATTGAGGTGCTGCAAATTTAAGAATTTTTCCTTAAAAATTAATATTTTGGCTTTTGTGAGAAACAGATTTTGGCAACCCTTTTAAAACTTTTGTATTATAATGATTTGTTGTAAGTCAATTTGAATAGGAATTTAATATTGTGTATAGTTCATTCAACGAATCGAGGGAGAAGTTCGAATATTTAAAGCACCTGAATTGTACTGGGGGTCATTTTGTGTTGTATGAGAGAACCATTGTGTTTATCATAAACGTATACTTTATTTTTGTACGTAAATTTTATATAGGTTGAGTTTTGTAATAAATAAGAGGAATATTATCCCTGCGCAGAATAATACCAATGAAAACCGAGCACGGTTTTTGGTTATTTGCATGAAGTCACCCATATTGTCTAATCATTTGTGTGCTACAATAGTATTTTTTTACACTTAACTCCTTTGTTGAGATAATTACGCATGCATGATATCGCATCACCGGAAGAGATATAAATATTTCTCGCCCCGATTTCAAAGAAAATTTAACACTGCAAAAAATAAATCAGTAACTGTTATATCACCTTTCAATGGTTTACTATGACAGATACACACTTCAGTGTGGCTGCAGGGGATACAATTTCTCATATTTATACCAGCCTTCTTGAAGTGTAAGTATAGCAAAGGGTAAATCTGTTTTTATTGTTTCTTGTGATATCTTAAATTGGTTAATAAATTCAATCGCTCAGATATAATTGGATGCTTCCTCTGATTTAGTTGTTCGAAGGAGGCGTTTCCGGAATAGAGTTTCCTGTTTCAAATGGATACTGGAGTCCTTCTCCATTATAATTTGAATTTTGTAACATCACCTCGATGCAATCTGTATATTCGTCTGTCGTAAAGAAACAACATACAAAACTATAATTACGCAATGATTAATGTTATCAAATAAAAACTTAAATAGAAAAATATTTAAATTTATTTATGGCATGTAGAGTTTTAATATAAATTTCCTTACTCATGGTTGTTTTATAAATGCATAATGTACGATATAACATGTGATATTATACTGCCCACGATATATGTCTAAGTCCGGATGACAAATAAACATCGCTAATATACTCTATTCACGGTAAAATGAGCACATTTGAAAGCCCTCTCCTTTGGAATATAAGTGAATTAATATATTTTATTTTAGCATTAGACATTATCTTCCAAGCGCGGTGGAATCTACACTCTGTGTTTATTACTTATATGACAATATTTATTTACAAACGTGGTTCAAGGATAAAAAATGGCTGAAATAAAAAAGGACTTAGTACTTCAAAAAACTCAATTTATCGTGAATACCCAATATAGGCCAGTAATCTCTTGGATGGGTATGAGGGCGCGGAAATTTTTCGTACTAACTGATGGTAGATTACTAAACTCGTTCATTATGTCCCCTAACTGCAAAATAAAATTAAATTTCAAAATTGAAAAACCTCTGTGGTCGTCTACGCATTGCAATTGCAGTAACAAATCATAGCTTAGTGTTCAAAAATATGCCTATATTTTATTTACTATAAATTAGAAAAACATGCATTGCGAAACGAGGGAAATAATTTACAAAATGTTGAACTTCATTGACATAGAAGTTGGCTGTAAGGAACCAACTAAGCATTCCTCTTAAAAATTGAATCTTTACAATTATTTTTAAGTAACTTAACTTCACATGGCAGAAAACTAAATTATGTCTACTAAATAAAAGTGCAAAAATTGTTAACCGCGAAGCTTGTTCTACAATTTTAAATCAGGAATTATACTTGTAATGATAAACACTAAATGTTGCAGAATTAGATTGTAAGCCTTCAAAATATAATAAATTAGACAATCTAATTATGGCTACAGAATGAGACTATTAGTTCTTTAACTTAATTGTTGAAGCAAAATCGAACCAACTCGTAGACGCTACGCAAAACTATGCAATTCGGTACCCGTGGATATAATACAGAGTAAGAATGGTCACATATACCTAAAAAAAAACTACTGTCAGAGAATGTGAATATACTCGAGTAATATAATCATGATGAATATTAATACCTTAATTAAAAATAAACGAAATAATGGTATATATGCGAAGTGATAACAGTATAAGCCGGGAAGATAATGGTGCACCCTCGTTAACAATAGTGAATGGCTTTCTAAAACTCATAGGGTATGTACGAAAAGTAGCCACCATGGACAATGTTTTCTGTTATTCTATACAAAATTTGACATTCTCAAATACGATTGGGTAAACTCTCCCAAACCCTCGCATTCTATCCAATGAATTTCAGGAAGCGTGACGTTTCTCAAGGTCACAGATTTCACGTTTACTGCATACACTAGTATGTGTTTAATATAATATAATACTCTGTATAGTACAATAAATTAATTATATGTACAACTAGCTTACCCGACCACGCGTTGCTGTGGCATAAAATATTTTGGTTCTATTAATTTCTGTGAAATTAAATGAAAGAAAAATATGTATTTTCAAAATCTTTAAACAATCGGAAAAAAACATTGTGAACAACACACTGAAATGTTCAAACATACAGCTGTCAACAAAGGCGCTTCCTGACGCGAAAGCATGGTAATAATGAAATTTTTGCAGATTTTAGTACCTTTACAGGTAATACAGATAAAAAATAAAGGTGTACAAACTATCGTGGGAACGAAAGGAATGTTTATAAAAAAACAGAATGAAAATTGATTGATTTTTTCGGGAGTTATACGCCTCCGAACAAACGGACACAACATATATATATGTATATATATATATATGTATATATATATATGGAATGTAAATTAGTGTACGTTTGTGACATTTCAAACAAACCAAAATGTGTAACTAATCACTATGACATCCTATTAATCCTACTGATCAAACTAATATTATAAATGCGAAAGTCTGTGTGTGTTTGTATGTTTGTTACCACTCAGCTCCATAAAGGCAGGACGGATTTTGATAAAATTTGGTACATAGGTACATTAGGTCCTGGAATAGGACACAGTATACTTTTTATCCCGGAAAATTGTACGGTTCCTGTGGAATACCAACAAAATGTAATTCTGCAATGGCTTGAACGTGACCGAACACAGCTCCATAACGGCTGAACGGATTTTGATGAAATTTGGTATGTAGGTACTTTACGTACTCGAATAGGACATAGTATGCTTTTTATCCAGGAAAATTCTACGGTTCCTGTGGAATAACAACAAAAACTAATTCGGCAACGGCTGGGATCGTGACCGAAATATTTTTTTCCTCTGGTGTCAGAGTTTATCAGGCATCCCAAGGACCTTTGAAATGGCTTAACGACTGCTATCAATCGATAACAACCGGGACCGAATATTTAACGTGCCCTCCGAAGCCCAGAAGCGCTCTGATGTTATGCCACTTAACGGTCACCGATCCAAATGTGTGCCGCTGGGAACGTTGCTTAATTTTGGTGACCGATTAAGATCTCTCAGCCAAGCGCAAAAAGGAGTAACCAGGTACACTTATTTCTAAAGCTACAACTTGATGAAACTCACGTTTTTATTTTCATGCAGCGACGCTGGAAAGCGGAAATGTGGCAACTACGCGATAGCTGCACAGATACACTCCAAAAACAATACCCTACTTATTGGCTATCGGGTAAAAAATATTTCCTTCTTTTGGGTTGCCGTAATCAGTTAAAATCCTAAGCCAACATAACATAATTTTATAATTCTGTTTTCACATATATGAATTGCCTTTTCCCAATGTATTTATTAGTGTAATAGTGTAAAATTCAATTGTACCCGTGCTAAGCCGGGCCGGTTCGCTAGTACCAAATAAAGCTATGTGTCCTTGTGTTTGGAAAAGATATGTGTACTTCCTTTTCAGATGCATATACATATTTGTATAAAATTACACATACTGCAGTTATTTTTGAAAATTGGTCACCCAGTAGATAGAATAATTTCATATATAGAACACAAAATTTCCTTACTCTTTACAATAAATTATATGCATTAATCGTACAATATATATATATATATATACAGTAATTTTTTAATTTTATGTGGAATCATAAAACCTTTCTAGTTTACAGCTTATTGCGTATTGATAAATATTCATTCTTGACAATATTTACGTGTGTAGGATGAAACCAGTGTATTAATTAATAACCAATTTCATGTTTTGTTAAATATCATGATATAAAAATACAATAAATCTTCGAATGATGAATGAAAATACAACTTACTATCTTCAAACGTAACCAAAAGTAGTATTGTGTCAATTTCGCAAAAGTCACGAAATTGATTTCTCACTATTTTGTAGCAATAATAATTTCTAACTTTTTCCCACTATCCTGTTCAACAAATTTACAAATATTCGTAGCGAATACCTAATACTTAATTTTTGCACACTTTTTATGAAAACAACGACTAATGGCCACATTTTTTACAACAAACCTGCATTGTAATACCAGGATATTCGGAAATCGAACGCCCATACTATAAAAAGTTATTCCTTAGGAGAAAAAAAAACCGAAAATATATAGAACACCGTATACCCAAATGGTATATAAAAAACACACACTGAAAAGCAAAAAAAAATAAATTTAAAAAAAACTGGTAGAGGGGCGCAATGCAAATAACAGAGGTATGGAACCAATCAGAGTAACACGATGCGGTCGGCAGCTAGATCGGTTACTGCAGCTACAATGGCAGGTTATCAATATTTAAGTGAGTTTGAACGTTGTGTTATAGTCGGCGCACGAGAGATGGGACATAGCATCTCCGAGGTAGCGATAACATTTGGATGTTCGCGTACGACCATTTCACGAGTGTACCGTGAATATTGGGAATCCGGTAAAACATCACATCTTCGACATCGCTGTGGCCGAAAAAGATCGTGGAAGAACGGGACAAACGATGACTGACGAGAATCATTAAATGTGACAGACGTGCAACCCTTTCTGAAATTGGCACAGATTGGATTTGTGGACTGCCCTGTAGGATTGATGGTGTGAAATGCCTCCTGCATACCTTCAGACATTAGTCAAGTCCATGCCACGTCATCTTGCGGCACTTCTGCGTGCTCGGGGGACTCTACACGATATTAAGCAAGCGTACCAGTTTTTTTGGCACTTCAGTGTATGAGCCTGTGAATATTGGGCTTCGAAAATGTATTTTCACCTAATACCTTATACAACGCCTACAAAATCCACAGCATAAAAGTGAACTATGCTTTCCATGTTGCAGACACACATGCGTTTTGCTGGCCGTCACCGGTCCGTGCGCACTGTTCGACTTGAGGAAGCAGTACGTTAGAACATCGACGACATTCCCTCCACTAGTACACACTCCATAGCTCGCCAAATGGGTGTGTCCCATTCAACAGTGTTGGACTTACTGCGGGTAAACCGCCACCATCCCTACGGCTCACAGAAAGTACAAGGCTTTCGGCGAAAATACGTTTTCGAAACCCAATTTTCGCTGGTTCATATTCCCTTTAATTGTCAATTTAGGTATACAGTATCCTATATTTCTCGACTTTATTTTTCAAAAGGAATTACCTCCCGTAGTTTACTGCTTATTGGTTAACATATCTTCTGAATACGTTAACGAATAAATACTGTATTTAAGTGAAGTTTTGTCTTTTAGGCATAATTGTGATACATTCACAGGTATTACGATGATAGTTGTTTTCGAGTTATATAACGCAATTTCAAGTAAACATATTTTGCATATCTTGAAAAATAATGTTTGCATGACAAATATGAAAATATAGATTTCGTAAAATAATTGACTTAGACCCTATAACAAAATGTTATCATAAGGCACCTTAGATTCGGAAAAATGTTGTATGTGATACATCGATTTATTCATAAAATTTTCAAAGGAAATAATATTTGATAATGTGTTAAAAGTTACTCTGAATATAAATAATTTAATACATTAAATACGTCCTAAAATTTTATAATGTCAGACATTAACACGTAATACGATATAGTGTTTGTCATCTTATATGAAATTTAATCAATTTAATTCTGCATATAATTTTTCTCTTAAAGAAAAACATAAAGAGTTAGGAAATAGAGAATGTTCGGAAATTAAATGCCCAAACTATGGGAGGTGATCCTTATGGAAAAAAAGTCGAAAATATATAGGACACCGTATACCTAAACAGAATATTAAAATATATATGAGCCTGTGAAAATTGGTTTTGAAAACGTATTTTCGCCGAATGCCTTGTACTCTCTGCCAGTTGTAGGGATGGTGGTGATTTACCCGCACTACGTCCCACACGGTCAAATGGGATAAGCCCATTTGGCACACTATGGAGCGTGTACTAGTGGAGGACACATCGTCGATGTGCTGACTTACCGCTTCCTCAATCCGAACAGTCAGCACGGACTGGGGACGGCCAGCATTACACAGGGGTCTCTGCAACATAAGGAGCATAAGTCACCATTCTGCTGCAAACTTTGTAGGTGTTGTAAAAGGCATGCAGTGAAAATACATTTTTAAAACCCAATATTCACATGCTCATATCATCTTTAATATTCTATTTAGGTATACGATGTCCTATATAATTTCGATTTTATTTTTCATTTGGAATCGCCTCCAGTGGGCTTTTAAATTCCGAACAACCTGTTATTGCGAAATTCTGTATCAAATCATTACTTACTATAAAGTATACAAATAATATTTGTTATTTACTTTTTTTACTTTCGTATATCTTACTAAAACAATTAATTTAGATTTTTTAAGCGACTGTCATTTGGTTTTCAGTTTGAATTTAAGTCAGAATATATTTTCTGATTTACAAAACAATGAGTGTAAACTTTTCAATGATTCCGAAATTTTTATTTGAAGTAAAACCTAATTTCGGACTTTGTTTTCCACAATATATTATAAGTTTCATAAAATATTTGTTAATGCAAAATCTTAAGCTTATACGTTAACGATGTGTGTATTGGATATATTTGAACTTCGTATAAAACACTGGAAATAAAATAATTTTTATTTTATTTTATACAAAACACATTTTTTCTTATATAATTTACATAATGAATCTGTGTTATTGAACAAGTAGTAACACTTAAAATAGTATAACATTTTATTGATACCCATTTCTTGTCTTTGACTTACACACGATGATAAATGCACGATAATTTAATCAGTTTAAATTTTAGAACACTCCAACACTTAAAGCCAGTCTTTATAAACAGTTTTCCAACATACACTGCATTACCGTTAAAATTCAGGAGCTAATAGCAAATATGGGATTATAAAAAAAAAGTGTTTTTCAGGAAAAAAAATGTTCATGTTGTTTGTAAGAATTTAAATAGCAAGAATTTGTTTACACATAGGAGCATATACATAGAGGTTTAGCTGTTACGTGCAACAGGAAATATTGTTTCCTTTTCCAAAAATTAAATCTATTATTTTTGTTGAAATTGGTTTTTTTTTTTTTCCTGACAAATGAGTGCTATTTTCAATTAAAAACGAAGACATACATACAACTGAATAATATAGTTATGTACATAAAGATACACATTCACTAACAACAAAACCTTACATGGCATAGAGAATTTGTAAGGTTATGTTATGTTAGGATTTTTGGTAAAAATAAGTCAAGGAACTGATGCAGTTATACGGCACACATGTCAATGCTATAAACAGCTTACTAATCGCAACCACTGCTATTGTCGTCATCATCAACTTCAAATTCCCTGTCTGTTGTTTCCACTACCATATCCTGGTACTCCACAAACATCATCTTCGTAGAACACTTGGTTGTTAGAGCTTTCTAAGTAGTCCAAAAAACTCATTAGTCTGGGATATTACCAGTTTTTTTCAGAATGGCGATGGACATACCCACATCTTGTAAAAACACCATATTTTCCAACAATGTTTTCTGTTGCTTAATATGTGTTTTTGCATGACCAAATTCAACCATAATATGCACCTCTTAATGCAGCACAAGTAGCCATCGTATTACAAAAAATTGCATTTTGGACTAATACAGTTTTTGTAATCAACCCCTCAATTATATATTAGATATTTGACATGTCCAGTATTTACAATCAAGCCTGTATCCCTCAGCCATTCATTACTGCCTTATTTCAAACCAGATATCACTGGTCTTTCCTGTCTGAAACATTCTGAAGCCTCCGAATCTCCCCAATACCTATCGGCATTCTACTCGTCGGGTAACTCACCCTTTGCAGGACTCTCGCAATTTCGTCCGTCGTCGCCGCACTCACACTGGTGCACCAAAGTCTTTGAAACCATCCTCCGATATCGGTTTACACTTCGACGTACTTCACCAGATCACTATCTCAAACGCAAGACCTGGACCAGAATTGTCTTCAATCTCTGTTTTGCGCCGATGGAGATAATGACCAGAAAAATCTTGCACATCCTCTCAAATCGCTGACTTGTCCAGAAAGGAGGGAGGGGCTGCCTTGTTAATCAAGTCAGCTGTTAATCATTCCCACAGCTGCCCAGCCATCCAGCGAAGGACAATATACCTAAGGGCGAGGGGACGATCGAGGTGGGTTAGCCCCATCGTGCTGCGACTACATGTAACAAGGTACATGGCGCCGGGTGCAAGTGTCAACCTGTAACACTGCCCTCTCCTTAAGTATATTTGTCCCGAACAGACTCCATTTTCTGCAGCCTGTCGGTCGATTTGAACAGCTTTAGGCTTCGCCCGATAGCCCTGTAATCAAATCCGGTAGACCATGTTATGAATCTGCTTCATATTTTTGTAAAGACTTTCCCAAAATCTCATTAGTTTCGAGCGATATCCCTTCTGCCATCGGGGCTTGTAGAGACTCACCAGCTGTCCTTGAAAAATCTCTCCATGCATCCTGCTTTCATATCGTGTTTTCTTTCTGTAACAGTTAGTTTAAAGGTGCCACTGGCTAAACTGTGGTGTAATTTACTGACACATTCTGTGGTGCCTATTTCTACCACTGGATGTCCGAACAGCAGGTCACCAGGGAGGCAGAGATTACTCCCAAATAACAGCCTCGATGATGTTACCCTTGTTGTAAACAACCTAACGAGATTACAGGAGAAGTAACGGTAACATGGAATCCCCATCCTACTGATTTTCTTCCACGAAGATCACAAGGTACTGTTCCAGAGGGGCCGCAGTGTTGTAGTGGTTAGAATACTCGCCTCCAACCAAGGCGAACTGGGTTTGATTTCTGGCAGGGTCACACCAAGTGGGAATCGCGCAGGTGGATACCGATGGTCGCCAGGTTTTCTCGGAAATCTTTCATTTCCCCTACCCTTGCATTTTATCACTGCTTCATAATCACCCCACTTCACCCTCATCGGCTCTCAAGACCTCACATTAAAAAGCTGCACAAATCTCTTCACTTCTCTTCCAGGGTACAGTTTAACCTCTCGATGCTCCCACACGATTCAGAGTTTAATGATGTGATACGATATTTCTTCATTACTAAAACCTTGGTTACCTCTTGGAAAAGAGTGGCTTAAATATTTCAACATTGATCAGAATGATTTTCGAGTGGCACTCCAAACCTTCAGAAGACATGCTCTACAAGTGCATCAACTACCTCGCCAGCCTATTGCACTGCAACTGGTACGAACTCAGGCCACTTTGTGATGTAGCCCTATGCTACCAGGAGGCACCGAATACCCCTCTCAGTGACTGGTAATGGTCCAAGATTGTCCTGTGTCTGGCAGTTCTCTTATCACTGTGAGATTCTACACTTTGGTAGGACCAATTGTTAGTGACTGTTTTTCCCATCTTTAGTTTCCCAGTTCATGTTGACGTGAACCACGCGTCCATGAGATCCCTGTGCCCACTCTGACTGTCACAATCACAACTACACCGGGCCACACCAACTACATCAGGCCAAGAGTGCATAGTGCAGGTCGACAAGAACGGAACTTGCACTTTCTTGCCGACATGGATTACGCAACTGAAGAGACCACCTTACTCATTTATTACAAGAGGTAACTCTTTTATTAAATTGGTAGGCGATCCGAAACAGTGATTACCCCAAATCCACAGTCATTGGGTGCACTGGCAATTGGTCGTTGCGTCGTCGCAGCTCGCACAGCTAAATACGATGTAACGCACCACCGGGGGAAGTCAACTGGCTTGTAGGCTGAAGCTGAAGTGATAAGTGCCGCAAAATGTCATCCAGTAGGGTGCAGCATTTTTACAAACATATTAAACACAGTCACCGAATTCACAACTACAGTCAGGGGTATGTTTTATTGTATTAATAGCAATAAATCATGGCATTCCACACCCCTTTGCCCAGGTGACTCGTCCATCCCTTCAGGAGACAGCCACCTGGCAACACTATAGCAAGTGAAATGTAATGGTGTCATATCAAGTGAAGTGCAAACACTTTTCACAAGAAAATGTAATACTGTAATAATGTTAATTAATATAAGAGTAATAATGTTTTCTAAAAGGGAGATTGCCTATAAAGCCCTCCATCATTGTAACATATAATTTAATGTAATGACATGCCCTATCAACTTCACAACTTCAATATTAACAGATATTTGTTAATATGGGTTTCACCAATGTGTGTTATTTAATTTATATTCTTTTTCACTATTACAATCATATCCCAAGTGCTTATGTTATGTTTCATCATTCGCCATTTGACTTCGGCTCTGGTCACGCATAATGCAAACCAAGGCCACTCTGCCAGTTCGTCTCAGCACTCGGACCAGACCGGCGGTGTTGGGCGCCTGCTCCGTGAGCCCCCTTGGTACCATAATTTAGGCTGTAATCACTACACTTCAATATTAACATTAACTAACTGGAACATTTATTTTATTTATTTTAAGTATAGAGGGGAGAGCCACCCACCCTCTCATCAGAGAGCTTAATGCAATCGTGTATCAACATATTGCCACATTTATTTCATGCTAAGGTCACCGACAGGCCGTAAGTGCTGGGTCAATTTTAATTTATTATTTACCTGTAGTAAGAACAGTGAATAAACTGCTTTACCAAGTTAACTGTGTCAAATCATTGTAGGGTACTACACCCTTTGTAGCATCACCCACAATTTCATAATATATTTCAGGCGTATGAGATGGCCTACAATCTCGTCATAAGGTATAAATAGTGCAACAGTAACTATGTGACAACATCATCAACAAACTGACGCTGATATCCAGGACCCCCTGGGCCGTCGACCGAACGACCCTCATCATTAACTCTCCACTGGGCTATGGCGCCGAGTGATTCAACACTCAACAAGCCCTGGGTAACCTCAACTATGTCAATGTGAAGCACACTATCCCACAGTACAAGATAATTCTACTGTACTGTCGGGCTTAGACTGGATGTCTTCCCCCATCTTGGTTACAGACAAACTTCTTTCCACTCCAATGCATGATGGAAAGTGGGATCAATAGTGTGTTAATTTCTAATGTCCCTGTTAATCCATGAAGATTACCCATTGCAGGATAAAGATTCTTGAATTATTGTACTTCTTGACTTCCATGACACAATACCCTTTTCGTCCTGGCATGAACTGTGACGACAGAATGTTTCACATGGTTTACTGGAAAGTGGATTTGCATCAGTGTGAAGGCAACCAGATCTCTGATGTTTTACAATGTCATATTCTTGCAGGTGTTCTAGCAACACATTCGGAGTTCTTGAGATTTATTAGCCAGCAAAGGAAGAATGATTAACTCTTTTGATGAAGTGTCTCATAAATGTATGGGTGAAAGTGTCAAATTGCCTTCACCATGGCCAGAAGTTATCTGTGTTTCACACCTTAATTTTCCTCAAGCTTTAGTATTACCTTACTGAAGAATTCCAGTGGCCTCGCCTTTCCATTCTGCATCAAAGTTAATACAGCTACGATGCCTAAATCATTAGCATCAATATCCAAAGTTATCTTAACCTCACTACCCATACTTGCGGGAGATATCACATTTTCATTTAGTCTTTTAAAAGCAACTTCGCATTCAGAGGTCCAATTAAATTTTCTTTTTGTCTCGGTAAATTCATGCTGTGGCTTGGCGATTGTGCCGTTTACAGTTACAAATCTACAGTAGTAAGCACATAAGACAGGAAACTATGCCCTTTAGTTTTGTCAGGGTTGTGGAGGCCGATCTCTTATTCTAATCATCTCTGCATCTCTTTCCAACCCATGGCCTGACGCTACATGACACAATAAATTAATTTTCTTTGGGAAAAGACATCCTTTCTTAGGAACTTATTTCAGCTTGGTTGTCATTACTTTGTGAAACACAGAGTCTAGGTGAATTAGGTGCTCTTCAAATATATTTCCTGTTACAATGATGTAATCTAGGTACACCTGGCTAATGCCTAAGGGGAAAACTTTCTCTGTCAGATGTTCAAAGGTGGCAGGACTATTGCAAACCCCGAAGGGTATAGCCTCTAATTACCTGGTTTCTTTCCCTTGGACACAAAAACCAGTATTTCTTTGTTTTATTTGGGACAAATCGCATCGCCAAACCTGCTCTTAATGTACAAAATAGAAAACCATTATGAACCTACTAGGATATTAATAGGGTCGTCTATGCTCTGTAGTGGAAAATAATATTTCTTTGTCACATTATAGGTGGAATTCGACACAAAATCTCATAGACACATTTCATTGACAAGAACAACAGAAGAAGATCATGGACTGACAGGTGGTTCTATTACTTATAGCACCCTCATTTCTTTAAAAATACAAACTGTCATAATTTATGCAACTGGCGGTAATCACCTTTGGGACTGCTTTATGGGCCTGGCATCTGCTTTGTCAATGTGATGACATTCAACATTAGTTCTGCCAAATATATATGGCCCACATGAGGAACCATCCCTATTCCTCTATATAAAAATTCTGAGACAGCCTTCTCTTATTACCAGTTAAGGTTTTATTTGTTATTGTTATCATTTCTCGCAGAGCATATGGCAGAGAAAATTCGGTATTCTGTGGCATCAAAGCTTTAGAAACATTGGAATTTCCTGCGAGACCTGCTTGTAAACCCCTATTGAGGCACCATCCTCAAAACGAATAGCATTGTAGATAAATTAATAATCCTCACTGACAAACTTTCCGAGTTTGAAGCGACCAAAGCCTTTGCTACAAACACATCATCAGGTAGAATGACATCTTTCTGGGCTGGTTTGATTACGCCCAACTATTTGACAAAATTTACCTGGCATCTACCTGGAAATAAAATTTCGCTGGAAGCATGGCGTGGAGTGGACTGACTAGACACTAATCTGGAGTTCATTGGCGAAGATAAAACTTATTGTGTTCATTATACAAAGTCGGTATTACCTGCCTGTAGCACCCCTAAGTAGTGTGTCAATACAGCACCCCAACTTGCATTAACACATCAAGTCCCAAAAGATATTCTTCCTGTATTTCTGGTGTGTATATATTATGTTCCATGTTAAGGTTACCATAATTTAACTCTGCCCTTCTCTTACATCTAACTGGTGTGGTGTCGCCCATTACTCTAGTCAAATAACACTGCTTACTGTTGTTATTAGGTGATCGCTGAGTGAAGGCCCAAAAATTTCCGATATTATTAGTTACAGTCACACCTATGTCAACTACCATCTGCAAGAGACATAATTTATCCCCCCCACCACTAATGTGGCATCCTAGTGTTCTTACACCGAACGAACCTGCAAGAACACTGATGCATCACCTCCAGAAATCACCAACCTATGCACCTCAATATCGGTGTTAACAAGTTTCCCGAAGATGTTGCACAATCACCTACCACTCGCTGCCTGCTTTCTTGTTGCAGCTGTTTTTGCTTCTGAGGGCAGTTGTCTCTCAGATGTCCTTGCTGTCCACATGACCAACAGTCAGACTGTTTGAGTTAGGGTGATGAAGCCCGAAAAGCGATATCCCTAATAGTCGTCTACAATGCTGGCAGCATTCTCTTAATTCTGAGATCATCTTCGTTCAGCATCACTGCCCTCACTGGATGTCAGGGCACTAATGTCGGTCTTGCTGTCTCCACATACAGTGTTCAGCCAGGGCATCTTACATGCTGTGAGGCACAGGCAGGCATTCAGCTTGCCGCACCTCGGTACCAGTGATAGAGTAAACGAAATAGCCGATTGCGATGATGTAGCATGCTTCCATGGAGAACCCCCAACCCCCCGACAAGCGGAACTGTCACATGCCCTGTCACAGTTCCTGTAGTGGTTTCCCTGGTGTCTGTGTGCGGCTTCGCTGTTGGGCATGGTGGACATATCGTAGGTGACGGTCACCGAAATGCAGCACCAAAGCCGACACCAGTGTGGAGTACTAAATTCGATGACGTTCTGGCAGGGACTGCAGTGTGCTTAGTTTAGTGCCCCTCAATACGGCTGCAAAGTGGTACGCCCGTTGATCGTCACACAAACCATTCGGGGGACCTAATGTCTCTAACTGGTGCTGATATTCGTACCAATGTATGTGTCCATCGTAGGGAGCGGACTTTATTGCGATATCTTTACCCACCCTTGGCTGAGGTGTACGAACACTGAAAGACAGCTGGGCCTCTATTAATATGGCTGTACTTTCGGCGAACTATACCTTTTCCTCGTTGCCTACAGTCTTCGGATTGGTTGTGGTCAATCTCAGTTCCTCCTCAGCCACTGCATGTCTCCTTCCCTGATGCTGTATTTAATCTTGCCATACCTTCTTGAGAGTGCTCACCGTCTATCCCACCTTACACTCATCACAGTCTATCATTTCATTCAAACTGCCTATGTTATTGTTTAGTCTCTTATTAATTAATATCTTCTATCTTTCGGTTGACATTTCCATTAACACTGTCAATTTTTTGTCCAGTTTTCCTAACACATATTGTCTATTTTCTTGTCCACTAGTTCACTATACATTATCATTATCACTATCTATAACACAATTTATTTTACTATTTACACGATTCAAAGATTTCCCAACACTTTAAATTTAAGTATTTGCAGTTTCTCTTATACTGCTTATATCAGCTTAAATAGTTGCAAAATGTTCATTATTATGCCAGTCATCGCTTCAATTAAAGATTGCAGTGCCTCACTATCTGCAGCAATTTCCTTCTTGGCAATCACAAAATAACTAATTTTGTGACCTTCTAAAACTATTGTTTTTATTCACACCGTATCGTACTATATAATAGCGTCCTGTTTAATCTTATTTACAAAACCATTACTTTCAATAAATGCCTACACCTCACTGCTGACACTTGTGTTACATTTTTTCAGTCTATGGGAAAAGCCATGTTCTTTAAGTGATGGGGGTCTTAATTAAATAAAAAAGTTAATAATAATTTCTCAACCTATTTATAAATAATAAAAATGTATACCTACTCTAAACTTAATAGTTTGACAATATTGGCAATCACTTGCTATTTACAAAAAATATTTACATAATGTTCCATCACCTCACAGAAATGAAAACAAACAACACTTAAAATCAGTCTTTATATACAGTTTTCTATCACCATTCGAATTACTTTTACAACTATACATTTTCCATGTAGCAAAAGACAGTCGGCCGATTGTGGTTTTACTGATGGTATTGCTGGATTACTGCTGGCCCAGAAAACTTATGGGTCTACACAACTGGCCCTGCTATGGTTAACTGCTGGCACCAAGACATTTGGCATGCCATTTTTGACACACTGATTGAATGCTGAGGAAACTTAAACTGATGGTCGAGAGTACGTGAACGTTGAATGACCCATAAATGGTTTACCAACTGTATTCCAGCAATGGCCGCACATAACCTATGCTTATTGCTGGTAAAAGTATGGTTAGTCATCTGTAGGCCATGTTGTGGCTGTGAATTGGTACATTGATCGACCATTGCTGGTGCAATTTGGCTTACTATGGGATTTTTTATGGCTCCCTCTCTTCGCAGAGAACTTCTTCAAACTAAACACACGTAGTGTGTGTAGTTTGAATGTGTGTGTGCGTCAATTATAATTGTATGTGTGTGTGAGTCTAATATAATTATAGAACACATGATACAATGAGAAGATTAGTGATGGAAATATATATGTCAAAATGCTGTAAATAGAGTATTAGGTGTGACTTCATGATTACTATTGAATAATTTTACATATGCAATGTTTTACATGTGTGACTGCATATAATTCAAATGAGAAGTAAAAAAAAATTATATATAACCACCTTTAGTAAATTAACATTGAAGGGCTTTATTGTTCCACATTACCAAAATATTCATATATGCCGACTGAATATTAGTGTTTCTTAATAAATTAAGTCCGAATATATTTCAAATTATTTCATTTAAACTTAAGAATACACAGTGGAGTAATGGTTAGCATGCTGGGCTGTCACTGCAAAGGGCGTAAGTTCGCGCCCCCTTCCCTCCGCCTGTATGATTAAAATTTTCATGTCGTATAATGCATTTAATACTGGAGTAAACTAAATTTTAAAACAAAGAAAAGTTAAGAATGTTGCTGATAATAATTATTATTAAGAGATAGTGTTTGGCCATACATAGGCCATTTGTGTTAACCACACCTGGAGCACTAGATGTCTAGTTAGTGGCTCCACTTCAGGACCAGCAATTATGCCAGTGTGGCATCATACGTGTTTTGCTACATGGGTGATATTTGACAGGCTCACTATTTACAATCAAGTCTGTATCATCCATCAGTCCCGCCTAATTACACTCCAGGTATCACTAGTTTTTCTTGTCTGGAGCGTCCAGAGTACTCTCGTACACATCTGCACATTCCCGTTGGGTACTTGTCCTCCGCATCTCTCTCGCAATCTCGTCCGTCGCCGCCGCACACACATTCGTCCGCCACATACTCTGACACGACACCCTCCTCTACCATCAGTTAACTCTTTACCACACTTCGCCAGATCGCTATCACAGGCTACCGACTACCATCGACTGTCGACTCTTTTGCTGCAGCAGTGTTTATGGATGGCGCCGGCACAGAAACTAAACGTGCCGCACTGCTCTGATGGAAATGACCAGAAAATTACTGCGCATAATACAAAGTCGTCTTCTTCTCAGTTATTGGTGGTGTTAGGGGGGGGGGGCTGTGACGACAGTCATGTTGGTTTTCAATTATTCCCCCCGCCACCTTGCGTCGCATAGGAGAATAGGTCTACCTTTTTATAGTGGGGAGGGTCGAGGGGGTTATCCCACACCGCGCCGGGACCATGCGTAACTAGGTAACTTAGCACCTGGTGCGGAAGCCCATGCATTACAATATTAAATGGGCTACTAAAATGTTAATAATCAGAAAAATATCAGACACCAAGATCTGCTTTTGAAATGTGCAGCTGTGAAATTAAAATATATATATATTTTTAAGCAACGAAGGAAGTAAATAATGCTAAAATATAAATTTCAATTGTTAAAATGTTTTTATAGAGTATCTAAAATGTTTATACATTGTGTATTGTGCTTATATGTTTTTTATAATTTATAAATACAAACAAAATACATAATTTCAAAAGCACAGGATGCTCGACTTGTCCTCAGTCCCTGATGTTCGCTCATAAATATCAAATTATTGTTCATAATGCATGTTCTACGGACATTTATTGGTGAATAAGGAGCATGTTGACGTCACTGGAGGTGGTGCACAGTCTCTCCGGTCCTTGCGTACGTCTGCGTCTGGACAATTCTGTCATTAAGTGCCACTCGTACGGACGTTTGATTTCAATCTGAGTTCGTGTCTCTGCTGTTGGGTCGCACCTGATAGTTGTTCGTGTTTTTTCGGGTGGAGCAGCATGTGTTTATCGTACGCACATACAAGAAAACGAATTCTATAAAGGCGTGCCAACGACAATTTATTGCACAGTTTGGGTGCCATAAACCAAGTGATAAATCTTCCATTAAGTATTTTCTGAAGAAACTGTAAATAATGGGAACATTGTCAGATGTGTATTAAAGGAGGATGTAGAAAACTGACAGGCGCAACAGTGCAATAAATGTGAAACATATTGCTTGCCTCACCAAAGAAGTCGTTGCATAGACTGTCGCAAGAAATGAAAGTTTCCAAAAGCATATGTAAACGAACTTACAAAAAAAAAAAAAAAACAAAGCTGCATGTACACCCTGTTATTGAGGTGAAACAATTGAAAATTTCCGACAAAGCGAGACGAGTCAGTTATTGTTATTGGTTCCAGCAGTTTGTCAATTAACATTTGGGAATCGTTGAATGCTTGTGGTTTTCCGACGAAGTGTGGTGCCAACTCAGTGAGGTTATTAATTTCCAGAATACCTGGCTTTTGGCTACTGAGAAGCCTCACGTTATGTATGAAACACCTCTTCATGATAAAAAAAATTGTATTATGGTGCGCTTTATCAAGGTGCCGCATTATTGGCTCCATCTTTTTTCACATGACAGTGGATACCAACGTCTTTGTCAGTGGCTGTTCCAAAGGAAAGGGCGTCAGAGGAGAC
>NQII01000238.1:150838-201107 GCA_002778355.1 Clitarchus hookeri | reverse complement strand
AGAAACTATCACCCTTTTCCAACAACGTCATCCTCAAACAAATACAGAAATTCTAAATCTGTTCCTGGTGTACTTGGGAATTTTGTCAATCAGTTGGTGGGTGACGTGAACTCTGTGCTCACTATTTCCAGCAGGATGACAATTTGCCACACTTCCAATGCCAGTATGGAAAAATGTGTATTTTTTCGAAGATAGATCTTCTCGTTTCAAAAGTATTTTGCCACCCAGATCTCTTGACCTTGCCCCACCGGATTCCTTCCTCTGGGACATGCTAAAATGGAAAGTCTATCGCAAAAAGCCAAGGACTTTTATGGAACTGCAATACAGCATTCCGTTGTAATTTGTCGCAGTGACTTCTTATGTGTTGGTGTCTACCCTCCATAACACTGATACACACATGCAGCCATGCAATTATGCTAATGGCGACCACTTATAGCACTTACTGTTATGTGACCATGCTTATCACACACAACAGTACGTTCTTCGCGCATTTTATTTCATTATGACAAATTGTTTGATATTTATGAGCGAACATCAGGGGCTGAGAGCGAATGAAACATTATGTTCAATGTATTACAAGAATTGAAATATGGAATCTTGTTAAATAATAAAAACATTTCCAGCGAAGTTTGATAGTAAAATTCCAATTTTATAGACTAAAAAAAAACCTTTTTTAGTATATGGAAGGCTTCAAATAAAAATGTCGTATGTCACATTTTTGGCGAGAATTTTTTTTTCATGCTGTTAGTTGGAAACCTTGTATCTCAAATTTAAAATGCTCCAAATGAAAAGAGTTCATCTATTTTATTTATTTGCAGGTTGGCAAAATGAGATATCAAAAAATAATTTCTGCCCAAGATGTGAGATACGAGGTTTTCATTCTAAGACTTCGATAAAGTATTTAAAAGTATGCAGAGATAGGCCCGTTAAGAGAGAGGGGAAGGATTAAAATCCCTGTAACCGGCCCTCTTCAGAGGGCCCTGATAAAGCCGAATCCTTTTTGTATTTGTATTGTACTGTAACACAGAATTACTAGGAGAATGCTGTCACATATGCGAAAAAGAAACTGTGGCACTGAGATTTACACCTCATTTATAACAACCTTGATGACATACATGGATCATCAGCATTGGTCCAAGTGGCTAAGTTGTCAACGCGAACAGATAAAAACAAATTTTGAACCATTTTAAACCTCTGAGTTCGAACTATTGTGTGAAGATAGCGAATTTCAAAGTTTCTTGCGTTAAATTCATGTCTACGTGGATTTAGTGGGGAACACTTGCTGTTCTGTTATCGAAACATTAATTTAATAGTAGTATGTGTTCTGAGAAAAATGATACCAAATTCTGCAGCCACGACTATACATTAAAACAGTAATAGTGGAAAAACAGAATTGTTGATATGCCTAATATGCGGCAACCAACATGACATTCTCGTAAAGTTTACAAAAAAAATTGGCGTTGTTTATTAATGAAATGTATCTCCTGCAGATATAAACTGCAAAATTATATTACAGCATAGCCAATGCAACACCATATTCAACTCATTTGGAACAACATGAGATTGTCATGGTCAAATCTATATGATAATGGTTACTTGAGTGGTGTGTATATAGATGTTCAATTCCACATTAAGAATGAAAATCCACTCAATATATTCTCACCTTGTGCATGTCAGCGTCTGTCTGAACTTGTGTCGAGTTCATGCAGCTAAGGGTTGTGCTGAAGTCATTACTTGTTTTTGAAGTGACCCAGATATTGTTAACTGTGTTTAGTTCAAGCCCTCAATGATATAAAATACTGAAAGGAAATGTTGGGAGCTCTCTGCAAAGAATGTCCAATATATGCTTGTCTGTAAGAGAAGCGTGTACAGCGTTTTGCCATTCACCTTCCTGCAATCAACAAACCTTTTTGATTTTACTATCACACAGGAAGTATGAGCTGAATTAAACGGTATCAAGAAATACTTGGAAACATTCTAGTGTATTGTCATTGCTTCTGTTTGTTTCAGTGTCCTGATTGACATAAAACTTACGAGTACGGTTTTGCATGCAAGCGAGGCAAGATTGGATATGCTGTGACGAAAATGCACAGTGTTTGATTTCAAATCTTGCAGATATAAGAATTAGCGGGTGTTTAATTTGAACTAAACGTAAAGTGGGTAGGGGAGAGTAAAGTCGCGGCTCTTTACAATGGGGTCTTGAGAGCCGAAGGACTACATGTAAGATTGTTGCCGAGAACTGAATTGTATCCGCTAACTTGAGATTGCAAATTAAAAGAAAAAGAACGACAAAATAATTTGGAGACGAGTCTTTGACTGAAAATTTTTTTTTCAGGGGTAGCTTCAGAACCAAATTTCCAGAGTCAAATATTCAATGTACTGCAAGATGCTGTTATAGGAAATCTGACTCCTCGTTTTATGGCAGCTAATAAACTAAGGGCTACTTTCGGTGCCTTGTGAAATATCCAGAGTTATAACACGAGCAAGTGAGTGAAAAGGCAAAAATACTTTGTGATAAGTACGATGTGAACGCAAGCGTGGATATTTATAGTGAGTTTGGAACATCTCAAAGATATTCATCTTTCCAATTCGGGACCAAAACTCTTCCTTCTAGAGATTTGTTGAATAAGCATTGTGGAATGAAACTAGACACTTTGTTTCCTATTATAATTATTGCTTTGTGGTTATCGTGCACATCTACTGTAACTATGTCACAAGTACTATATCAAGTTTTAAGAATATAATGACGTCTACAAAGTGCGATCGTCTGACCAAACAAGGAAAATTAGTAGCGGAATCAAATCATGTAAGAAAATTAGACTTAAACCAGGTCATTGAGTCATTTCATGTTGCAATGATCGTAAAGCCTCATTCATGGCATTTTCATTGTCATTATCATTTTTCCCTTTATTTTACTGAAACTTAAAGAATGGTATTGCTAGCTAAGATATAACTTGAATGTTCCTTTGTAGAATTTAAGATATTTTAATCTAATATTTTGGTTTCAGGCTGATTTCGTTAACATAACTAAATAATTTCGCCCTCGTGTGTACATTCTTAATATGCTAGTCGAATTTTATTCGACCCAAATAAGTATTTTGTTGAGAAATATTCCGATGTTGTAAAATGTTTGCTAGTTTAATAATAGTTGTGTAACTTGGTTATAAAACAGATGTCATAATGAGTAAGCTATTCAAGTGGACCTTGCAAGTATACAAATATTCAGTTTACACATTCTCATAATATGTCAGTGCGTATCTGAAAGTGTCCTCCACAACTATTTCTCCATCTGTTTCTCTTTCTATTTTTTTTTTCTCACTTTCAATCCTGTTATTTGCCTTTCTCTCTCTTATTCTCGTCATATATATTATTATTCTTAGAATAGTGACTGACTATCTATATTTAAATATTAAATTAATGCCTTTTAATAAATTTAAGCTACCAAAATAATTGAAACTTGCTTAGCTATAAGAGAAAGGACTTAAAAAAATGATAGTATGTGTGCGAATATTCAACATTTAATGTTTCTTCTTTTGATTATGATGTGGAGAAGTAGGTGGCCCTCAACTTGATTTTCCCCTAGGTCCAGGCGGGCTATTAGCGGCCCTGTCTGTATCGTGAATATTCGTGGAACTACGAGTTTCAGAACTCTTTCTCGTAGCCGGAATCCATATGCTGTAGTTTTCACATCATTGTATTGTTGTACCAATGGTTTTTGACCAAAAAAAATCTGGACAAAAAGGCATCTGGCCGAATAGGCATTTGGTTGAAGTCACTTGGCAGAACCAGCATTTTGCATCAATTTCTTTCGCATTCCTAAAATACTCTTAGCCCGACCATCTGGCGTTTGGTATAACAGGCATTTTTCATTGGAAACCTTTAGCATAGAAGCCATTTCGGCAAAATGACGGATACCCTTTAATTTAATTAATTTCTTTCGAGCAGGAGTAAATAATTTTTTTTTCGATTGCAAATTTAATATGTTTACCAAATAAAAAATATATGTAATTACTTTTACTACATACTTTTCTTTGCAAATATGAAAAATTAATATCTTATAGAAACAAGATTAAAATAGGAACTTTTAATATTTGATATGATAAATTTGGGAAATTTGTGTTTATTTACTGTGTTATTATATTACTACTTGGTAATTGGGAAATCTAAATTTTGTATATAATATATTTCGTTACATATGTGTAATATTTACATTTAAATGATATGTTTATTTCGAATTTTTAGTAGTATTTAACTTTCCAATTACAACTAAAATTTAAAAAAATTAAAATATTTTACCACGATTTTATATTTTTCTTTTTATCCTTTGTTTTATATATAAAATTTATTAATGGTTTTCAGTAACTGTTATATATATTTTTTTCAAAATAACACAATTTTATGATTTTTTTTTTTACACAAACTGGGATATTATTAAAAATATTACGAATTTTATAAAAGCCATATTTGACATATTTTTTAAAAAATTATCACGAACTTTGGGCCGCTGTTTCTTTAAGTGGAAGTTTTCAATATTTCTGGCAAACCGTATTTTATGCATAATTCATTTGGAAATCACATTTCTCTGCATATGTTTAAAACTCTCTATACAGAGAAAACCTATATCATTGCAACTACAGTGCTGATAGTAGAGCAGGAACAAAAAACAGGTAGTTAAAAATAACTCAATGAAATTCAAAGCCATGCAATAACAACTTCTGCTTTCTTTCTATATGAGGTAAATATTATTTTACCAAGTTAATTCTCTGGTTTAAAATAATATTATCTTACCTTGCTGATGAAACGAACTTGGTATTTTTTATTAAAATCTGCCATACATGCATTATACAGGTAAAATATCAAATGGTACGATGTTTTCTTTTACTTTGTCTCGTAATTAAAGGGATTTCTATTATACTACCTTTATGTAATTACTATTAATAATTTCAACCTGAATAACTTTTCAGCCGATGAAAACATGCAGCTTTTAGAATCCAGCATATCAATAAAATGCTTGAAAAATATATTATATGTAAGAAATCATACCTGTGATTGTACTTCTTTAACTTTTGGAGACCATATTTCGAATCCATTGACCCCTTTGATACAGGTAAGGATTCAAGGTTGGCCATTAACAAATTTATTGAAGACTTCAGTTCTTCAATGTAAAGGGATTCCATCTCTTTCAAAACAAACTTGGGCATCAACTTTCTGTTCTGGAAACATAAAAATTCTTCTTATTTTAATAACCTTACTGTGTGTGTTCTTGCATTCTTTAAATCTAATATTTAATACAAATATTCAGTTTTAATGAAAAGTGTCATTCAAACCTTGCATGTCCTGATATAAATTGCAAACTTAATGATAATTTTTTTAAATAAATTTTTTTTTTAATGCTAGGAAAATATGGAAAATTGTTTGTTTTTTAACACCTCTGATTTTAAAAATGTATTTATTATATTAGGAAATGCAAGCACAAATAAAACATCTGATTTTAAAAATGTTATTAAATTAAACATCACGAATTTTATATGAAGCAGAGAAAAGAAATAGCCATCATTGTAATATGAACTGGATACTAAACTGAGAACAAATTTTTCAAACAAACACTGTAAAAATTTATTGGTAATTAAAAAAAAAATTTTGTAAACTATTTGCCAAAATAATTCAAGGATACGCTGCAAATAATATATTTTTAAACTTTGCAATAAATTGGTTCAAAAGTGTACAGGGTATATTCAGTATTCGTACTAAAAAGTACAGTAACCTGCCGACGGATATCCTGTACCATTACAACACTTTGTGTACTAATTCTCAAATTATTTCCCTGCAAAATCACAAGCTACTATTTCGACTTCTACAAATAAATTTGCCTTCTTGATGATACATAGTATTCTTAATGCTATAAAAATTGTAGTTCAGTAAGGATTCCCCAGAACACACTTCGTAAGGCCCAGACAAGCACGTACCTCCAGATCCACAACTTGGAAAATCCCACACTGGGATGACGGGAATTGAACCCGAAAGATCTACATTAGAAGCAAGAACACTAATAACTAAGACACAGATGCACCCATAAATCGTATTTTATTTTAATAAGTTAAAGGCAATTTCAATAATTTAATCACGTGGTAATATGCGGTAGTTTACCTTCAAAATAGAACAGCAAGTTTATACTAAGCTCGCAGCGGAACTGTTATTACTTTGAAACACTATTACAAGGAGTACGTTGGTTGTACGTAAAAGAAAGAGGTATGTAACTTTGTGCATACAGGGAAAAATTAATTCTGCCGACAGCTGGTGATTTTTTGGAGTGTTTTGATTTTCTTTATCTTTTCGTTCCGTTCTTCATTTTTTGTCACTTATCATCTTTTATTCAAAGGCAGCCATGTGTAAGCATGTGATTATACTCGTATTCTGCAACACACGTTTTTACATTTAACTGTCTAAGGAAACGATGAACGAAAACAAAATGTGTGTTAAGAAATATATCTAAAAATTTCTTAAAATATTAAATTTGTACTATCACGGCTAAAGTCACATAAATATACAAAACCTGCACTGTAATTTTACAAAATTAGTGTTGCGAACGTGTAATTTGAGGAAACACATTCATTTGAAACCAGTCATAATGCACTTCGCCTTGTCGTTCAAGGTAAGATGTAACACAGATTATAAGTCTATTCTCGGAAATGATGACCCATCGGACAATAACACACATCTAAAATTTAACTTCTCAAATGGTATCAGCAGTCTACTGAACATCAGAATTTCTGCCAGAATTTTATATAGCATTGCAACTGTTGCTCTTGTAAGTGTACATATATAACAGTTTTTAATATTTTTTTTTTGTAAATTTAAATAAAATTTTCTTAAAAAAATATTTAAGCTCTATACACACAGGGCGAGTCACAAAAGTTGTTGTCTCATATATCTGCCAGACCAATGGAAATATCGTTATTCTGCTTTCAGCATTATACATTGCAACAAAGACCTCGCAAAATTACGTACCGCGTCGTGACAGAGCATTATTAACTACCGAGATATCGATATCGACTTTGTTTTCTTCAAATTTAACTACAGTGAATTCTGCGCTAGAATCGCAGGGCAGAAAGAGAGGAAATCAATGGTGCATTACTCTCAGAAACCCGACCAGTAGTTGCGGAGAAAGACAATACTTAAATTATAGAGTTTCTCAGTTTTGTATGCATTAGGCGCGGTGACGCAGTGCGCGGAATATCATGATGCAAGAAACTGTCGCATCGCGCAACACATACTGTCATGTAACTCGTAAGGGTATATTGGGGCACACGACACCGGTGTAAAGGGGCAGAGGAATGTGCACCAATGCAGATTAGTAGTCTATCTGTTTAGTGGTAGTGTTTCAATTGCTGTCTAGGGTGACGAAAATGTCACGAACGAAGAAAAACTTTATGTGCTACTTCTTTGGAGAGAATACAGGAGGAACGACTTAATAACCGTTGAGTTATATGCACAAAAGTGTCCTGACTGGCAGTGTCCATCAGACGTGACAATTTCGAGAATTCGTAGAAAATTGTTATTGAAAGGGCACTGTAATACGACGAAGAGGGTACGGGGCAAGCCTGTAATGAGTGGAACGAATGAAGTAGATGCTCTGGTAGCTGTTGCTTACAGCCCGCAGAGAAGTTGCGAACGCCACTGGGATGCGTAAGTCTATCGTTATTAGCATTTTCCAAAGAAAGATATGTCATCACTATCATGCATCACTTCATCAGCAGCTTGACCAACGAGATTACCGAAGATGCGGGGAATTCTGTCGGTCGGCTATGATGCGTTGTTGGGAGAATAGGTACTTTCCACAATGAATTAATTTTATCGTTGAAGCAACGTTCACCAATGATGTAAATGTGAATCCGCGAAATATGCATAATTTTGCTGAAGATGCTGATGCCGCGCCGCAGAAGTTCTGTCGGGGCGCATTTGACGAGTCCGCAGCACGAAGGGAAGAACGATCCTTAAATTGTTATAATTTGTGACGGAAAATACTTATTATTTCTGCTATCCAGAGGCCGCTTTCCCATGGATAATAAATATCATCACACAGCTTAGAGATTCAAATTTTTTTCCTGCTAGCCATGCAATATTCTTTGGAAGTTAAATAAAGTGAGCATTAGCGAAATTTACTTTATTCACTAGTATACCTATTAGGATTCTTAAATACATTATGTTAGCCAGGTAGCTAAATTTTCTTTTATTTCCTGGACAGCATAAATTTTACATGTTTTCAGTTAAGAAAAAAACATTAAAATTGCATAAATACAATAGTATTATATAACTTATTAATTTGCTATATGTAATCGTAGAATGTCTTTTTTAGTAAACACGTGTAAAGATTGTAAAAATCAGTGAATGCCTTACATTTATATTAATTTATCAAGGTAAAGAATATAATTCATTGAGGCTTATAACACCTTTCTTGAATGTCAGAACAACCCAAAACACGCACAAATACGGGACACGCACACAAGAACATACACACAAAAAAAAACGACCCGCTTGTACAGAGCGTGGCACCCAACGGAGGCCATGTTTGGCAGATAGAAAATCCGTAGAACTCATGCATTCAAATACAAATGGAATAAACACACATAAGTGAGGCTTATTTCCTGTGGAGTTCCACGAGTGGAGATAGTAACGGCGAGTAGCACTTGTACGACGATAAAATAATGGTCTCATAATTTTGGCCATTTTATTCTAATTTAGCCCAATCTCATGGATAGTGTAGGTTTTTTGTACCGACTCTTTTTCCGGAATAAGATTCTTATATTTGAAAACCGTACAGACTTTGTATGAAGTCAGTTTCAATATATGTGGTAATGTGGCATTTAATGCGAGAAACCATTGCCTTCCACAGTACAGTTCACATAGTCAATCATTGTTAGCCATTTCATTCAAGTTTGCGGGTGTCAGAAAACATATGGACGCTTGCTTGAAAACATAACGGACTCGCTTCCCTTCATGGCAGGTGGTCACTGCTAATAGTTGCAGAATACGCCACCACACACCAACAGCAGCACATCCTAAGCCAAATTTACAATTTTTCCAGTAGTTCAAATTGTCTATTCGTCCTATTTACATGAAACCAAAAACATATTAAAATGTTAAGTAGTATCAACGGTTTTTCAAAATTTCGTGATTCCAAGTCATCATAAATGTATTATGTGGCCAGATATATAAATTTGTTATAAAACACTACTTAACATAATTTATTTTCCCCGGACATTTTATTAATAATTAATTTCTTACTAGATCATGAAAAGTCCTAGTTGAAAGTTTACTATTTTTTTTTAAACAAATTTGGTTCAGAAATTTTGTTTGGGAGAACAGATATCAATGAACTTGATAGAAAATTTGCGGATTCAAAGCGATTTTAAAAACATATGTTTGAAATGTATTGTAAAATGTATATATTTCGTTAGTAATAATTCACAGAGTGTGTAATTGAACTATCTTCTTTCAAATGCTATTTAAACCATGAAGAAAGACTAATTAAATAATAGTCTATATAAATTTAAAATTCGTGTGGTGTATACGTGTATATATGGTTGCACAGTGACCAGGATAACAGCTCCCATTCAACATTAAGTCTTTATCTAGGCAAATAGCGTGCATGGAAAGGAAAACGGGTAAATATGTGATTTGTGATTGCTAATTGCATCTATGAAACATTATGTAATGAAGATTTTACTCAAAATAATCGTTTAGATGGTAACTGAATCTGTGTAAAGACAAATAAAGCTTGTTGTGAAAGTTGATGTTGTATTTGAAAAATGAGTGTCCCTTACCAATTAAATTCATGATTCTCATGTTGTACCTAAACTGATTATTGAAAATGCTTAGAGGGCCTACTGATTTTTGCAAAGCTCATAACAATATTTTTACGTCCTGTGAGATTTTTGTTTAATTATATTTCATCGAGGACATATTTATAACGAAAACACGTTGCCAAGAGCAGGCCTACATTTATAAGAAAGAAATGATAACTTATAGTATATTAGTGTGTGAAATAACAGCACCATGACTTTGTGCGATGTATTTTCTATACACAAGTAATATTATCATGTAATTTTTGCATTCTAAATTACTTACAAATTTTCTGTCTAACATAATATTTTTTCTAGTCTTTCTACATAGTCTATTCGCGGTATCTGCGAACATTTTAAACGAATCCTTACAAAAATCACTCTATGCTATATGTCTGTTTCCGAAGTATTTTTTGTATTAGAAGCATTTTTCTGTATGTTAACATTAATGTATCATATTTTTTGGTTAAATTTAAATATTATTTATTTTATAAATTTCATTATTTTATTTATAATTAATGTGAATAAAAACAGTTAGAATACAGATGTGTTGATAATGCCTGGTAAGAAAAAATTATCATGCAATATATTATTGAACTCAGTGATCACAAATGCGGTGCGCTGTCCCTTTAGTGCAATTTTCGAAACTTACGTAAGATTTGCTTGCATGAAGTGAAGATTAACTTGAAAGTAGAACTTTAGCAAAGCTTCTAAGAAATTGGAAGTAACCATGAAAGGACAATACCAGTACTGTCGTAATGCAAGGAAAAATACCTTCTTTGCCTTATAATGTTTTAATTCCTACATAAGTCAGATGTAAATATGGTAATATTAAATGTTTAAGAAATGATACAAATTCATAATTTGAATTATATATTAAGATATTCTTGATAATATACTACAATTCTTACAGTTCTTCAGATTAGAAAACAAATTATATGCATTGAGTAATTAAAAAAGTACCGTATTTATTTTAAGAGCAGTATACATTTATAACAATAAAATAATTTGTTGGATTAAGATGACGATGCTTGTCTGCAGATACAATAATAAAGAACGAGTTGTGAAAAGGAATGCATAAAAGTAATACATAAAATATTGTATTTGAAATGTGTAATAATTGTTTAATGAACAGATAAAGCTACAAAATTATTTAGAATATGTTATCATGACTAGCATTTGAAACACCGTGAAGTTGAAGTACGGAGAGTATAATTATTAACATTTGATTAATTAAAATATTTAGCTGATAATTCTTTTTTTAATAGCAAAGATCAAATAGGTAACTATGTTACATAAAAAAATAATTAATGCAATTACACAAAAATTTATAAAATATAGTACATATTATAATGTATATTACAAAATATTTGTACTCAATAAAAATATTACACGAGTAATATTATTTAAAATATTAAATAAAGAAAATTTACATAAATTGCCGTTATTAAATCCATATCCGCAACATTCATAAAAAACTAAACCGTTAAAATCTTGTCGACATCTGAAAATGCATGATCTATGAAAATTTATTTATTGAATTTAAATATTACTTTGAAGGGCTCATACTATGTTCTTGATGCAATAATTTTTTATCATTATTTTAATCAATGTTATGTTCTACAACATTTGTAAATGATTGTACTGAAAGAAAATGAAATTGGTTTTAAATATAATTATGTCAGTCTGCATGATTCTACGTTTAAGAACCAGTTTGTATTATTAGCTCACTTTTGTATTGTGGTCCCAGGATTGTGCTTAGATTTCATGAACAAAATAAAATGTTAAAAATTATGATTATAAAGGTATAATTTTATGTGGAAATTATTATAAACATTTCAACAACACGTTTGCAAACACAAGAAGCTTTATTATTTAGGTCTTTAACGTGTTTTTCCAAATGTTAATTTGTATTGTGATTAGCTTTATCAGAATGTGAAAGGCGAGATTCTATGTGTTTTTCAAGTGAACTGGGTTGGTCAATATTCTGCATGATTTCGAAATTATGGGCTGGAACAGCAAAGGTTCGATTTGTTTCAATCTCGGTTATACGGGTTTCGAAACAAGATATATACAACTCAACATTCTCCTTTGTGGCTCTAATTTCTAGTCTTAAGTATTTAGAAGTGCACTCCAAATTTTTTTTGAAATCGCTTATCTCTGCCTGAACCTGTACTATCTGGTTAGTGTATTTTATTTAAAATGAGATATTTGCTCATTAACTTCAATTCTTAAATTTTCCTTGTAGTTGTTCCATACACGCCACACGTGCTGTTTGGTCAGCTTTAAAGTCTGATAATTCTGACTGCAATTGCACAATACTGACGTGAGTTTAATGGGCGCGAGCTGATTGAGCCTGCATGTCTGATATTAATTCCGCTTGCATTTGATCTAAACACGAATTATTTCAAGTTGTATTTGCTTTATTAACACAACTAGTTGTGAAATATCGGAAGATATTTAAGGATTTGTTATAATTTTACCTGGCAATTTGCCGACCGCCCCTTCAGAAGTTTTTCCATTTGTGTACTCCCTTTTTTTTTCCACGAGTGTAACATTCCTGTTGTCCTGTTGATCGGGGCAGGGCACACACAGATTCTCGCTGGCGCCGGCCATATTGACGGGCTCGCCGTTACTATCTCCGCTAGTGGAACTCCACAAGAAATAAGCCTCACTTATGTGTGTTTATTCCATTTGTATTTGAATGCATGAGTTCTACGGATTTTCTATCTGCCAAACATGGCCCCGCGTTGGGTGCTACGCTCTGTACAAGCGGGTCGTTTTTTATGTGTATGTTCTTGTGTACGTATCCCGTATTTGTGCGTGTTTTGGGTTGTTCTGACATTCAAGAAAGGTGTTATAAGCATGAATAAATTATATTCTTTATCTTGATAAATTAATATAAATTGAAGGCATACACTATTTTTACCATTTTTACATGTGTTTACTAAAAAAGACATACTACGATTACATATAACAAATGAATCAGACATAAAATACTATTGTATTTATGCTATTTAATGTATTTTTGTTAACTAAAAAATATGTTAAATTGATGCTGTCCAGGATTTACATGATGAAATAAAAGAAAATTTAGCCACCTTCCTAACAGAATGTATTTAAGCATCCTAATAGGTAACCAGTGAATTAAGTAAATTTCGCTAATGCTCACTTTTTTTAACTTCCAAAGAATATTGAATGGCTAGCAGGAAAAAAAATTGAATCTCGAAGCTGCGTGATGATACTTATTATCCATGGGAAAGCAGCCTCTGGATAGCAGAAATAAGAAGTATTTTCCATCGCAAATTATTACAATTTAAGGTCAAATGCGCCCCGACAGAACTTCTGCAACGCGGCATCAGAATCTTCAGCAAAAAAAAAATAAACATCTCTGGCAACGACGTACATAAAAATAAAAAATTACATTGAAAATAACCAACAAAAATTACAACTTTTTTAAAATCGCAATGGAAATCGCAGATATGACGATCCTAAATTATTGAAAACTACAAGCTTATTTTTATCATACAAATGCCTGTGCTATGCTTTAGAGCAATTTAAAACATAACTTAATTCAATAATACTTACATAGAGCATTTAAATATTATAGCAGACGAATAGAACAGGTAAGTTTTAACAACAACAATAAAATAGGAAGTTGGAAATAAAATTAATTTCTTGGGGTTTAAAATGTACCTTCTGTCTGAAGGACAAAATAAAACATTTAGTACAATATACAGGCAATATTTTAAGTAATTATTCTGTGTACCGAGCATAGTTATTAGCTCAATTTTGTATTGTGGTTCCAGGATTGTTCTTAGATGTCATGTATCATGTACAGTTATTTTCACAATTGACCGGAATAAAATAAAATATTTATCACTGAGAGAAACATTTACTGTATTCTAGTATTTACGCAACAGACGAATATTCACTTATTTGCAAAAAAATGTATCGCCCTGAAGGTGCCATCGCAAGGTCACGTAAAAGGGTACAGGCACAGGAAATGTTAGTATGTATACAGAAAATATAAAAGTATTGTATCACACAAAGCATGAAATGCAGGGGAACATCACTGGTGGTATGCACTTAGTACGGTGTTGTACCACACAAAGCACTGAGACAGAGGGCGATACGGTTGGGCATTTAGGCATACAGATATAGGATGTTCTCCTCAGAAAGATCCTGCCACAATTGGCGCAACTGACACTCCAAATCCTCCGTAGTTTCTGCTGGCAGAACTTGCCATCCGATCTCGTCCCAAAAGTTCTCGAAGGGCGAGAGGTCTGGGGAACTTGCTGGCTAAGAAAGCATGCTGATATCACGCAGGCAGGCCAGATATACCCGTCTTGTGCGAGGCCGGACGTTATCCTGCTGGAAAATGGGGTTGTCAAGCTGCACCAGGAATAGGGCCGTACATGATTTCAGAATTTCCTGGATGTATCGTTGCACCACCAGGGTTCCTACAGACACCACCAGTAGGGTGGGTGTGGGAATGGTAGGAAATGGCACCCCACACTATGACACATCACATTGTGTTAGTGTGCCGCTCTAAAATGAAGCGTGGATCACAGTGCTGCCCAGGTGATCTCCAGACTCCAATTAAGCGGTCATCTGCTCCCAGACAGAACTGTAATACCTCTCTGAACACCACCCGTCGCCATTCAGCAGGCTACTATACTGCCCGTTTCTGGCGGAAGGTCACATATGCTCGGCGATGCTCAGATCTTAATGGTTTATTTTGTAAGAGATGCCGCGACGACAGATCCCGTACTGCTAGCCTCCTGGATATGTTACTAGTGGACACACGCGTATCCACAGCTGCTGTGACATGTCTCTGGAGGGTGCGCAGCTACTTCCATGGAGTGTTTACACCATGTCTCGTGATGAAACGATCCTCCTTGCTGGTGGTCCGCCGGGGCCCACCCGAGTTTCTCGACGTATATGTGTACCCTCCTGTTCCCACTGCGTCCAACACAGACTCACAGTGTAGGCAAAACGATTCTATTATCGAGCAATGTGTCTAAATGTCCAACCTGCCTCTAAAGCTCATCCTGCTGGGCAAAAGCTTACGAATGCGCTATTGGAGTATGCTGCGTGTTCGCTGAACTTTCTCTGTGGCTCACACTGATCTCGGTGCTACTAATGTTTTATTCGGTATATTGCAGCTATGAATGATGGAAGGACATTTATGCCTCCTAGTGGCACACCCGCGCAAGTAAACCAAATTATACGCAAAAGGAACACATGTCGGGCTATGATAATACTGTATAGCAACCTTCAATGCACTAGCGTGATTCATTTATGGTTATCAATAATTTTATAAAGTAGTGTATATTTCAGTAGTCTTCTTTTTATTACTTGTTTCAGCATTTTCAGATATCAGCATAACAAATACCTACTCATCGATTTTCACGATATTTTCACGATATGTTCACGAGAGATAATATATCGCCATCAAATTTCATCACATATCGCATTTCATATGCCAATAGGTAATGAGTATTGCTGGATAGAAAATTCGTAATAAAGTCCTGTAGGCCTTAATTTTGGCACAAGAGCTGCTGCGAGTTTTCACTGTCAGCACCGGACATACTGAAAAGAGCGTGGAACGAGTTTGATTATCCCGTTGATGTCGTTCGGGCCGCTCATGATGGTCACATAGAAAATTTATGAATGTATGGTAAACAAACTTCACTGTTCCGCTGTTCATTTGAATGGTCAATCAAGGTTGTAGGTTGTTTGGTTTTGATATTATAGACCTTCAAATATTGGGTATTATTTTATACTCATCCTGTATATCTATACAATACTGACATTTATGAATATTTATAGTTTTATTTACAACAGTTAATGTTATTTGATCATAATTCATATATTGAGATATATATGTTTTATTAAGTCTAATAAGTGGTATAGAATTATTCTTATAAGTAATATCACACTATAGCTTTTCTTTTATATTGAATTATTATTTAGAATCTTAAATATGGCGCTGAAATCATAATTTATTTGTCAGTCTTTTTCATTTATTACATGACAATTTATACCTTTTAAATAATTTGGGTTTTAAAGTATTAATTCCTGATGAAAAATAATAAAAGAAGAATACATGTGAATTATTACCACACATTATAAAAGCTACGAATTTTGGACATAATAATCTTCGAAAAGAAAAAATGGTTGTCCATAATTTTAAACATAAACATGGGTGGTTAAATTTAAATATTTTGGTTTATGTTCGAATAGTTTACATTAACCAAACTACTTTAGTTTGATCTGTTATTTTGAAGTAATATCAAATATTTATATGAAAATATTGGTTTCTTTCTAAATTATAATTAAATTTTGCAATTATATGCTGGTGATAATAATTCTTTAATTATGTTTGATTATGTAAATTTAGATTAACACGCAATAAGAAAGGAATATTTTACACAAAGTAGACAAAAAATATAATTACTTTCCATTTATCTCACACTTATCCTTGTGTTCAGAAACAACTAATTAGAGATGTGGTCAAATTTGTATGTATGTTAAAATAACATGATACATATATCTAAAACCTATAAAGACCAATGGTGTTGGAATAAAAATTTGGATTTAAGTGCAATAAACATGACAAGAAAAACTAATAATGGAATATATAGAAATGTTACACAAGAATTTACAGCAGTAAAAATGTTTATTTATAATATTTGCTTAATGTGAATGTGCATATTTTCGATTGATCTTAGCCTATGTTCATTTTGTGTTCTACTTATTCCCATTACTGAAAGTATAAAACTTAATAAACATAAAAGTGTATAAATATATGGAGGTTTCAGTAAACAACTAGTCCAAATTATGCACTTCAGTTAAAGAAAAATGTCAGTTTTAAACAAAGAAAAATACTTTTTCTGGAAATATTTTATATACAGCTTCATTTATAGTTTGTATCTGAAATTAACTATTGACTGTATTTAAATTTCTGTCAGTTATTACCATCACGGATTTTACCAGTGATTGTAATAAACCGGACTCTCTCTCTCTTTTTGTGCTCTGGGCTCTACATGTGTCTACAAATAGGGAAACAATTCAATACAAATAATAAAAATCGAGAAATATCACAAAAAAAACAAAATAAATAAAAACAAATTGCGTAAAATTACATTGATGTTAGTGACCTCCATTGATACTAATGACATTAGACAAGAAACAGCAAATAAAATACTAAATAAGCGAATAAATTTACAAACATTTAAGAACATATTAGACTACTGACTCCAATCCCCCTGTCGGATGTTGGACAACTTGAGCTAAAACCCAGTGAACTTAAAAAAAACAAAAATAAAGAAAAAATAATAAAAATCGAAAACAAATCGTAAAAAAAGTGGAACAAATTATACAACTGGCCCCAAACACCATGTTGGATGTGGGTGACCTTGGCAATGACCCCAGTGACTTTCAATTTAAAAACACCAACAAAATCGCAAAAAATTTAAATCTAAAAAAAAAACGAGGGAAAAAATTACATTCCTAAAGCGAAAAACAAAGTTGGATGTATGTGACACTGAGGATTCGATTCTCATAAATATGGCAGAGAACAGCCCCTCCCTGGTACAACGATCAGCAGGCGACCGAACCCCCACCTCTATATTTCATTGGATATATAGAAGTTCAACATTCCGACCCCAAAAGCAAACTTTTGACCTTATGTAATACACATGACCTCTAGCGACGCGAACCACACGAACTCCCATCATACTTATCGTCGCTCAAATACCCTCGAAATTTACTCACCATAAAACTAAACACTGTAACTGTAGTGAATGAATGGAGTGGTGGAAACTAGCTGGAGTGAGAGGAAGGGGTTGTGTGTCGACAGGTACTGTGGAGGTGTTTTGTTCAGTTAAGAAATTTGGGTGGTTATTAACAACGAGGTCTTGAGAGCCTATGAGGTTTAAATGATGGGAGACGGATGGAGCTGCCTGAAAAGTATGAGATGGGGAAATGGGATAACCCGGCAAAGAACCGCCGACCAGCAATATCGTCCAGCACGATTCCTACTTGCGAAATTCCGGGAGTTCCCAGATCGGGAATGGAACCCAGTTCGACTGGGTGGAAGGCGAGCAGTATAATCGCTCAGCCACCATGGCCACTAGGGAGAGGTTCGTATTCGGACAGTGTGGGGGGTTGGAATATGGTGTGGTTAGTTGACGGTGTAGGTGGATGGTTAGGAGAACGAGATATGGCGAGTAAATGGTGTGGGTGTTGAGCTATTGCGAATTAATTGGGGGGGGGAGGTGGGAGAGTCGGGTGGTGGGTTGGTGGTATTCGTGGATGTCTATATAAGTCGAGCTATGGTGAGTAAATGGCGAGGGAAGTGGAACGACAAGAGTTGTTATGAGGGTGGTGTTGGTGATTATGTTAGGGATTATATGTATTAAACAAGGTAAATAATTTTCTTTGTGAGTCGAAAGATAGATCGGCTGTATAGCCAATGAAATATAGAGGTGTCGATTGAATCGCCTGCTGATAGATGTACCATGGAGTGACTGTGCTCTGCCATCTTTATGAGAATTGAACCCTTAGTGTCACACACATTCTTCGCATAAGGTATGTATTTTTTTCCTTATTTTTGACGTTTTTTTTAGTTTTTTTGCTATTTTTTTCTGGATGTTATTAATTTTAAAGTTTTTGGGGACAATTCCAAGGTCACTTACATCAACATAGTGGTTGGGGCCAGTGGTGTAATTTTATTCATAATTTTACAATTTGTTTTCGAATTTCAAATATTTTTCTATTTTTGAGTTTAAGTTCATTGAGGATAACATCATGGTCACCAACATACAACATGGGGGCCAGAGTAGGGTGTTTAAATTCTATACATTTATTCTATATTTGACAATTTTTTTTAGATTTTTCGAGTTCAAGGTTATTAGGGACAATATCATAGTTATCAACAATCAACATGGTGGTCGGGGTAATCAGTCTAATTTTTTCCTCGGTTTTAGAAACGTAGAACATTTTTTTGCGATTTTTTTTATTTGTTATGATTGGAAGGGTTTTGGTGAGGCATGAAGGATGTTTGTTAGCATGGTGTGATTCGCAGGAGGACCGTGGGATAATATTTTATGTTCCTCAATTGCTAGGGTTGTTCGATTTTTTTTTTGCAATTTTTATAGATTTGTTTCTTTAATTTAGAAGTTGGCGGTGAGAGTTCAGGGTGTTGGTTACAGAGAGTGGATAAGCATGAGAGGAGGGTGGGGTACCATTAAATGTACCTCGATTTTTAGAAGTATTTCGATTTCTTATGATTTATCTCGATATTTTATGATTGCGATGGTGGGGCGATGATGCGGCGTGATGGTGAGTGGTAGGGACATTGGTTAGGGTCGTCGGGTGAGCAGTGTGGTGGGTAGGGTAACGTTATTGTTCCTTGATTTTTAGGAAAGTGTTTAGATATTTTGCAATTTTTCTATATTTTTTATTATTGTCTGTGGGTGAGAAAGGGGTGAGGTGAGCTTGGTGAGGGGTGAAGTGAATGACGAGGGGTGGATTTATGGGATGAGGGCGTGGTAGGTGCAGGATGGTGGTTGTAGATAGGGCCATGACTGCTGATCCGTCCGACCTGCTGGACCTGACTCGGAGCTATGAATTCCTTTTTCTACTCTGATGACTACGTTGCTCATTGCGCTTAGAGCCTCTATTTCGTTTGCTGCTCTGAGGACTTTTCGGCTCTCGCATCGAGGTGCCTTGAATCTGCTTTGCTCATGTAAAAACTCGATTAGGAAAATTTTTTTCATATTTTTAACATGTTTTGGTGAAGAAAGTGATTTTTGGGTAAATCAATTAAATTTATCAAGTGATTTTTCGGGTGAAACAGGCCATTTGGTCGATAACATGGCCGTACAGACCACCAACCGCGACCTCCGCCTGTGACGTCAGCCAAGTTGGCATGAGAGTCCGATGTCCGACTCCTAGAATCCTGTTCCTGGACCATCATTTTATATCGACTTTTCCTGTTTTTCAAAATGCATTCTTACATATTTTAAATATTACAAAGGAGCATATACAAAATTTATGTAAAAACTTATCGCCATTTTTCGAAATTTTTTCCGATTTTTGAATGCCAATATAATACTAATTTCGGTTTAAGTCAAGGTAAACAAGGTCAATGTCTGCCGTGGTTAATATCAATGTCTCACATGTCCAACATGATCATCACCTGAGGTCGTTCACCTGCTGCCATTTACTACGCCCACTTCTTACAGGTTACATATCTCATAGCACATCTGTTATGAGTTCGAGTCTCGAAATTACTAAAAAATGTATTTTTCCATAAATTTTCAAAAAATCTGATGATTCTTCCATAAATTTTCAGAAAATCTGATGATTTTTCCAATTGATATGCGAATGTTTGCAAAATATTATTATTATTATTAAATTAATTCGAATAAAATACACAAAAAATTTCAAAAAAAAAATCGATAGTTTGGCGTCACTATGGGAGAGGAAACCAAGGATAGAACAAAATTAATGCTATCTGAGTCCAAACTGTGGAATTATGGTGTGCCCAAAAAATTATTTTAAAATTAAGTGTACCTCTTGGAATGAGTTAGACTTTAACACCTAAAGAAACTTTACAGCTGGTAATATATATTACAGTCAAGTACGTGGACTGGTACCCCGACAGACAGCAACACACCACAGCATCCACTGACACAGATGCACACCGTCCTTCAAAATAGTCACAGTTGACTGCTATGCATGTCTACCAATGTGGTATTACTGCTGTAAATCTGCTGAAATATATTGGCAGGAAGGACCTTTATGGCTTCTTTTATGGCAGTGAATGAATTATACACCCACATAGCTGTGCTTTAAAGCGGGTGTAAAGAAAGATATCGCATAATGAGTGAATAGGTGAGTGTAGAGGGTGTGGTAACATAATGACGTGTTGCCTTGCCAGTTACTGTTGGCCAAGCACAGAGCGAAGTGAAAGCGCGTTGTCATGTAGCAATGTAGGCAATGCGTCATGCAGCCAGTTCTCCCTACACCACAGCTCAGGATGCTTACAACGAATTGATCGCGTAGACAGCGAAATAGTTACACATAGATGGTTCTGTTTACAAATGCTCCTTGTGGGATGAATTACATGTGTACAATGCCCTATAAGTCAAAGAACAGTTCAAGCATCACTTTGCCATTTATCCTGTATTGTTACTTTTTTTATCATTGTGCTGATAATGGCGATTTCCAGGTTACCGATAATCGCTTCAGTTGCGGATCGTACAGAAAACGCCATGTTTCATTCCTTGTTATAATCCGTTGAAAAACGCGTCATCGCTGCAGCACTACAGATCGAACAGCATCGGTCTTATGCCATATGACAAAAGCATATATGTGCAGGCCTCCAACATTCTGCGGTCTTTGGCACCGATAAAGACTAAGCCAATTTCATCTGAATATTTCAGGGGTTTGAATATTTCTGAAATTATTTTTTTTTCTTAAATCCTTTAAAATATCAGTGCTCAGGATGGGATTCGTACAGTTTAAGATCTAAGGCAAAGTAATTTGCTAGAATAACATCAGCTGTACTGAAATGCCTGTGATTACAGTGAAACACTGATATATTTTTGCTAGATTGGTACGGGATACGAATAATTCCTCATTTTATACAGTTTACACATGCACTGCATACAGAGAGTGTAGTTAAAATACCTTCGTGTTACTCAGATGTGTAGCGAATCATATGCGAAAACATAATACGTAATTTACCTTGCTTTGTAGAGCAGGATATTTTTATAATATAAATATGATAATCCAGACAAGAACCATGTACACAGTGCTGTTATAGGCAACAATAGCGTAGTCCACTAATAGGTGTTTAAACATACACATTGATTTCCAAGTGCTTTCTCTCGTTGCACTGAAGGTTATCCTTGCGCACGAAAGCTTACACCTGACTACACAGATCATATCGCCGACAAGGCCATTACTACTACAAGGCTAGTATACCTTCGGCTACAATGCTTGGCGAGATGAGAAGTGAGAATGTTTGAAGAACTGATATCGTGTGAATCTTATTGACGATAACTCTCCTAGGCAGTTCGCTCGAAGTTATGACTTGAACATACACATTAAGGCCTTCATGTGTAATGTTCCTTCTCCTACTGAGAAACAACATGTGTCAGCTCTACTACCTGCTACTACTCTGCATGCTATGTTCTTAAATACGAGGCGACTACAGGCAATTTAAACGACGTACAGTGTGCGATACAGTTGTTTTGTTTAAAATATACATTTGCTAAACTGACATTTAAAATGAATGAACTTCAAAACGATAATATATCACCAGTAGATGTGAAGGCTAATTTCACTAACGAGATTCCACCTAGAAAGAAAATGAACCTTGGTGGAGAATATGCTAGCGAGGAATGATGAAGAAACAGGTAATATATGCTCTGAAAAAGAGATAAATATGATGAAAACGAAAATGAGGACTGTTGATGAAGACAATGGTGATATTCCCGATGTGCTCGCACCTCCTCAACAAGTCTACTGCGACACGCGGTCTAGTAAAGGCAGATGATGACTAGAACAAGGACAGAAATTTTCCCGAAAAACCGAATCAATGCACTGAAGTATACTTATTGAATTTGAGAAATATTTCGAACATGGAATCAACTAAGGAATATTTTAGCAATGAATGACCGAGGAACATTTTGGCCAAAGTATATACTGAATAATATTTTAAGCAAATGATAGAGTGAGGAATATTTGATGAATGAACTGAGGAATGTTTTAGCAAAGAAAAACTTAGTGATATTTTTAGAATGAACTGAGTAATTTTTGAGCAAAGAATGCACTGATTATTTTTTTATGAATGAACTGAGAAATATTTTACCAAAGAGAGAAGATCGGAAACGTAGTACTTCATATACTTAATTAGTAAAAATCCGTAAAGACTGCTATGTCTACAGTGAAAAATCTAATATGCAGTCGAGCAAGTGTAACCAAGATAATAGCTAGAGTAATTAGCAAAAAGTGAAGAAATGCGTAAACTCGTCTCGCAAAGATGTGTTCAATAATATGTCACAAGCAATATCTTTGTTTCTTAAATATAACCAAACATCGATTTCTTATTAAATTTATATGTATATGTAAAGCTGTTAACTGAAAGAGAGGCTTCTGCAATGCTCTATGTATAATACTCTATGTACATTTTCAGAACGACTTGTTAACAGCCACTTATTAAATTAAATTAACACAGTTAGCAAAATATTTGCATCGCATGCATTTTGCATGTGTCCGGCATAGATTCGCTGTGATTGTAAATGAAATATGAGTTATTAAACATGAGTAATTGGCACACACTAGCAGATAATGCTGAAAATATGAGTTATCAACGCACTGTGGCGGGAAAATGCTGAAACAATGGGCGAAAGTAAAGGAATCGAGGTATTACGATTGGAGTACAGAAGAAGGGGGATAGCTAAGTAGTGGATCAACAAAATAACCAATTAAAAATAGGGTCCGTCAGTCGTCTGCTGGTTGACGTAACGGAAATGGGTGTATTCCTCAATTTTCGAAAGAATTGAGCACTGGATCCCCTATGCGCTAGTCTTTAAAAATTGTTTTCTTTTTTTTTATATTTTGAAATTATGCATATTTTTTTACAAAACCTCACAAGATTTTAATTTTTTTAGTATGTTTGTTAAGTTTTATAATTTCCGAATAACTTTCTGTATTTTTATTTTTCAAGTGTTTTACGGTTTTTCCATTTCTCAGTTTTGTGATTTTCCTCGTAATGTTTGGCTTTGAGATCATTCTAAGTTCACTGAGGTTCAAGGTTGGAGTCACCCCCCAAAGGTCAAGGTCACATAATCCAATTTTAGCCAAAGCCTGAGATCGTTGATCCACTCTAAAACTCCACACCTACACCCCATATTTGCAGTGTTTACAATACATGTCGCCTTAACTACCACACACATACTACTGATGAATATTCTCTGCATACCAGAAGCAAATCAGCAGTTGCAGGACTAACAGCAGGTAGTTTCCAGCATTTAAAGTGCTCCGAATTTGTGTTGAACATTGTTAGCAGAACACGACGTCATTATCATGTTCGGTTTGTGCAATACCCATAGTCTAATTGAGACATATCTGTCCGAATGATAATACAGGAGAACTGCGCAAATGCTGGCTAAGATTTGTTAGCAGCGCAGCGATGTTGGTACCATTAATCAGCGAGAACTACTAATTCTCGTATGCAAGGTTCCAGACAGCAGCAACGTGCAGATACATGCCAATATTATCGCACCATATTAGTGGCCACTGTGGACCACTTTATGATTGTGGAACAAATTAAAGGTAGTGTTGCACCAGGAGCATATGTTAGGGCCATTCGCAACCACCTGCTTAATGCTGGTCTATGATCACGGATGCTACTAAGCATACTTTCACTCATAACTCACCACTGTGAAGGCTGCATACAGTGGCGTCGAGGAAATAGCGTATTCAAAGACGAATGGCGAAGTGATGTGCTCAGATAGAAGATCAGAATTTGCCTAGATGCTAATGATTGTCTTCTTCATGCGCGGTATTGAGACTTTTCGCAAATTATTTGGAATTGTGTAATCATTTGGAATAACGGCGTGAGTAGTCATACCACATAATGTCCGTTTCCTTCTGTTGTTTGCAAATGAAGCATTTAACAATGCACATGAGACAAAACAAACAATCATCCACCCTGCTCTTCTGTCATTCGTGCAACAACATGAAGAAAGGCTATTCCAGTTGAACAGTGCTTGTTCACATAAGGCTTGTGAACAAAATCACACTGAATATGTTTGTTGGATCCCCTGGCTATCTCGATCAACAAACCTGTTCCTCGCTGAAAAGGTGTGGCACTGAACTGGACATCGTCTGTTCCTGTCTCAGACGTCAACGACAACCCTTGTCCATCTTCGTCACCAGGTGAAATGTGCAATGAACGCAATTCCTTAGGCTGACGTTCCTAACCTCTAAGACTATTTCCATATGAGATTTGAGACCTTCATCGTTGCTAGAAAGAGGTACACGGAACACTGAAACGGTCATTCAGCACACCTCGCAGATTCTGTGTGGAAATTTCCATTTTCTAGGGTAAGGACTTCGGGCTATATATTTTAATTTTTTCCTCTAATGCTTATATCTATTTATATTGTTTGTTAGGCCCGAGCGTTTTAGGGGCATATCTGTACGTAATGTGAACTTGCATCAGGTTTTACATGTATTATGTGCGGAAAAAAATTGAACATGACTATGATTTTGACTTGAGTGAGAAACTAATTTTTGTGCCATATTAAATAAAAGATTTCCTTACAAACCTTTATAGCGGAATTCAGCTTTCTTATAAATATTTAGTACATAAGTTGGATCCACTGGGTGTACTAAACTCTATATTTAACAACGTGTTCCACAAATTTTAAATAGTATAAAAAACAATTTAATAGAAACAATTTTATGTAACAAACAAATTTGATCGGACAATTTGTATAGTTTAATAATTAAAAGCAGTGATATTAAATAACCGCAAAACGATGATTGTCCTAGAGCAATAGCAGAAAAAGAACTGAAACAAAGTTAACAAACTGTTTTTTAAAAATTTCAATTAGAAACAATTAAAATTAGTGACACTTAAACGCCTAGGTCACAAAGACGTGAAGTTGGCCGAAAACTAATACGGCAGCTGGTAGTCCTCAATACACACTCTGGTCTCGTTCAGTGGCAGTTTTTAATACATACTACTGAGAAAATGAGGAATAATGTAAGCAAAAGTGATATCTGTCGCACCAGTTTAATAAGTAGAAAAGAGGACTCTGGAAAATCCTGAGTTAAAATAATCGTTAATATAATATTTTGGTCATTCATAGTACTGAAATTCATATTTTAACAAATCTATTCACCTCTATTCACCAACCAGTAAAAATATACTAACTTAAAGTTTTTATTTTTTATTTTTCTGAGCGTTTACATTAATCCTTTCTGCAGGCGTTTACTTTGGATATACCATAATAGCTTCAAAATATTTCATTTATTTTCATTGCACAAAATTTGAAGTTGAAACAAGTGTATATATGTATATAAGAAAATGTGATATTGTCGCTCAAACATGTTTGTATTTTCATTCATAATTACTTCAAGCATTCTTAGGAATCATCCGCCAGACCACACACAAACTGACAAAACTGAGAAAAACGTACAACTAAATTCCTTGTTTCTTCTAAAATATGACAGATCAATTTACTCAAATGTCCAATTCTGCTACTTCCCACGAAAATACAATACAATAATTACCAACCTTTTCCATTTCCGCTACTTTCTGCATCCTTCCATCCAATTCTCTTCGGATAGCAGCAGCTTGCTCGTCCGCGGAGTCAAGCTAGAGGCAAAATTCACAGTCTACAAAAATGTTATTACACAGATAGATTTTTTGTAAGAATACAATATTAATAATTATTATATCTTTACACAGAATAGTACAATACCGACTTATTATAATTGAATACAAAACGTATCATTACATTATTTTGAAAATAACCATACAAAATGCTTTATGTATTCTTAAAAAACTTGCCATATTATAGGTTTCTAATTGAGCAAAATGATAGCTCTCTAATCCTCATCCTTTCCATTCCATGCAATCGACTGAATATACAACCAGCAATATATTGCTGTCTGTGAATCAACGAAATGAAGGTGAACTAAGCAAAGACGTTTCCGGAGAAAGCATTTGCAGAGTTCCACCTCAAGAATTCGTCAAACAAAGCTGTATTTCCACAGCGGTAACGACATATACTTACACCATGGCAGTTCATGGGGATTGATCTGTGCCATCTTGATTTTATGGTCATTTTTCTCCAAAACTTAGGAGTAGAGGATTTGCTTTGATTTTGCGGGTTGACAGGGCATAGGATATAGCTTAGCATCCTTGCTGAAATCTATACAGAATGATTTCTTTTCGTGTTACCACTTCTGTAGTCATTCGCATAAAATAATCACATTTTTTATTTCTCTAGCAATATCCGTCTGAAAGTAACGAAGACAGTAAAGCTGCAAAAACTTCACAAAGTTTGGAAAACTTTTAACTGTCGCGTCAAAAATTAAGATAGAACTTCTGAAACAAAGGTAAAGTGAGAACTCTGCTGAGTCAATTCTCCTGAAATGTACAGTTAATTTGGAACATTCTTTCATCACTAAACGAAATCGTACTAAATAAGAAAAATGTTTCATTATTTCCAGTATGTAATATTTTTTCGGTTTCTGCTATCACGGTTCTTTAATGCCTACCATTATAATTTTTTCTACTTATAACATGTCGACTGACTGGCTGGAAAGGAGGGAAAAACAACAAATAGATAAGTAAGGGGGGGGGGTATTTACCAGTAGGATATATAGGCTTATAAACATAAACCTATACATACAAAATGTGTGTAAATGAGGTATGATAATTCCTCTGTGTAGGCGTGTAATCTCTAGTGTATATACTGGATGTAAGAAAATTCAAAACTCAAACTTCTAAGGATGCTCGAGGAGACCAAAACAAATAATTTTCATTAAATGAACATAGGTCAGGAATTTATAACCGAGGAACTTTTTGACGGAAATGAGAAAGAGAAAAAAACCATTACATTTCAATTTAATTGTAGTAATTTTCAAAAACAGCTCAAAAGTGTGGCCTCCTGTTTCAATACAAGCTTTGCCTTTGCCTGCCGTACTTGTTCAGACACCAGGCGTGTGCTATAGTAAGAACGCAACTGCCTCAAATTCCTCCAAATATTTGTGTTTAGTTGTCAATATTTATAATGTAAAACTGTTTTAATACAATCAATTAAATTATAAATAAATATTGAAAATATTAACATATTAAAAACACACTAATGATTCTATGTACATATCCTGGTATTCACTCTGAGAATTATTTTTTAATAACTTAATTTTTTGTTAATTTTAGGTGCTAATTTATTTTTAAATTTAACTAATTATTCTAAAAAACCATTTTTTTTATACGAGAGAATTAAAAACATTTATTATTTTATCCATGATCTTTCATATGCATTAGTGTTATATGTTTTTCAAAGATATAAAATTATTTTATTACTGGGCCATTCATGTTTAATGGTGCAAAGATAAAATTGCATTGTTCTTAATGAACTGATATAAGATACTACAACTATCATGATACAAGAAGCTAGATAACCGCATGAAAATGCCCATTGTAATGCTGGTGTTAGACGTGGGCGTCGTTACTTACATGGCGTACATCTGGGCATATACCAGCTTCTTTGGAGCCCGTTTAGCTTACGCATGTTTACAGCATCCTAAATCGATCTTTACAATGGGACCACGGTGGATGAGTGGTTAGCCTGCTCGCCCCCCACCAAGGCGAACCGGACTCAATCCCCGGCCGGGTCCCTCAGGATTTTCGCAAGTGGGAATCGTGCCAGACGATGCCGCTGATCGGCGGGATTTCTCGGGGATCTCCCGTTTCCCCCACCCTTGAATTCCGGCCCTGCTCCATTCTCATCACATTTCACCCTCATCGGCTCTCAAGACCTCGCTGTTAAGAGCCTTCCAAATCTCTTAACTGTACTCGAACCTCAAAAAAATTATAATATCTGACGATAGTGGAGATCAGAGGAACAAAGTCAAATCCTCATTAAAGGAGCAGTGTAACAGAAGGGTGGTATACAAGTATTATCAAACACCTCCCAAGGAAATGATTGATAATGTCGAGATGTTCATCTTCTGCCATTATATATTCTGTTATGTGCAGTTAGATATGACCAGCAAGGACAGACTTGGAAAAGAAGGGACATACATTTTGCATCTGCTTATTGTAAAAGCCCATTCACTATTGGTGAGTCTCTCGTATGTTCAGCTGGCACATGAACTTTCTGTGCTCCGGATTTTTATATGGCAATTTACATTAACTTTGTTTGCTGTCAGCGAATTGGTCATATGTTAACCAGCCCTCACTTTCAGTGCAAACGTTTTAGCGTTTCGGATTGTCCTCAGGTATCATTGTGTTTGTAAGATGCAATATTTTCAAATAGAAGCACATACACTTCTATAAGACACTAGAAATGTGGGTTTCGGAACTTAAAATTCCAAACTACCACGCATTTTAAATGTACTGATTTATTTTCTTACACTGCTTGGATCCTCTCTACTACTTGTCTCAAGTCCATGGAGGCGCGTACGATTTCCGGGGGCAAAAACAGCCAGCGGTTTCAAAATGCGTCACTCAACGAGTAAATTTATTATGAAGTGCACATTTGTAGCATTTGGTATGAAAATTTCTTCGCACTGTCCTACCATCCCTAGTTTAGGGCAAATCTATCAAAGAGTGGCCATTTTGCATTTATCCTTGACCTTTGACATCTTAGTGGCCATTCTGTTTCTGCATACCCTATTATTTATATCATCCAACTTGATTTAATTATCTGCTCTAGGCCACCATCTTGTATCCGGTGTCTGCTGCTGTTTCCGAAATTGTCAGTTAGAAGTGCTGCAATCGGACGCCATCTTATTCTCTTCTGGTGGTTGCCATGAGTACTATATGTCAGGTCCAACTTGAACCAATCGTTATATTATGAAATCATTTATATATTGATTTAAAAATAAAACAATTCAAATAAACATATTAACACACAAAAAATTATTTAAAATAAAATATCGGGTCTATAAGTCTCGAAATTAAATATTGTATCACTTTAAAAGTAAATTTATTTTAACTTTACTTAATTATTATTTAAATGTTACTCTATGACTTTTTAATTTAAATTTAAAATTGTGACTGCAAATTACATTTTTTTGATTCGTCCTCGAAATTTAATTTTTAAATTATTTGTTTTAAGTCTACTTTTTATTAATCTTTAAAAAATGTCATTAATTTAAGTTGTTTTGTAAAATCATTTTGAATAGTTAATTTAAAATATTTTAGATTTAACTTTATACATGAATATTTATTTTTATGAAAAGTGACCCAATCTATACTAAATTTTTAATGTACAAATGAAAAAAAATTTATTTGGGAGGAGCAAAAATTTGAAACTATTTTATATTAAACAAAAAATTCAGTGAATTAAAACATAAATATTTTTGTTAGTTGTAACACAAACTCTCCAAATACTATTAATAAATTTAAATATTGAAATATGTATGGATGAAAATATTGTTAATTTACAAATTGTATTTTAAAATTTGTATAAATGATTATCGCTGTATTAAACTTGCACTTTTAAAGATATTTTAGAAATACCTTGTCGTGATGGTTAGGATTATAAATTTCATTAAAAATATTGTTCAAATTATTCTATATTTTAAAATTTTTTTATATATCCTGGCAAATAATTATTTTTATATAAAATGCTTTTGTTATTCGATCATTTAAATTTATTATTTTTAAATGTTTTGAGTTAAACCTTTGTATTTTTAAATTTCATTTCCGGGTTTAAAGATTTGTTCCTCTTTGAATTAAAAAAGAATATATTTTATTGTATTTATTGATAGTGTGTTGATATTATAAATTACATATATTTTATAATCGCATAGAGATAATGCTGTTTTTCTTTCATTCAACTCGATATCATTTTTAATTTTTTAAAAATGTCATTAACTTTTTTGTTGTTTTTAGGCTGTTAATAAAATAATTCTTGGACATTTCAAATTTAATATATTTGTTGTAACATTTTTTAATTAATTTACAAACATTCTTTTTATTGATGTATTTACTAAATGCTTCCATTGTTTATTTGAGTCAAATAAATTTTCATATATTTATTTCTAAATATCTATTTGGAAATATTTACGGTACTTTCTTATTAGCTGGTGACATCCAATCAATTTTAAAAATCAGATGTATGAAAATATTCAATTTTCTTTTTGTATCATCATAAACATTTTAAGCATCAATTACAAAAATTAAAGATTCTGTTTTTGTTTGTAAAAGTAATATTTTATGATTTTATTTTTGTTTAAAAATATTATTTTAAAATTAATATAAATAATTTTTATAATTCTAAAACAATTCCATCATATATTGGTTTATTTAATTGTGTGATTGATTCTTTTTACATAGCAAAACAAAATCTTCATTAATTATAATACAATAATCATCATCTCTGTTTAACTTTTTGAATCAATTACTGAATTTCACATCCCATCAATTTTTTTTATTTGAAATTTTTTTCATATATAGAGTTATTAATTTATATATGAGAAAATTTTTCTAAATCATTATTTGCCTCATGCTATGATTTTGTATTTTTACCAATGAATTCGTTTAACAAAGCTTCATGTTCGAAAAGAATACAGTTTTTTTTCTTCTTTTGAAATTATTTTTGAATTGATAATTTCTTTCAAAATGCTATGATCAATAACATAATATCTCCTTGTTTTCAAAGTATATATTAGTTTTCTATAATTTGGCTTTCTTCCACTTTTTTATCGATTAATAATTTCTGAGAATATTATAAGTCATCATAATTAGGTGAATAGTGTTTAAGCAGCATGCAGTATTATTTTAATTTATTATGAAGTTTCCTGGAATTTCCATATTAATAATAAGTGTCTATCCATATTTTTGATTACTTGATAAGATTACAATTCTTTCTTTAGCAAAATTTAAAGGTTTTAACTTTTTGGTTTATCTGTGAAATTATAAAATGTAATAAAATCAGCAATTGGTAATGTTTGGCTTAAAGGCCAACCATATACATTATTACAATATAAGTACATAATATAATTTAAAAAATTTACTATTTTTATTACTTTATCAATATGTTTTTATTTTACTTGTTTCATTGTTGAAAATATTATTTATTACAAAAACAAAATTGGTTAACTGTCGAATATCTTTGTGGGATCATCGATATTCCATCCATAATTTCTTTCTCAAATGTTTAATATAATTTTTTGTCTGTTGTTAAATCTAAATATTGGCATGTTCTTTTAAAAATTAAGAATTGGCCAAAATTTGAAGCTGATATACAGTAAAATAAATATAATTTATAATTTTAATACCAAGATTTTTTTTAGGTTATCAAAGATATATCTTTAAAAAACGTATCCAGTTTTAAATATAAATCATTATATTCTCAAAAGTTTTAAAATTAAAATCTTTGTAATCTTTTTTAACTAACTTTATATTAAATATGTATTAATTTAATTATTTTATGCTGAATACTAAATCATTTCTGGAAGTTAATGGCTGATTTTTAAATAATCATAAACCCATTCATAAGGACAAATTAATTTTGTTTAAACTAATGTTAAGTTTGCTTTTCTTTAATTATTATTTTTTTAATTTTTTATCATGTTTACAAACATGTTAATTACATTTTTTACAACTGGCTACTAATTTTAATATTCCCCTAACATTAATCTGCAAAAGAAAATTTAATCTGGTTTTCATTTGTAATTTTATAAGTAAGAATTGTTAATTTCGGTAATTTTTTTCTGCTATATCTAAACTTGTACTAATAAGTCTAAAAGTATCGATGTACCTAAATTCCGAAGTTACAGTTTGTACTTAGTTTTTTCTTTTTAACTAACATTTCTTTTCACAATTTTCTTTTACATTTGTTCATTATTTTAAAACTTAAAATGATATTACATTTAACATGTTTAGAAACATTATAAGAATGTTTATATTTATATATTTTTAATAATACAATTTGTTTTTGAAATAGGTAAATTTTTATGGCTATAATTTTTGCTAAGATTTAAAATCCACTATAAAATTATCATAGAAATTTACCCTTAAATTAAGAATTTCAACTAGTATAAATTTTGGAATCTGTAAATTTAAATTAAAATAAACCCAAGCTATTCATGAACATTTTCCACATATGGTCGCGATCAGCAATTCTTTATTTTCATTTTCATATTCTCTACAATGAATAAGTTCTTCATTGAATTGTTTCATTAATATATGTATTTCCATATTATTGCTGTTCCTTTATTTTTAACATTTAAATATTAATAAATACAGGTATTAATACTTTTTAATATTAATATATTATTTATTTATAACAATATACTGTACGATTTATAATATTTTTATTTTTTCTATGTACATTTAAAATCAAGAGGTATTGAATATGAAGGAAATTGTTTAGTAGCATTATTATTTTTAATTGGCCTTGTCGTTATTGTTTTTCCATGAACACATATTTTAATGTGTTAATTTAATTGTATTCTGAGAGAAACCTTTATTCATCATTCAAAGAAAGATAATAATGATAATTTCTTTTATTAATTTGACTATCATTAAATAATATATATTTTTATTTCTGCTATATGTGATTGATACAATATTAAGTTGGCTTGTTTTGGAAATATTTTATATTTATCACTGTTATATAATAACTCTAATGCTGTATTTTAAAAAATTTGTTATTTCTTGATATTTTGCGGAATTAATTCAACTTCCTACCTGAAATTGTGGAATATAAAGTTAGGTGATAACATAAAAAAATATATATATATTTATACATATAATCATATTAGTTCTGATTATTGACAAATTTAGGAAAAGCAGTTCCTAAACATAAAAGAACATTTAATTTTGTTAAAAAAAGTCTAATTTAATAACTGGCAGTTTGATATGCCTGATTGTGTAGTAGTTGATTTTAAACCTAGTATAAAAGATCGTGCTGTGCAGTATGCTAATGCTTCCATGTTCGGTCATTGTGATGTAACGCATTTTTTGGTATAAATCATTATAAAATTTAAATTTTTCCTAAAGAGAATAGGAAAATAGAATTTGATACTGTTGTCTTTCATAAGATGTATCTTGGACATCATGATTTCAGAAATTCTAAAAAATTGTATTTTTGTTAATATTTTTTTTTAAGTTTTTATTTTGAAATCTAAGTTGTAGAACTTATAAAATAGGTTATCTTTTAGTTGAAAAATTCTAGTAGTATATATTAGTTCCTGTTTGGACTACTTTCAATAATATTTCAATTATTATCTATTAATTAAAATCTAAAATATTTTTTAAATATATTTTAAATCAACATTAAAAAAATTTAAAATATTTTTTGTGTCATATTATTTCCTAAATTAAAAGGTTAAAATGTTATTTTTAAATACTATTTATAGCTTTAATTAATAATTATATAAAGGTTATCCATGACTTTTAAATTTAATTTTTATATTTTGGATGTAAATAATTTTTTTTTAAATTTATTCAAGAAATTTTATATTTAAATTATTATTTTATATACTTTTTTTATTCACCATTGAACCTATTTTATTTTCTAATATTTTTTAAATAATACAAAATGGTTTATTAAATATATTTTACATGAAAATTATTAGATAAATATATTTGCTATATGATAAGTGGTTCATGTTATACTAGATTTACACTTGTGCCATGTTTAGGGTGATTTTGGCGAGGAGGTGATGGTAGCTGTCGTATTTAATTCAATGTCTGATAAGCAACACTGCTTATTCATTCTGTCACCTGCTGCTCATTTGCTAAATTTGCTTAAGAGTGAAGTGCAGTTTGCTTTACGTGCGACTCTCGTCCTTATCGTCTTAGTTCAAAGTCTTGTGGAAAAGCATGTGGTTCTGATCCGCCCACTCCATGTTTGTAATGAATTTACTCTACTCTTCTGATACATCAAAGCATGTCTTAGTGTAAGAATATAAGAATATTCATAAAATAATACACGATTTCCGAAAAAAAAAAAAAATATATAATTGCCATACTATACAAGAGGAGTGAAGTGCACATATTTTTTAAATCCTTATAGCCATCGCTATGCCATGTTACCTATGCAAAATAAACGGTGTACTACACCACAAAAGAAAAGTTATATGTTCTACTACAGATATATGCCTTCTTTAATATTTTTTCTCAAGATACCCATATTGTATTTGTAAATAAAAATAGCAGATATTTGAATTGCGTTGTTTGCGAAAACAAGAAACGCTTCACGCACTAGTTACCCTGTGAGTGAGCTGTATAAATTTATGTCTGCAGGGGTGATTTTTATCAACTGAAACTTTTCGTTGCGCATTCTACACACTCCCGGGTAGGGAAAGTGATTGGGAAGGACTGCAGCCCATTTGGATCTTCAGCCCGGCATGTGCCTGGTAGCGAAAGCTATTTTTGTTTTCAGTTTATTTTTGTTTGCTTAGAAAATGAGAATAGCAGTCTTTAGGTATTTAGTGAAACACTGAAAAACTAATTGTTGTCTTAGAGAAACCGTTGTGGCAGCAGTTTTAAAGTGTTACAAATGTATTCTTAAATTCTTGGTGCTTGCATACAGTTTTAAGCACTTACAAAATAAATATGACTAATGGATGGGCTCTTTTAACTTTTTTTCATTTCATGCCAACGTGCGTCATATGTGTATATAAACATGCTGTCGCAGAACTTAGGTAGACGAATTTATGGAAGTCATAAACTACTCGAAGCACTCACAGTCGAATTTTACTGCGTCGATGAACCACCAAAACTCGTGCTAGTTACCACCTCGTCTCAACTTTGTGAAAACACAAGCAGGTAACGGAAGTTATGCTGTGGAGAAATGGATTAACATGATATGAGATGCCATTTAAAGTTGCAAATTCAAACGACGTTTGCCATTTTAAAACATTTCATAGCATGTTCCTTATTTTGAAGACAGCCAGCCTCGTATCAGCCTGCGCCGCCGATGTCAGAAAATGTAATTGTACTCTAAATAAATTTCTAATAAATGCTCAAGCATCATGTATAGTAAAGTTCTACCTTAGCATTCCAAATATCCACAGAGTCGTTTTTCCTTGCTCTAGTTATACGCAAACTGCACACANATATATAACATCACCGCAATATTTTTAAAACTGCAAATTTATTGAATAGCGAAAGTAAGAGAAAGCCAATATCAAAACACCTCCCTTCCTTCTACGGACCCCAAAGACCCGAGTTAATAATCCCGCATGTGGAAAAACAGACTTAGAGATAATAAAAAAATGGATGGAAAATATTATTAAGCAAAGACTTGTAGCTCTACCTTCGTCATACAGCATTTATAAAATACTCAATATTAGTATTAGAGGCCTAAACTTTTAGACACTTATTCTGAAAGTATGATGTAAATAGTGTTAAATACCATTATTACAGTTCGAAATTTCGTAATTAATATTGCCATTGTGAAAATTGAGCATTTACTTGTATATATTTTGGTTTTCGTGAACCCTGCCCCTCCCGTTAACAAAATACCCAACCAGGTATTTGTATTCAGCTAATATCTGTGTATGTATACCGTAGAATATTTATTCAATGTCATAACCTAATACTATCCCTTATTTATAAATATAAAAATTATTACATATCCTACATGACTCATTCAATTCAACTTACCACTCTCTGATATATATTATAGTAATTAAATATCACAAGGGTAATTTGTACGCAGGTATTCTATTTTTACCAACATTGCAAGACAATCGCAAAAATGTTTACAAAATGATTGTTTTACATTAAGCTTATCTTACACTCGTTAAATGATTATGGTGTTAACTGCAGACAATCACACATGTTGACAAATGACATATTCGATGAAATGTTCCTTCTGTGAACATTGAATCTGTCCTTACTGCAATACTTTACACGACAGTTCTCAGACAGATAAATTTTGTATGCATTTCTAAATAAGCAATTAATAGCTTCATGACATCGCGCATTACATATTTTCATAAACACTTGCCAAAATACTTTCACTCTGCTCCAGGTATACGAGGATCCGTGCTTTTTCATATCCTTTTATGTGTTCTTAAGTTACACTTTTGCATGAAACACTTCTCACACATTTCAAATACAATATGGTTATTCTCAAGTGTCACTATAGTCTCACTGAAGACATGGGTAACCCCACAGCTTTAAAATTAGGTCGTCAGTGTAGCAGGAGGTGATGCATAGATTGATTTCAATAAAAAGCATTGAAGTGATTTTCGGGATGAATGCACTGTCGTATCGTCTAATACCTTGAGTTTCAGTGATAAAAGAACATAGATTATATTGACTTTTCTCGTCGCGGTTATATAAGTCTACTGAAAATGCTATATATCATGGATGAGCGGGAGGCGAATTGGCATAAAAAAAAATTTCACTGTGATTATGCCTTGCTGGAACTTAAATTGTTTACTTGTCATCTTGAATTTGTTAATGCATTTGAAGCTATATTGTATGCCAATTCGCCTGCCGCTCTTCTATGATATATATCATTTGCAGCAGACTTATATAACCGCGACGAGAAAACCCAATATAATCTCAGCCACATTACTCATAATGCACCTGATGCCAATGTAAAAATGAGCAGAATAAATTAACCAGTCAGCTGATGGCTTGCTATTTAAACATTGTTTCACTGTCTAGAATTTGTGCACAGTTATGATTGATGATAGAGAGACAGAGAGATGCTATTGCATAAACTTCATGAATTGCAACTAGTATAGCAATGTTTTAACTAGCTTTCTGTCTGCAGCTTCACCAGGATGAACTACACGAAGCAGCTATTAATTTCCTTTGTAGAAGGACCACATTGAACACCACATAAGAAGAGCAAGATTACTTAGTGAATTGAAATAAACGCGACATAGCACCGAAATTCATGTTACTACAACGAAATGTCATTAATACACTAATATTACCGAAAATTAGGTTAAAACACTAAATTAAATTAAATATATCCAGAAAACCCAATGGTATATAAAAAATATTATTTTAACAACTTAACTCTAAACTTATGAGCTATGTGCTAATAATAATTATGTTAATTAACTATAATATTATTTAAACATATTGGTGTACGAGAAAAGGAGAAAAAAAAATAAGGTTATAAGCGTATAGACTGAGTGAATAAGACGCTATGTGGATGTTGTTAAATTAATATTATATTAAACAAGGCTGGCAAAATTGAAAAAGTATATATAACAATAATTTGGTTAAAAACAAATTTATTTTGATGAAATTTTTTTTCTATAAATCTGTATTCAAAAGAGTCGTGCGAGCTAATAATCAAACGAAAATCTACATTCACAGCGAACTTAAACATATGTATGTGTCAGAAAAATTAAACTGCTAATGTGATTTTTCTTTTAATTCAAACACATAGATGCCGAGTCTTGTTTATGTAGTTGTACGAATGTTAAGTACATATTTGTAAGTATACACTTTTGTAAACTATATTCAGAATACTTAAAAATGAAAGTAATTACACCAAAATTTTAATATTTTAAAAGCAAGTTGAGCTAAACTCTTATCCTAATAATCACTTACTGTGACGCGTGACGAGTACATAGGGTAGGAATTGTGCTGTATTCACACCCTCAGAAGTATCCTCGGGGGATGTCCCGACATATAAGGATACGCTGGGAAAAACCGAAGTTGAGAGAAAAAGGGTAAGTCCCTAGAAGTAGCTGATATAAGACATCGGCGAAGGAAACAGGGGGTGCCCCCGACGAGATTACTGCCGACACAACTTACAGGAATCCCCGGGAATGTCCTACCCCACCCTCCCTCCACCCAAGTTGGAGCGCACGAGCTGCTGACTAGACACGAAATCCTACACAAAAAATGTGCGAGTTACACGAGGGAATTCCCGATTTCACTCGCGACAATTAGCTGACAGCCAACTTGAATATAGCGGGAGACGGGTTAAATTCTGAAGAACCCAAGGTTTGGGATCAGACAGTCGTGGTCAGTCAATCAGTGAGTGGTAATCAGTTGTTGACGAGGAGTTGTTCGGAAGTTGCGATGCGGGACAGAGAAGGCAGTTAGGCGAGAGGCAGTCGTATCACCAGACTGGAGGTCGGAACTGGCCCAGGCAGTAATGTACAATCAGTTGTTCGCAGTCAGTTGTTCGGGAGCAATTATCGCCAGCCGAGACTGGAGTCGTTCGGCGGTACAGCTGCGAGACGAGATAGATGCAGCAGAAACGGTAGGCGAATCAGACACGCGAGTAATCAGTCGTGTGACGTGAACAGTGCCAAGAATATGAGTAAATTCCCGGAGACGAGTAGAAGCCACAGTCCAAGAGGCGCCATTCCCCGAGAAGATGTAGTCGTGCACCATATGGCGACGAGACGAGCAGTCAGTCAGTCGGTGAGTCAATAGTGACATCACCGAGGAGAGAACCCAGGAACAGCCGAAACTTCATGTGTAAAGCCACCGAGACAAACCCAGTAAAAGTGCCGAGAACTTTTGAGTTCATTTCCGAAAACGTAGTGGCAGTTTCCGCGGTGAGGAATGCAGAAACGTGAGCATGAAGCAGGACGAGGAGGACGCGCTCTCCAGCCAGGAACGCCAGCCGGGGTCGCAGGGAAAGTACAAGTTACGGGAAACCAATCCCGGACTTCCGAGATAGTCAGTCAAAGCCGCAGGAAAAAGCCAACTTAGTACAGCACGCCAACGAGAGCCAGTCCGAAGGTCTGAATCAGGGCCACCCAACTCACCATTCCTCAGCTACCAACGAAGACAACTCATAAAATGCCAGTCACATTTAAGTAGAGAAACGACTCCCTTCAACAACCTTCCCCGACGCATAGTATTCAGCCCACCAGCTCTTCAGGCTTACGACTTGCAGGGGGGCTCAGTCTCGCCAGTGTGTGTAAATAACTATGTGACCTTTAGACCAATAAAATACCGGTGTGTTAAATAACTGAGAATAAAAGTATTTGTTTACCCCTAACGCAACAACCACAGGTGCCCTTAGTCTGCACCAAATAATGTAACTATATAAACTTCTGGCCACCATCCTGTATAACTCAGGTGGCCTAATAGCCACAAGTTAACTGTAGTAACCCGAAGTAATAGCAGCTGAATTTGACAAGTAAATATTGATGCACACATAGTAAATATTTTATGACGATAAAGATGAAATCTACAATTTTTAATATCGAAATTTTTATTAAAGTAACACCATAGAATCTTGGGTCTACACTTAAGTCATTATTCCCTCAGATGCAAGAATTATCAAGTTGCTAGGTGGGCTAACTTTGGAGCAGGCCACATAGAGTTGACCATGTGAAAATCTGTGCTACTTCGAATCTCTCCTGGACACCTACAGCGACTGTTCCTAGGCCTTATTTATAATCATAGCAAAACCGAATTTGAGGGGGAATTGCAGCCACTTGATTCGAAAGGGTACTAGGATGGAATGAGGTGTATGCGCGTTATGAAAACTTATGTGCCCTTACCCCTTGCATATCCATTGAAGACCGTGGTCTCAATTATACCTTTTGCAAATCCTACATTTTGAGTGGTGGTATTGCTGCGTTTTGGTGCTTTCATTAATGGAACCCCAACCTTAAAGAGAAGCTTGCGTGGTGATCGGCCAGAAGGGTAGATTTTATTGATGACATTTACAGGGAAATGGGCTGCATCATTCATTTTATAACTGTTTCCACAGATGGTTTGAACTCCAATACTGCCCCTTCGAATATTTTAAGCAAACTGCGTTAATTAATTGTTATATTATTAATGTTGCTCAATCCCCGTAAGATCATCTTCTTTGGCTAATTTTTCAACTCTGTATTTGTTGATTCATTTCTTAAAAACCACAGAATAAAAATTGTATAAACTTATTTTTGTCTTATCAGCATTTATAGTTGTAATGCGACTGGAATATATTCCAATAACATTAAATATTTTTGTAGTGAATAAATGACAAGTTATGTTGGAAACGAAAATGTATAAACAATCAGCCTCGCCGTTGTTACAACTTGCTATTTTGATAGATTTCTGGGTTATTTTAAGGATTATAGTTCTGGCAGTTCTATTTGCGAGAAACCAATTAAATGCTGCAATCAAAGATGGTAACTATGCAGCTCAAATGGGCAATATATCTCAATTCGCTCTTAATTAAAAAAGGCTTATGAATGTATTAATAATAGTAGAAAATGGGATATAAACACGTATAAAGAACCTCATAAGGTATAGAACATAACGTGATTTATATCACTGACCATGCAGTGTACGAAAATAAGCAATTTAATTATTGGCCTTGCTCAATTCTGAAAAAAAAGGATGTGCATAATTTTATATCAATAATAGATATGTTACTTCTGGTCATGCATTTTTTGTTTGATAAGTTTTAGCAAAACATGTTGGTTTAAAGGTAACGGGCACGGAAACAATGTAATGAAAGTAACGTATCACAGAAAATACGTCAGATCTATTTCATGTTTCTGGGAATAAGAATTACATTATCTGAGCATGCATTTTGTGCTATGCTACTACTATTAAAAATAAATGTTACTTTTGATGGAAGGATAAATGATACAAGTGGCCTAGACATTAAATTGTTTGTTTAATTTTAGTATCTGCCTCCTATGGTTGTGAAATGGTGACCAACTACTTATATAAACACGGCTTTGGTCAAAATGCAACACGTTAACCTGTCCGGCATGAAGTGAGATACACGTAGTTTAGAATAAGTGATTCTGTCTCTAGTTGTCGTGAAATGACGATCAAATATGCTTCTAAAAGAACTTAGGTGATAATGAATTACATTTACCTTCTCAAGGCCGAAGTTTTAATCTAAGGTCTAAATTTGGTCGTTCTACTTTAAATGGTTGACACATTATGAGCAACTATGCTTACAGGTAGGGCTCAGGGCAAAATAAAATACATTGGCATGTTCAAGGTCGGTAGTCTTAATTAATTTGTGAATTCAATGGTTATATCAACATTAGTTACAAAATGGCAGGTAACTATGTCTATAAAAGGGTTATGGCACTGTTTTTTCCGAGGTCGCGAGTGATACATGTTATCATTAGGATGTAGTGGCTGAATTTTATTGGTTCTAAAATATTGGCTGACTATGCTTTCAAAGGGCATAGGTATTAACATGTCTTCTTGTCAAATTGTGTGACCAACCTTTAAAGTAGGTAAACCAAATGTTCCCTCGTTTGCAAAGTATTGTATCAGTTGAGGAGTTGTCGTGAGATGTATGTTGTTGAATTGACGATATTGATGATGACTATGGAAGAAAATAGTGTTCAGAACTTAAAGTTGTAAATTAAAACTTTAATTAAAAGAAGACATGTCGATATCTATGCCCTTTTAAAATCATAGTTAGTCAATATTATAGAACCAATAAAATATGTATATATGTATATTTTTTTTTGCTTTTAAGGAATTAGCTTTAAAAGCATGTTCAGAAATTATGATGGCGCATGAGAACGCTTACGATTAGTGAAGCATTTCAAGCTTGGTGAACCCCATTGTGCTTATGCTCATTTTTGCTAGATTACTGCAAGTATCTGAGTGGTTTTGTAGGAATATTTTATATATAGTTAAAAACTTTTTTATTCTATTAATTTAGTATAGTTGGATTCAGGTGCCCTTTTAGTGTGTATTCTTGTGTGAAATGTGATGGCATGTGCCGTTATCAACCACATTGTAAAGTGGCTTTGTCTGCCATTTTCCACAACTGCAATTAATAACCAGATATATTTACGTTCCGAAGGTGAAGAAAAATTTGGTTGAAGCTTATTACTTCCGGGAAATGGTGATGTGTCTTATTTACTGAATAATTCTGCAAAGAAATGTTTTCATACAAGTGGCAGAAAAACTTGATTTTAGTGTATTATTCCTCCAAGGATTGCGAAGGGTTCGATATTCCATTGAAAATTACAAAACGTAAGTTAGTGTATTTTGTACGTAAATTATTTTTAAGCAGTTATAACGTTTTAAATGTATGTGATCTATAAAAATCTTACGAGTTTTTTTTGTAAAGTAAAACTATTTATTAAGCCAATATAAAAAATCCAATAAGTTTAAGGTTAACTTAGGTGAAGATGTTTACCTACTGCGTATGTTTTCTCATCGTTACGAAAAGCGACATATTTATCTGATTTTTTCTTTAGTCGAAGTTAAAACTATCGAAGCTATTAAAATTTTTAAATTATTTCTCTACGAGCTAAATTCTTTACTGTTCCATCTAAACAATATGCAATTCAAAATGATACAGTCTCGTAAGGAGAATCACAAACAATGATATCTCGTGAAAGACGTTAAACTAAAATCATCCTCCTTTACTCTTGAAATGAAATAAGCATAGACCTAGCAGTCTTATTTGGCCAACAGAGATCTAAATTAGGATATTATGGACACCTAGCTGTAATATTTGACATTGAGTACTGAACTGAAGTCAGCTAGCATTAGTCTTTCAGTGCCTGCCATGAAAGGAAACATGAGGAAAATGTGTGAAAAATGTGTGCATTGGACTATATTCACAGCACTTGATTAAAAACGTTTTCTTCTTCATTGACAACAGATGTAGAAGGATATACTGTGGCTGTGCTACTTTTCTAGAACTGTAAAAAGTTATCCCACTTATATAAAATGGACAATACCTATGGACATGCTTGACCAAGATAGCCATACCTACACCTGAATTTTATGAATTTATATCCACTAGTCCGCAAATAAACGTGTTCATGATTTTACACCACATAAATATTTCCTTTGGGAGGGGAGTGTTACCTTCAGTCTAAATTTGCTTACCTTCTCCAATAGTTGTGAATTGGCATCAGATTATGGCAGGTGTTGGGGGGCCAGGCTATTCTTATAATATGACTTGAGAAATTGTGAGTTCTACCATGTGTTTGGTTTTGGTATGATCTAATAACACTTCGAAGAAGCTAGATGACATACTTCCGTTAATATAATGCAAAATGGTGGACCTGAAACTGTATGTGCAGATGACAAAATTACTAACTAGTTGCTCTGACATATTCGAATAAGTCTCGAAAAAGGTATGTCCAGTTATAAATTGCACGCTGTAACTGCCTCTGTATTAAATAAAAAATAATTTTGAATTAAAAAAATTATATAAGCTTTACTTATAAGCTTACCCTATTGTATTCTTAGTGAAGTTCTCATTTTTCCCGATCATAGAGATCATGCAGCTGCATTCAGAAACCAGGCTGGAGGGAAAGCGACAGATAGTTGGGAGGGTTGGGGCACCGAGATAATATTGGGAGTCGAGTAAAGGTATGGTAATAAAGAATGTAAATTGGTCCATCGGTTGTGGAGGTAATCCGAATACCTCAATGTAAGTGACCATTATTTCCGAGTCTGTATAATTCGCTTGCCATTTATTTAAATAAATAAAAGTAAAGTTATTAAGAGCACTGATAATTACAACATTAAACATTATTTCAAAATTTTTCTAAAAAGTTACAAAAATACGTATATTTTAATTTTCATACAAGATAATTGACCACCTTAATATTGTTTTAAGAAATGCTCTTTTTATAGAAAACTGAAAAAAATATATTACCAATTCATTATGAGAGATGTTGACATAACTTTCTATGAAAACGATTTTACCGATTTTTCGGTTTCATTGTACCTTAATTCTAAAATTGAGGTATTGATTGCAACAGGTGTTGGTGCTATTAATTTAAAAAAATTGAAGTTCTTTGCTAGCGAATTTTTATTACCTAAGTATTCCTCTTTATTGCAGTACAATTGTGATAGTCTATGTCCAATGGCAGCATAAATAACACAGATCATTCATGTTTCTAGTTTATTAAAGAAGAATTTGTTAGTTCAAAAAAATTGGAATTAGTAAAAGTGTAAGAGAAAGGAAATAAAATTGTGCCAGTATGTATATTTAACAATTATGTATGTTACAATTATATTGTTGTACTTACAAAATCTTTTATTTTACCATTTTAACTGGGTGTTGTTCCATGAGTGTTACCTTACAATTTACCTGTATAAAATATATTAAAATGGTAATTTCTTAACGTCTTGTAAAACATTATATTCACACATTCTCTCAATGTCATTCGGATAAAGCGAGCGCATATCATTGCAAGTGCGGCCGGATCAGCACTGCGCATTTTAATACAAATTTCTTGATTTGCACTAATTTTAATATGTCAATAAGTGTGAAAGTCGCACATACATCAATCTACACTTCGTTCTTAATTGCATCGAGCAAGTGGACGGCATAAAACAGAACGAATAATCTGTACTGCTGAGATGATTGTCACAATTGCCATCAAGCAGAAAACACAATACTCAAAATGGCGAAAACAAGCAGACCAATCCAAGACGGCAGCTGATGGCAGCTCTGCCTAGAATACAACTCTGGAAAAAACAGTAGATATAGGAAACATGATGGTGCCCTACAGCAGATGTAAAATAATATGGCAAATGTAAAACAGAGGGTGAGTGGAAATGAGAAGAAAGCATTCATTTTACCAAAAAGTCAATGTCAAGATTAAATCCAATATGGCAGCTTTGATATTATCCGAAATACCAGATTCCGAGAGATGAAATTTTAGGTGGGCGATTATTTTATCCATTGCCAGGGGCCATGTTCCGGTATCCCTTTTTATAACTATAAAATATCTTTAGAGCCCATCGATTTTGTACCATTGCATTTAAACCTCCCAGTTTTTTACAATCAGCAAATATAAAAAAAAACAGAAAATCATATAAAATACAGGAATAGTATTGTAACATTTTTAAATGTATTATTATAATATATTATATTTTTCTTTTAACTTATGTGTTCAGTTTTTTAAATTTTGTTTTGAAAAGTGACATGAAATAAAGTAAAACTATAAAAATGTTTCTGAAAACATATAATTTATAGTAAAATTATTACACAGACTACAAATATAATTAATGTAATTAAAACTTGTCATAAATTCAATATATATTTTGCTCTCAAACCATTATTAATAAATATATTAAAACCAAATATAGAATAATTAAGAAAAATACATTACTTTAAAAATAATATTGAGATTTATGCTAATATAAAATAATTTAAGATCTCAACAAAAGTGTTGTTACTTTAAAAACTGAAGTAAATTATATTACTACGCAAAACTAAGAAATTGCTATATATTTTAAAACACATGTAAGATTAGAAGGGTAAATGGAAAGAAAAACTCCAGGTTTTGTCCAACAACACCATTACAAAATACATTTATTTTTACATATTTTAGGCATATTTAAGTAGATGAATTTTCGAAACAACAGAATTATATTACATATATAACAACAGATAAGAGGTTTTGTGACTCAGAAGAAGTACTTTCTTAACTATTAGAAGGAAAATCAGTTATCAATTTTTTTTTTAACAAAACCAAAACTGATTAAATTGAAAGATTTTTATTGTTTAGTTGGAGATATAAAATTATATGTTTTAAAATAGTCACGAAATATATTGTTTCATAATTTATCGTTTCAAAGAAGTTAAATAAATTTAAAAAATTGATACTTTATAAATTATAAAACACTGCATGCAGTAAATCTGTAATATTTCAAACTATGTAAATTAAGATCATAAAATATGTTGTAAAGATATTAATGGTAAAAGCTAGTTAATATTTTAAAATAATTCACAACTGTCTAATATATTCCTTCAATTCAGGGGAACCCTTAAAATTAGTGCAGATATTCATGACCATAATAATATATGAATTTTCAAAAAAAGTCACGATACTGATAACTGATTGTCACTTTTGTAAAATAGTAGAAATAACAAAAGCATCTTAAATATATATTTTTTTATTTTTTTAAATAATATGATAATATAATATTTTTTGTCATAGGAGTGTTTTAACAAAAGCGGAAAAAATACAAAACATTATTATGAAAAATTGAATAGAAAATGTGATCTAAAGACTCTAACTAAATTTCGACATTTTAAAATTTATTCTTAGTGTAAGAGATAGTACATAAAATATCAAAACGAAATTCTGTAATGTCTATTGAATTCCATGATAAATGTAATAAATAATAGTTATATATTTATGTGATATCGAATGCACAAACCGATTTGTATATTTAATTTTAATGAGTTATATAATTAATATATATGCTAATTAAATCAAGAGTTAAAATTTTTTAACTAAAAATTTTTTTTTCAAACTAACAGATAATGAATAGAATATCACAATTATAAGTTTTTTTAAACATTAAATATTAAAACTTTTAATTTTTATATATAGCTAGGAATATAAAAGAATATTCAGTTAAATAATTTAAAGTAATAATTAAAAAATGTAAAAAGCTAGTTTGAAATTTCATTTTTATAAATGTTAATGCCTCTGTTACAAAGTTAAATTTGAATGTGCAATATAATTATTACAATATTTAATTTAACTATATATATTATAAAAGTTCTGAAATATTTTTTAATTGTATTTAAAAAACATGTTTAACAAAAAAATTTTTATTCACCAAAAATTTACAAGAATAATAAAAATAAATCTAAAGATTTAGTAAAAATTATTTTTAACAAATTATTTAATGTAAAAAAAATATAGCTATAATATTTTAAACCATACATTTTAATATTTTATGAATAAATATATTAAATTTGAAATTAAAAATACAATTTAACATCTTAAACCAGTATATTTCCTATCGAATTTTAGTAATAAGTTATAAGATACAAAACACATAATTTAATTGTAAATTATAATTATTTTTAATAATAAAATAATTACTAGGCATACATTTTATTTTAATAAAAGGAACAATTAATGAAATGAATATATAGTGTAAACATTTAAATTAATATATTAAATGCATACATTTTATTTAATATTTAGTTTAAAACATTACTTTTTACCATGGCACAGTTTTATGTGTGTGCCAAACAAAACCATCTATATTAGATTTATTATAATAGAAAAATAATTGTTGCAATGATTCTGATAACAAATTATATTAATAAAAAATTTTTGTTAGCATTTTAATTTCAAACAATTTATTATATATAACAGATCATTGATTTGCCTCTGTAAAATGATTAAACAGTGATTCAGATTTCTCATAAATAATAAATTAAAATTATAATGAAATGGATCATTGCATTAATTTAAAATGAAACTGATATGAATGCTATATTGTTTGCGAATATAATTTTAAAAAAATTATATTTGAATCAAACATGAGTATAGAAGTAAAATTATTTAGTAACTGTTAAAAAAAAAAACACCAAAATTATTACTTTTTTTATAAATGTAATGATTAGATATGCTACAAATAATTCATAAAATAATATATAAACTATTTTGTTAAGATTATTTATTGGTAAAATAAGGAAAATTTTAATTTAACTAAATAAAAACTATTTTCATAAAAAAAAATTTTATGTGAATATATATTATTAAATTCGGAAATGTTTTTAATAATCATCTAATATACCTAAATATCCAATTGGTTTCAATTAACTGTATTACTTTATAACCAGTTTGAAACAAACAGTGTCAAGTTAATAATTAGTTGATATTCCATTGTTATTGTCTTTTATATAAATATCTTACACTTGTGAAAATATTTCAACTACATTTACCGTTTAACCAAATAATTAAAATCGCTATTATATTTAAAACCCTATAGGGAAGATGAATTTTTTAATATGGAAATCTAAACAACTAATAAATTTTACAACAGAAAATATTTTTTTGAGATCCTGTATAATAAAACATGAAAAAATTATAAAGATTTTTAACGAAAACTAACATTCATAAATACTTTAACATCATTTCTTAAAAAATAAGTTACATACTATTTCGAAAATAAATTATGTACAAACTTTATTATAATTAATACAATCAATAAATTCATGTCTAAAATCTTACTTTATTTAATTATATATATTACAAATACATTTAAAAATTAAAGATATTGTTTCGTTTATAAAACAAATTTTATTTTCAACATTGTTTTTCGTTTAAACATTCAAAACATACATTTCTAAATTGCTTAATTTATTAAATTAAACACTCATCCAATACTATACACCACAACTTACATTTAAAATTGTGAAAAAATCCAAAATTAAAAAAATTTGTTACAACAAATTCCAAATAATTTTTTTCAATTAATTTTTTAATAAGAGAAGTTTTTTATTTATATCAAACCTTATCTAAAATTAATTTTATATTTAAGTTTTTATAATTTGAAAAACTGTTAGATTTTATGTTATAAAATAACTAAAGGAAATCACTGGTTGTTGTACACTTTCTATGTCATTAAGTTCTTCATACATATATATAGTTATATTGTATAAATCAAATTGGTTCCTATATTGATTGTATTTGTTGTTAAGTACTTTGTAAGAAATATTTTTATAAAACTTGAGCGATAATTGTGAATAAAATTGTAACGAAGCTCCTTTTTAAAATATTATTATGTTTTGTTATGATAAAATTTATGTATTCAGTAGTTGATGATAGATTGTAAAACTAAAATGTTTTAATTGAATTAGAAAAGATAAAACAAGGAATTTGGTATCTTGTAACATAAATTATTTTTATGTTTATTGCTTGCCAAACTAAATGGGAAAATAGATAATTATTGATGAACCATTTTTGAAATTACAAGCTCTTCGTTTTTAAGATGATTATGACTATTAGTCTAAAAAAATATCAAAAGTAGGATTTTGTATTAATCTAAACTAGAAAAATTATATGACAAGAAGACTAGAAAAATAATTATTTTATCATAATTGACAATATAATTTTAGATAATGCAGTATATTTATATAAATCGTTTACAATATTGCGAATTTAAATTCTACTTTATTTTGCTCAGATACATTCGAATATGTCAATAAATATATTTGAAAGAGTAAAAGCAAAACTTATGTTTATTTATATTTATATATATAACACAGAGATTATATAAATATAATTGTAATAATTCAGCCTTTTTTATAAAAACTTGAAAGAAAATGTTTTTATAATTTGGAATACAGATTAAAATTGTTAAACTTGGTATGCGAAAAGTAACGGTAATTGTGTAAAATATAAAAACAGTCTAAGTATACTTGAAATTTACTGACATTAAAACATATTTAATATCACCCATATACGTTGTTCACACTCCTTCTTGTTATGTATTTTGTATATATTGTAGGTGTCGAAAAACAGTTGTTGATAATTTCAATATGTTTCTAAATGAAGAGCACATTTCAATTATATATATATATATACTAGCTGACCCGGCAAACGTTGTTTTGCCATAAAAAGTATTTCTAGTGATTATAGTATTAGAAAAAAATAACTATAACTTATTGTAAGTGTGTTTTATATTATATTAAAGTATTATATAAATTACTAATATCGCTATAAAAAAATAAGGGTTGGTGGTAGAAGGGTGAAAATTTAGAAGGGTATGTATTTTTTGATGCCACATCATAAAAAAATAAAAAATAAAAATTTTGTTCAAACAATAAAAAAAAATTGTTTGGGGGTGGCCACCCTTATTACTTAGGGGTGTAAAAATAAGATATAAATCTATTCTCAGACCTACCGAGTATACATAAAAAATTTCATAAAAATCGGTCCAGCCGTTTTGGAGGAGTTCAGTGACTAACACTGTGACGGGAGAATTTTATATATTAGAT
>NQII01000238.1:140755-150760 GCA_002778355.1 Clitarchus hookeri | reverse complement strand
AAAAAAATAAGGGTTGGTGGTAGAAGGGTGAAAATTTAGGAGAATATGTATTTTTTGATGCCACATCATAAAAAAATAAAAAATAAAAATTTTGTTCAAACAATAAAAAAAAATTGTTTGGGGGTGGCCACCCTTATTACTTAGGGGTGTAAAAAATAGATATAAATCTATTCTCAGACTTACCGAGTACACATAACAAATTTCATAAAAATCGGTCTAGCCGTTTCGGAGGAGTTCAGTGACTAACACTGTGACGGGAGAATTTTATATATTAGATTAGATATATATATATATATATATATGTATATAAAAAAAATAATACAATTTCCAGAACGATTCAGAAAATTTCGAGTTAGAAATGCAGCTACCAGTTATAATTATAAAGGGATAGGAAGACATGTTTGAATAATTAGTCTTTAATAAATTGTGATCAGAAAGAAACACATATTATTAATTATAAGAGCTTATGGAGTAATTATAGTACGCCTATAAACATTTTAACTTTTAATATGCCATTCAATTGTTTTTCGCTGTTAAAAATTACAGGATTATTTAATTTATCTCATCTTTCTGATTTAAAAAAGAATCATTTTTCAAAAATAGAAATGTTAAGTTTAATAATATTAATTAATTTTTAATGATAAAGCAACGCAAATGTAGTCATTGTCAATAATTTCATTGAATTTATATTTTAAAATAAAATAATTTTTAAAGATCTTCCAATATTAATTTTAACATATTCACCTCTATTTAAGTTTAGAGCCATGTAGTAAAATTCTGGACATTTAAATTGCAACACCAAGAAGGATGCACCTGAAGGGGGAATTTGTAAAGCAGTGTTGGACAATGACATGATTAGCTGCTCAGCCGCAACACGTGCGCCAATGGTGTCACTGATAAGCACTATACATTTGGAGGTCAGGGAGCTGCTGAGAGGCAATGGCATTGTATTTCCCCGCAGTTCGTGTGCACAGACTCAGTGAGCATGCTGTGTCGAAAAACACAACAACGATTCGAAAAGGTTTCCGTCTTTGGTCGCGGGAAAATCATGGCCTATCGGGATTATGAATCATCCTACCACGAAATTGGTTCTCGCTTTGGAAGAAATGCAACATGGCCCCATCGCACCAAACCACGAGAGGACAGACATATAATGCGCATTGCGATTTCGGACCGTACAGTCACATCAAACACCCTCGCTCAGGTGTTCAGACATGTTGCACATCAATATGTGTTCACACGTATAGTTCGTAGTCGTCTGCAGCATCACGGCATTTTGTTCAGGCGTCCACTACTGCGGCTGCCATTGCCTTTCCACAGGTACCTGTAGCTGCGATGGTGTGTGCAACGTCGGGCCTGGAGAGATGAATGACATAACATCGTCTGCTCCGACGAATCCCACACCTGCTCGCAGCGCCACGATTGTCGCATTTGGGTCTGGCGGTACCACGACGTATGACTGGACGATTCCTGCATAATGCACCTTCACAATAGACCCTGGAGTACGGAGTGACGTCGAATTCCAGTACCGCTTGCGCCTGTTCCGCATCGTTGGTACTTTGACCAGCAACAATTACATCGCGGAGGTGTTGGAGCCAGTTGTCCGTTATCTCCAGGGCTTTCCTGGGACCCGGTAAGAGTATGACAATACCCGATTGCATTGATAACCGTCGTCCGATAGTTCCTGCATGACCACCGTGTCACACTGCTGGCCTGTACGTTCAATGGATCTTTCACGCGTCGAAATTGTGTGGTCTGTGGTCTGGCAACGATTGGCCTGCCACAGGACATCTGCGGCCACCACGGATCAGCTTTGGGTACGCAACGAACCAGCATGGGTGGAGGCACCCCAGACGAACATCCGAAGTCTCTTCCTCGCAAACGGGCCGTGGCATAGTGGTAAGACTACTCGATCCGGGTTCGATTCCCTGCGGAATCGCTCCCGGATTTTCGCATGTGGGAATCGTGCTAGAAGATGCCACTGGTGGACGGGTTTCCTCGGGGGTCTCCCGTTTCCCCTTTTATTACATTCCAGCGCTGCTCCATACTCACCTCAATTACCCTCATCGGCTCTCAAGCCTCGTTGTTAAGAGCCGTCCAAATCTCTCCACTCCACTCTTCCTCTCAATACAGCGTCATGTAGCAATGTTATTGCCGATCGTGTTAGGGCCACACAATACTGATTTTCTCTGGCTCTGTACATCATGCCAAGCTGCAAGTGTATTTTTGCAACCTGTGTATGATGGGAATTCTGTCGAAAACAGTCAGATTTTGATAGCTCATGTCCTCAGTGTAGCAATTTTACGGCAATCAGTGTATTTTAGTTCATGTGGAATTGTATTAATCTATAGATATGTCGTAGAAACATTTTACATATTTATAACTTTCAGTTTGTTGTAAACGTTATTTCATTTCTTAAATTTAATATAGCCTATTGTTTAAAATCGAATTTAGGAATATAATTTAATATTCTTCAGTTTTAAAACATTTACCCAAATTTAATTAATCATTTTCTCAATATGTACTAATTTCATTAAATATTTATCACAAAACTATGAATATTTTGAAAATATCAAGGTTGCTTTTACATAAATGACAACATACAATGGAATCAATCAATCTGTCAAAATAAATGAAAAATTTTATTTTAGAATTAAATTCTTAATTATATAGGTATGGCTTCACCAACTGTACCCAAATTGTAAATATTAATTTCCTTTTTTTAGGCAAAAAACGCAGTGTATCTCTAGTTTTGCAGAACTATATACATTTAAAAATTAATGTTCCCTTTTCGAATTCTGCTATATAAGTCACCAAACATTTAACACATACATTTTTTTTTTAGCCAGAGGGATAATTTAAATCTCTATTACTACTCTGCCCTTTCTCTTAGCTACTTATAATCACTTGTTTCAATTGCCATTACTACACTAAATATTTTATGTTCTTATAATCCCACCTTATTCTTTGCAGAATATATGACTGAATAATATGTATAGGAGTACTTCTAGGCAGTCTTCCTAATATGCCTAATACAGCAAGTGAAAATATTAAAATAACTAAATTGGCCTTCTTCCTTTGTTTAGATATGTATTTAAGTATGTATATAAAATGTTGAAACTAAAATTAATATGTTATCTACTAAACAACATTTTATTCCATAATCAAAATTTTCCTAATGTCATGTCTCAATTAATAAATATTTCTATAGTATGGCAAAAAGGAATGTTAAATGTATTATTATTATTTACTTTAATTGATATAAAAGGAAATAAAAATATCACATCATTATTCCCCAACCTAATCATCACTTTGTAAAGCTTGTTGAAGCAACTGTACCAAAAGAAATATCTTAAAACCAATGGGTGTATTTTAAGCTACCATTATTTATTTTGCTCCTTTTTGTAAAATTTCGTCAGCTTTTACATTGAAATAAAGATTCTATCACTTCTTTTAATATGTTACGATTTTGAAGGCTTAAATTAATTAATTTAATTTTACAGTTTCTAAAACCTTGTTACCTTTTGTAAATTATCAATAATTATATCCTGCAAAATGCAGTTAAGGTAAATGTAAGTTATTTAATGAAAACCTTTATCACATTTATAGCAATGTTCATAAATGCACAATGGACATGTAATTATGATAAAAATTTACATAAATTTAGCAATTCATTAAGATTTTTGACAACGTATTTTAAACATTGTTATTTGACATACTCAGTATATTATATTTTCTAATATATATTTATATATACACACTCAATGTCCTATACTTTACATATCAAAGTGATTTTTAATGAACAATATTTGTTTCCAAAGTAATTTTTGATGTTCGATACTGTTGTAACCTTCATTCTTATATTTATTTTAAAGGTTCTGTTTTGACTTTTACGTTAACTAACTGGGAAGTCCTTCACTGAAATATTACACCTTATGTTTACATAATTTTTATTACCATTCAGTTTCACTTTTGTACTTCTACTATAAAATTACTTTTATCCTCTCTCCTCTCTCTTTAGCCATAATAATTATCTACGAAATTTAATTTTTTTAATTTTCTTTACCAATATTAGTAGCATTATTAGTATTTTTTCATTTGATTTATTTACTAATTTGTTTCTTCGACACCCCTGTTTTTATGTAATCTGCTTTCTCAAATAAAATTTTAATGTTTTTTTTTTCTATAATCTTAAATTTATATGTAATGTAATTAAAACATAATTTCTTAGCTCTCTTGTTCAAAATTTGTAGTGATATTTTTAAATTCATGAATTAAATATGTCTTCCTTTTTACAATTTAGCATCACAAGGCATTTTTGTTATTAACGATTATTCTATTATCAATTTAACTCGAACTATTGATATTCTAAAATGTTTATTTTATTGATTTGTGTAGCAAATTTAACTATACAAATTTTTATTATATGAACATTATAAATATTGGAAGATTTGAAAGGCAAACTTTATTTTTTCCTCCATATGATGTATTAGGTTATGAACAATTTAGATTAGCTAAACTACAAGCATTAGCTGTTATTCTGAATATTCTACAATATGTGTTGCTTTTAGATTTTCCGCTTTTCGATTTTATAGAGCTGAAATTTCTAAACCAAGGCATATTATTGCACATGTAGATTATCATACACTTACTTCAAGGAAAATGAATGGTTTGTTTAGGTTATCAAGGCAAAATTTTAATAAATGGTACGGATAAGAAAACTTTAGTCAAATTAATTTATTCTCCTTAATATAATGAAAAATTTTTCTTTGAAATGCTATTTTCGTCTATATTACAGAAAACAAGGAACCATCCTAGCATTCGCCTAGAGTGATTTACCCATTCAGAACCAACGTACATAATTATGTAAGGTAAGTGTACACTATATGACCTAGTACTCAACATGGCCTACTGACTAGTTCTGGGTAATGTCGCCATTAATACGAAAGATGGCCACACCAGCAGTTTCGAGAAGCAAACAGCACAGTATGTTCCTTTTCCAGTTGCGCAGTATTTGTGAGATGTTGGAGAGAAGGGTAAATGTGTTTACCTGTTACGCCGCATTTGTGTTTTATTATTTCCGACAGGTATGTTTCTTATTGTAATAATTACTTAACGATAATACTAAAATTGATTACCGGGTGTATGTAATAGTGTGTAATGTCTAGTTTAAAGTAGTGCTAGGATAAACTGAATAAAAATTAATCATTGCAGGTTGTTCTTACATAAAATCTCTCCCTTTCAGTGAGGCATCAATATGCTCAATGCAGGCCATATTGAGTACACATGAGATATACGCGCAAACACCACCCTTTCACCTTCTCACTATGAGAGAGAAGGTTTATAAATAAAATTTCATGTTTTATTGCAATGTATTACATTCAGTAAACTTTTTAAAAAAAATTCAGTTTTTCCACACAATGTCTAGTTTTCGAGATGTTTTCTTTTAAAAATGAACATCCTTTTTCTTTTGTAATAATTTGTGATTATTCTTAGTTTCTAAAATTGAAGTATCTAAATTCATAAATGACAGCTAAGTGAAGGGGAAAGATTTGGGTGGCTCTTAATATTTATATTTTGAGAGCCGAAGAGGGTGAATTGAGGTAAGTATGGAGCACCACCAGAATGCAAGGGCGGAGGAAACGAGAGACCACCAAGAAAACCCACCGACCAAACGCATCGTCCAGCACGTTTTCCAAATGCGAAAATCCGGGAGCGACCCCGCTGTGAATCGAAGCCGGTTCGCCTAGGTTGGAGGCAAATAGTTTAGCAACTACATTACCGCGGCCCTACATCAGTTAGAATTATACCAGTTATACTCATCACAGTTGAAGCAAATATATAATTGATAGCAGTTTCCACGAGAAAATCTGCCATAAAGAGCAAAATTATTGTCTTGAAGAAAGCATCGTTTGCGAGAAATGAAAATTTGTATGTAAGACAGTAATGAAATCTCGAGCCCTACCATGCTAACTTACAAAGAAGGCCACGTTGACATTAACCAAAACCCATTCTGGGTATTGTAGGGTGTGCAATGAAACTTTAGTGATGGACATGCTTTTGTGCGTCAGTGGTCGACAATATATTTTCATGAAGATTGTGTAGGATTGACCAAAAACGACAAAGAATCCTTTCTTTGCCCATGCGGTAACAATTCAGACTAATAAAAGTTATTTGTTTTATCGAATATATACTAACTGAACTTAGGCTATATTTAGTACACTGTGTACTCAATATGCCCAATATGCACTGTTTAGAAAGATTTTGTTTTGTGTTCACTATTGTCTTGATATCCTGGCAATCTATATGTTAAAATGTCCATGGGTTTTCGTGTCTGAGTCCAGTTGTTACGAGGTAGTTGTTTGTAATCATACTCAAACTATTCCTGAACATTAGGTAGGCCATATAAGGTACACTTGCCTAAGATTACGCACGTATAGGTAATGTTTGGTCTGTTCTGCACACTGCGGAGCTCAATGACCAATGATCTTACCTGTGAGTAAATAATTCGCAAACCGTCTTATTGGTGTAAGTCATAATTGGTTAAAATAACTGTAGCCATATACTTTCCACTATGGTTGTTCCTAGAAAGTTACTGCATATATGCAGGAACATGGCATAGTAACTTCGCTCACAGGCGTCAAGCGCAGGTTTAAAAGCAGGATACTGGCTTAAGCTAAATTTAATAAATTATTATGTTATCTGTAGTAAGTATGGTGAGGAACTCACGAGTCTTACTGAGGTCAAATTCTTGGCGAGAACATAAAGAGTAAAGTGGCGTGTGATGACCCATACTGAAATTCTTGACTCACATTTTCTGTATTATTAGGATATTCTTTCCCAGTGTTTACGAGTTTGTGAAAATATGTTTTAAGACTGGGTAATACAGATTTTTTATTTCATAAGTTATAGTAATGCATAAAAAAGCACACAGAGTTGAATAAATCGCCAACTGTGTATACGCTAAATGGAGAACAAAGCTATAATTTTAAAAATCCCTACACTCTTTCCGCCAAGAGGAAATGTGCGTGCAGTTACGTGCCCTCTTAGACGTAATTTAATATTTCGTAGCTCTTTGATCGGTAAATTTTCATTTGCTTATGTTTATATAAAAAGAACAATGTTGCAAATAAAACTATTTTCTATATCGTATTCTTCATGACGCGAAAATAAAAGTGAATTACACGACGACAAAATTAACACAATAAAAAACACGAAATACCTAAAAAATGTTAGACAGATATAGCACAGAAATTTTAATAAATCAGATACCTCGAATAACTCACCTCCCACTTATAGTATTTAATTCCCGAATCGGCTAATATGACTTCATTTCGCTGATAAAGTCTTGGGCTAGATTGAAGGAAGTGTTCAACTGTTTGAAACAACATCTCTTACCCACTTATCCCCTTCTTACACAGACTTGTGTATGGTCTGCCCTTAAACTTCACATCTCTGTAACAACTGGTGTGTTCCTTGTGATCATATAGAAATAGCTTACATTTTATTTTAATTTTTTTCATATTTGCACAGTATAGTACAAATCCTAAAGTTATTCAATAAACATAAAATGTGCTAACCTGTAAGGCATTGAATAGGAGCTGGTGTTCGAACTTCTTCACCCCAAGAATCTGCTGGAACATGTCGTAGAGCTGCTCCTTCGAAAGAATCAGCTCGCTGTTCAGAGACTGCTGTTGCATCCTGGAAGGTCGCTTTGAATCTTCATCACCTACTAGTAAAATGCTCATCACACTACTGTCTTACATATAATGGTCATTGATTTGAAATTGTGAGCTCAGCTAGGCTGAGATCAGTTCGAAAGTTATCTCATTTACTATGGGGGTTGCGTAATTTGTCACAAAACTGACAAGATAAATTATGTATTAATAATACTGTTCCGTTGGGGATATATGCAACGCCCATGCGTACGCCAACATAAATAATGATTAGATTTAGTCACGACTAAGGTACGGCTCTCTTTTTCCTTCTGTGAGCAATAAACGCTTTATTGTATAATTATGGGGATTCGAGCAAAATTTATACACGAAGGCAAGGCCATCTGCTCATCTTCTGGAATTCAAATTGCAAGAAACCATAATATATTTAGGCAATTTGTCTCTAAGAGGTGTCATTTACCTTAACATTTATGATTTGAAAATAAGTAAACAAATATTTTATTTGAAAATTTTTAAGCAAGAAAACGTAACGTATTTATTTTACATCATATGCATAACTCTCCGTATCAGTTGAAATTGTAGGTGGTCATAGAGAAACATTAACTGCCACTTTTTATAACTCGTAATATTTTCTCCGAAATAATTATTATTTTGTATTTTTTATACGTCACTTCATACTCTCTCGTTAATATTATAATAATTTGGCTATTGTGTTAAAAACGTATTAATAGAATTACTAAATAAACGTTTCAACAAATAATTGTTTTATGTTTACTTTTCGGTTCACTCAAGAACACATTAGTAAGAACTATTATTTTTTCGCATTGACCAGTGCCATAACGAATTATGGTATGTAATTATAATTAATTCCAAAATTTTTATCTAGTGAAATCGTTTATGTAATAAAAAGTATTAGCTAAATTATATTTATTATACAGTTATTATTAAACATGATATGTATAACTTTAAATATTATATACGTTTATACATACTGTAAGGAGACTGCTCCCCAGACCTCAATAAGACTAGAACAACAACCCCCTCGAAGTCTGACCCGTCTTAACTTAATAAGTGGACCATCTTGTCCTAAGCATCAATATGTTGTTAGTATCTAGAGTCATTCAAAACCGCGTTTTCTTACGTTTTTATTATTGTGAAGTAAATTAATATTTTATTTTAATATATGTAGTAACATGCACAGGGATGTCCACTACCCCTAGACACATGGCGCAAGAACCCTCCACCCCTAACTCAATGGGGCCGCGGTGGTTGAGTAGTTAGCCTACTCGCCTCCCACCAAGGCGAACCAGGTTCAATTCCCGGCCGGGTAACTCCTGAATTTTCGCATGTGAGATTCGTGCCGGACGATGCCACTGGTTCGGCGGTTTTCTCTAAGATCTCCCGTTTCCCCAGCCCTTTCATTTCGGTGCTTCTCCATACTCACTTCAATCACCCTCATCGGCTCTCAAGACCTCGCTGTTAAGAGCCGCCCATATCTTTTCACTGACCCAACTCAATCATTCCTCACGGCACACACGCGGGAAACTTGCCTTCTCCCCTCCTCCTATATCGGAGCGCGCAAAATCACACAAACCAGAAACCAATATTAAAGTGGATTGAGAAAGCTTAAGAAGATATTGAATATAAAAAGTAAAAAGAAAAACCCAATCCTTAAGTAATAAATAAAACCAAATCTTTACTCTTAAAAAAAAAACCTTGTTTAAATATTATTCTCTCTTTTAAAGTAAGAACTGATAAGAAAATGTTCTATAATAATTTAAAAAAAACGCCAAAGAGTAATCGAAAAAAAACTCAGTACTAGAAGAAAAACATTTTACTTTAATGTAAAAGAAAATGATTTTACTCATAAAACATTTGTAAAGTTCTTGCTAATATAGATGGGGTAGTTCTTTTGCGCTTGATTACTGATAGGTGAATATATTTAAAGTTATCGCCTCCAGTTTCTATCTGATCTATTTCCTTCTGCGAAATCTATATTATGCGACTCTCTACTTTCAGCTGCCTCAATTACTGTATTTTAATTTTAAAATTTTGCATATTTTATTAATATATTTGTTTGACTTGTAATGGCATATATGTTTTAATTTTCTAGCGATTTGTCATGTCCAGCTACTATTGTGTACACTAATGATTGTGCTGTAAGTTAACATTTCTTAGGCATAATTTATTAATTGATGAATTTGCCTGGGCAAGATATTGATACGCGCAGACTGATGCACGTCGCGCGAGCTCCATGCGCGATCCGGCTCTGTGTGGGGTGACCCACCTCGTCCCTACCCTGCCAACAGGCAGACCCGCACGCTGCCCG
>NQII01000238.1:31555-140718 GCA_002778355.1 Clitarchus hookeri | reverse complement strand
CCGGGCGAATGACTGACAGCGTCGACCTGGCTGGCGTTACAGCTCCTCTTTCCCCCTGCTGGAGAAGCGACGAGAGTAGAGGATGCCCAAGAATATTCTGGGAGCTAGGACCCTCAGCGCAAGGCGGCATTTAGAGAAATCTCTGGGCAATGGCCTACGACCCTATAAATATTGCAGCGGTCAAAGGTCGGGAGTCTGTTGGTAGAAGTATTTTGCTGAGTGCAGTGTCCCGGACGAAGTCGAGTGTGGCGAGGGACATCGGTGACGCCGGCGGGCGAGAAGTTTGTGGTGTGAACGGACGAGACGGCGTGAAATCCGACGAGTGAATGCTACTGTGCGTGAGGGCTCTCGGAGAACTCTAGAACATGGTTCACAGGTGGGGGCTGGACTAAACTGAGGTGCGACAGAAGAACATGCGATTCGGACTTTATTGTAAATATTGGAACTGTAAAATATGGACGAATAATTTTTAAAGTCATTCATTATGTTTTGATAAACTGTCTATTATGATTTCTTTAGTAAATTTATTAGATTCATATATTTGAGGTAATTGTAAATTGAACTGATAAAATTCATTAATTGTAAACAGCAAGTTATATCAATTTATTGTGAGATGTTGGGTTTAGGGAATTTTGTTTGTAGTTATTGTAAAAAAATTAGGAAATTATAATCATCTCTTTTATTTAATTAAGACCTCCATCTCTTAACGAACCTGGTTTAGCAGAATGACTTTTGAAAATATTGTTACAATATATTTTCGCATAATAATTGCAGTCTTACATTTTATGACAATCACTAGCATAAATTGAGTACATACCTGAGATCCAAAATTCATAACGCAACAATCAGTGTTTCTCGGACTCCTCAGTATAAAGAGTGAGTGAATTAGTGAGTGAGTAAGTGAAGATATTTGGGTGGTTCTTAACAGCGAGGTCTTGAGAGCCGATGAGAGTTATTGAGGTGAGAACCGAAATAAAAGGGCGGGGGAATCTGGAGATCCCCGAGAAAACCCGCCGACCAACGGCATCGTCCAGCACAACTCCTACATGTGAAAATCCGGGTGTAGCCTGGCCGGGGACTGAGCCTGGTTCGCCTTGGTGGGAGGCGTGCAGGCTAACCGCACAGCCAACGCGGCCCCCAGAAGAAAACATACTTCTCTATTCATAAAAATTGTTATTTGTGGGGAGTAACGAGGGGCTTAGAGAAATGATAGGTAGGGTTCATATAAAACATGTTACCCAACAAGGTAAAAGTTATGTCAGCGGGAAACAAACATCAAATTGGAGAAACAGTACTCGAAAAATAATCGAAATTCCAAGCGTACGTTTTCGCGAACGAAGCTTACACATTTCCCACCTTTCTTCCGTCCACACTTTGTACAGTCAGCAAGGTGGTTAAACAGGTAATAAATAATAGGCCTAGGGAAAGCTGAAAAAAATTTGTTCTTTCAATTGATTTCTTAGAATATTTTATAACTTCTAATGGCTTTGGATTTAACTGCCATCTTAAAAAATAGTGCCTAAAACCAGTGTTTTTGTAATTGGAATGCATAACATGCATTTTACAGTAAAACGTGTCATTACAAAAAATTATCTCTAGAAATGTTCTACAAACAAGTTTTTTATCCATTCTTCTTCAAGTGTGTACCATTTAGCAGTCTATAGAAATAATCCAATTCACAGATTTGTTCAACATCTTTTAATAACATCGAAACACAAGGAAACATCCTGAAAGAGCAGCTTGTGTCCACATTTTGTCTGAAAGCACTTGTTATATAATGTGTTTGGAAGTAAGGCAACAACAAATGTTTATTTCTAATGAATGGTGCTTTGAATATTAATTAACGTAAATCTTGTAAAACTTTATAGGAAACATTTAACAAAATACCGTTTTCATAAACTTTCAAATTTTTTGGGGTTTTATTATGAGATGATTACACAGACAAATGCTCGATTTCACAGATCACTGAGCACTTCAGTGTAGCTTTTCTATGTTTAATGACCTTTTCGTGCTACCTTTAAGGCGTTTACATGAAATTGTAGGAAGTTCAATGAGTGGAGGTATGTTATCTTTGTGAATACGAGATAGGATATTTCAGTTTTCGTCTGTTGACGAAAATTCGTTTTCTTTTCATTTCTTAGCTTAAATAAATGTTCGAGAACAATTGTGTGTATAAGAGCAGCTTCTGAGGAAAACATGAATATAAAATAAATTAATTTTGCTTAATAATTTTGGAAAAGAGTGATACCTTGGCTCTGGAAGAAAGTAATCCTCACTGCTATCGTTGTGCTGGAGTAACGGCATATTCTAAAACAAAGCAGCTTCTGGCGAAACTCTTGAGGCGGGATAACAATTGTGCTTCACCCTTATTGTAGAAATGAGAAAGAAATTCTCTTGTTGTTGAGGTATCATTGTTCTGTGAAAACCACAGTGCAAAATTAATTTTTCATCTGAATTCGTTTACTGTGACGTAAGTTTCTCATCAGCATCAATGTTTTTGAATTTATCATCGAGTTCAGAAATATATGGAAAATTATTTTCAACACAAACTATAAATGGAAAGACTTTCTGAATCGGCTAGCTTGTAATTCGCTCTAATTAAACATTTGCTTCCTATGAATTCAATATTTTTTCACGTAAATGCCTTAAGGGTTCCACTAAGACAACATTTAGTTCTAGGTGGTGCGCCGCCGGTTTGGGGTGCGGGAGGTTCTGGGTTGGATGCCTAGGAAAGTAATGTGTGTTAGTGTAAGGTTCGTCATAAGTTAGTTTATGAGCCGCCAATGCTAAGCATTCATGCATAACGATGGAGGACGTTAATAAGCCCTTTCCATTTTCCCTTCCTTTCTAGGAAACTTGAACTAATGTGTTCAGTGATCAGCGAATATTGTGGAAGACTGTTCTGCATTTATTATGAAGAAGAGCAAGAGGAATATGATAATCCTGTCTCGATATGAAGTTACAAGAATTTTTCTTTTTACTTAGAGACCCCTCTCCGCCCCAGTCATCCCACACCAACCCCCGCAATCAAAATGAAAGAGTGTTATAACAATATTATTTAATTAGCTTTTTTATTACGATTTTGGCAATCATTTCGATCGTTAATACGGTAGTTGCAGATTCCTTACTTTTTATTTCTTGTTTCCCTCCCATCATATTCACAAGTCTCTCAGATCCCAGTTAAAAACTAAATTTTGAAAACAACCATTAAATCGTCCCCCCCCCCCTCGACCCCTTTTAAAAACGTCTATGACGAATTTGCGCCAAGGATATCCCTTGTGGGCACTCCTGCCATTCAACTAACTTTAATTCTTCTCCTCGTTGTGGAATATTATAGGCCCACTTCGAGGCTGCTGTATGTTACCCCTCTATCTCTACAATGTTTGTGTGTGCGCGTGTGATACAATTTATGTGTATTTTAGTATAAATTCTGAAAGCAGACACATACGACGCTTTTGATTGTTGGCCATAGAAATCATATACAAGGCGGCGGTTATGATTATGGTTCATAAATATTCACGAGGAAAAAGGCGGGCTCGTGACATGTCACCCTCATGATCGGGATGAGTTAGGGCGTTGGTCCGCTGGGCGGGATCCACGCATGCGCAACGGAATTTGTCACAGTATATATGGAATAAGAGTGCTATGATCGCGGTCATTTGAAGTCAGTCTTTTACCATGAGTCAAAGAGTTCACATATGGGAAATAAACTCAGCGGAATATCAAGGGAGCTTGATGGTATACGGTTAGTTGAGTAGTGATCGTATGGGCCCTGCCAAAAGAAGGGGTTTTATTTAGTTTTGTCTTAGTCTACAATATGATCCTTTTTTGGTATTATCCTCAAAATATTCAGGTAATATCAGATGTGTTGTCACTGTTTGTGCGTTTCAGAGGTATGCCTTTGTATAAAACTGTTATATATATGTTATTCGAGTTATTATATCAGTCGGTGATGTATTAATTAAGTGAATTTGAGGCGGTGTTAAAAGAAACTTAAATGTCTCGGATGTTAACTTTTGCTGTTTGAGAGAGAAACGATTCAAGAACCTTATAATTCGGTAATTGGTGTGAAAGTTAAAAAATTATTGTTGTTTAGTAAATTGTTTTTCTGAAGTGTAGTGCACAAAATCACTCGATCTTTAAATCTACAGCAGGACCGTTTCGTAAACGATATTACGACGAGTCTCACATGAGATATCATGTTCTGGGACCTCTTCATACTTTACGCAGTAACTCCGAATAATTTGTACATGGAAGTAGTATGGTATTACCGCACTTCAGAAGGATATCCATTATTGTGAACTGTTTATTGATAAATGTTATTATAGTTAATATTAAAATTATAATTCTTATGAAGGACTTGGTATGTAAACTAAGTGTGTACAGTCATGTGTTATTGGATTCCAATTTAATTTTAATTGTATATGGCGAAGAGTTAACGTGATCAGTTGCGGACAGTAAAAATAAGACATAGGGCAAATTTAGGCATTGTTTCCCCTATAATTTTCAAGATCTCTCATATATTTGTAGAATGTTATAAATTGGATGCGATAAAATTAAGGAATTGTTAAGATATTATTGGGAGTTTATTACATTACGTACATTATTTGATTTCTTGCAGTACAAAGCCATTATTATTTTAACCAACTGGGGTTGACACACTAGCGCCCCCCCCCCCTCCANACCAGGACAGCCCCTGTCATGCGCAAAAATTGTTCTACCTCAATAGCTTCGTAGACTGGGTGTCAGTAATACTACCTCAAAAATACCGTGGTGGTCGCTACCTACCCCCCTTATAACCTCTTACCATGATAAGGTGACCCTGCTACCGCCACGAATAGTGTTTTCATGGTGATTGACTCGGTAGACTTAACTACAAAGTGACAATAAAATAGCTACGTGAATTAAAAATAATACAATTATTTTCAGATCTGACATGACTTACTCTGTTCTATATTTACAAATTAATTTTACCTCCTGAAAATACACAATATAACTTAGCTACAAATAATTTTTTTAACATACATTGCTGTTGCTTCCAAAGGCATCAACTACACAATAGCGCGAGAAAAGTCTTCTGTTGAATGAAACATATTTTGTTTGGCGCAACCAAATCTATTGTTTTATATAAGCGCTGTTTAATTTTTTTTGCTGAAACCAAACAAATTAGTTGTTAATTTTTGGTTGCCACACTTTTGTAAGATTTGGTTGGTAAAACTAAATATTGTATGGCTATACGTACAGTGAACAGTTTCGGTTATTATAAAGAGAACGAAGTAAGACCAAGATTCGATCCCGAAATTTTGTAATCTATAACTAGGATTTGACAACCTCGGCTAACATGACTACTGACGAAATATGAATGCATTAAAATAGATAATTTTCATATGTAGGACGTGTACGTAATTATATATTTCCAAGTCTTACACCTTTTTTTTCAGTGGAACTTGTTTCATACGGATTGTTTATAACAATTTTAAGCATCAGTAATTGCACTAACAAACACTATTACTATCCTTATTGTCAAAAAATTAAAATCTACTTCTCAAGCCACATTATCGAACTAAGGCAATCAAATCACACGATTACAAAACAGTTTGCCAAATAAATGCCAGTACTGAACTAAGCCGACTTTTTTGCCGCAACACATCCTGTATAGATATCAAAACGTTTATTCACTTCAAACGAAATACTTATTTGGCTCTACCAAGATATTTGTAATGTTAACGGTAACCAAACTGATTCGTTAAACGTCTTTGGAAAATGTTAACGGTAACCAAACTGATAAGTTAAACGTACTTGGGAAATAGTTATTTGTTATTTACACACATGGGTGAGCTTGGAACAACCAAATAATTATTCAGGTCAAAAAATTATTTTTCAAATATTAATTTGCTTCAAAGAAACGAATGCCGATGTTTGGAACAACTGCATAATAGTTGAGTGAACAAAATATTGTTAATTGTAAACCTGTACTTTTTAAGCACAATAATTTGGTTTATGAAACGAAATCTTTCTCACGGTGTAGGAAGTCGAGACGTAGCTTTGCTATAATTACATGAACTATTCGATTTAGACTGGCCAATAACTTGTGATACGCGATTGGCATAGCAGCACCCTTGCGCAATAATAATGGTAGGTTACCATGATTTAGATAACTTTCAATTTATTAGGAGATGGTTGGCTCTCGGCATTTTGGCGATGACAGCGAAATATGGATTTTCATGTTGCTGATTTTTAAGGGCGTTCCTCAAATATATATCTTTAATGCATAACAACAGTGTGATTGAAAAAACTCTGGATAGAAATGACTGGTATCACTTCAATAACTTCTTTCATGAGAGAGTAATGAATAAATACTGCAAATAACATCGTAATTGAATGCTGGGTCCTCAATAAAACTCAGTTCATGCCATGATTAATATACCTTCATAATATCGGTTGTTTGAGCACACGCCCAAACTAAAATCTTTTTTAACTACAGTAGAATGAGTTGGCCGAATTTGAGTCAAGAGGACTCGCGCATCGGGCCTGTTTATATTATGTAATTCCGGTCGTCTGGCGGCCATTTTCTCACAAAATTTCCCGTTTTTCTCTAAATCTACCAGTTTTCCCTCAAAATTTCCCATTTCCCCTTAAAAAAAATCCATACACAATTTTATTTCTTCAAAATCCACCAGTTTTCCCTTAAATTCAACATTTTCCTTTAATTTTTTTTGTTTTCCCTCAAAATTTTCCTTTCCCCTCAAAATGTACCCGTTTTTCCTTAAAAAGCCCCGATCCCCCAATTTGCAAAAATATGCACTTTTCGACCCATAGGAAGGATTTCAAGGGGATCGTTTTCGATGGCAGAGCAGTGGCAGTCTATTGGTTTTATAGGGGCAGGATATGTCAAATCGATATACACAGGTTCCCAGGGTCCTGAGTCAGATCTGAACGCCAGCCATATTGGTTCTGTCAGCCATCTTAGTAACCATATTGGATCCAGAATACCCTGACCTTAACATTTACCTTGATATGGTGACCTTTGACATTAAAAACACTAATAAATTATCATAAATTTCCCAAAAATTTAATTAGTTAAAACTTTAAAACATTTTTTAAAATAATTATTATAAAACATATAAAAATGTACACTGAAGAGCCAAAAATAACTGGTATAGGCGTGCTTATGCAATTAACAGAGTTATGGAACCATCCACAGTAACGCGATGCGGTCGGCAGATAGATCGGTTACTGCTGCTACAATGGCACATAGCATCTCTGAGGTAGAGATAACAATTGGATGTTCGCGTACGACTATTTCACGAGTGTACCGTGAATATCGGGAATCCGGTAAAACATCACTTCTTTGACATCGCTGTGCCCGGAAAAAGATCGTGAAAGAACGGGACAAACGACGACTGACGAGAATCATTAAACATGGCAGACGTACAACCCTTTCTAAAATTGCGGCACTTATGCATGCTCGGGGGGACCCTACACGATATTAGCCAGGTGTATAAGTTTTTTTGGCTCTTCAGTGTATAAAAAAAATTATAAAACATAAACATTTACAAAAAATTAAATAATAATTTAAAAAACATGTTATAAAAAATTTATTTAAAAACTGATTCTTACCGAGGTCCACCCAGCACCACGTACAGCAAACGACCAATCACATTGTTTTAACATTTCGTTCCCCCGCCCCCACTCCATTGCTCATTACGTAGTATGCAGCCATGTTGCTGTTTTTTCGTTTCTCACACCTATGTGACCCTAGTCTACTAATTAAAGATTTAACAACCAGGCAAGCTGTTGATTTAGCCAACAGTTGGAACCATATTTGTTTATGTTTTTAACCAATAGGTGGTGCTGTTGGCGTCCTCCACATAGGAATCTATTTTCAATGCTTAGGTGGTGCTAATTTCTTGATTTCTCCGCCTGATATGGGCCTGTACTGAATGGCGACGAAGTCCATACCAGCAAGTACGTAAATTGATATACATTAATTTTTTTATTTTCAACATTGAATTTTTTCTTTAATTTTTAATATACATATATGTTAAAGCAGGTAGTATTTATCGTCAATGTTATAGAAGAAAAAATAAACCATAGCCCTTCTGCTGCACATGTACACATAAATTTTATCTAAAACAGACTCTCACAATCGATTAATAAAACACCACTGAATTAATAAGTATTTCAGTGAAGTAGAAGATCGACTATATAAGAAAATTAACTCACATTGCTATTAATACATAGATTTAATGTATTTTTTATTATTTACATTCTATCTTTCTAATTATTTTGTACGTTCAATTTTTGCATCTCTCAGATATTAGCAGATCATGGATAGTAGCTAACATTCTCATTTGAAGAAACCCTGATCCTTTAGTTCATAGACGATTGAAACTATCTCAACAATACGTGAGAGATCCCCACTCTTTTTCAGGTCAATCAAATGTCTGTATATCAACAAGTTCATTCCGGTCTTATGGAAATATGTAGCTAGCGTTCTTCACGCCTTCTGCCTTCTCCACGCCACTTGACGAAGGTAGCTCGTTGGAGAATTATGTGGGAACGTCAGAGAATCATCATCCTTCTCATCAGAAACTTCATCAACACTGTCGTCAGTGTCATTATCATCAATGCTGTCTTCATGGTCATCACTTCGTCTTTCATCCTCAATATCAAGTTTTTTTTGTAGTAGTCGCGTGGTCATCATCAGTATTTAGAGAAGACGACTATTTATTTTGAAGTAAGTCGACTTCACGCGAACGTCTTGCAATTTGAAATTCCACACAAACCGACTCTACCATTTCTCGTTGGTCTCTCATTCCATCATTAACATTGCCTGTATCGTCATAATCGTCTGTGGAATCAGTATTTGTCGATGTAGCAAGGAATATTGATATCACTTGCTGTCTCCCAATTGACGAACCTTGCTGATCTTGATATGTTCCTTCAATGAATCATCTTGCATGAACTGCTTGTGGCCATTGTCGTAATGCTTCATCGCGCGAAAAGGACTCTCCAAACAATCGGTTCTTTCATGTCACCCTGTATAGCAGCTTTTGCTGAAGATCATTCCACAGTACCAACACTGTTTTCCAAATTAATTTACTACAGTGGGAGAAGGTACATCCATAGAGGTAAACTCTACAGTAGATTTCGCAGAAATGTAAACTTGCATCATCTTCATGAATGAACTGAAATTATTTTCACAGTAGCAAATTGTGTGTCTATTTGGCCTAGCTATTGCTGTATATATAATATACACATACTTAATAACATAATTAATCAGTGTGGTTTAAGAATTTTTATGCATCTATTCTACAATATATTTTATGTAGTTTCTTGATCACATTAATGTCTAGTTTCATTTGCAACAGTTTTTTCCAGTCAATTTATTCGCTCAACTTGAACTCATGCTCTGCAACTAACACTTAATGCTCAGCAACTGACACTTTATGCTCTGCAACTGAACACTTATGCTCCGCAACCGCCACCTTATTGTCCACAAATGTCTTGTCACAGTTCGTAAATTACAACTCACGCACCACAATTGACATTCACACTCAGCAAATGACCCCTCACTCTCCGCAAATTACCCCTAATACTCCGCACAAAACCAATTATTCTCTGCCACGACCACTCTTTCTCCGTCACGACCACTCTTTCTCGGCAAATTACCACTCATTCTTCGAAAATGACCCCTCACGCTCCGCAATTGACCCTTCAAGCCATTCAAATGATCCTTGAAGCTCCGAAAATTACCCTTTAAGATCCGCAAATGACCCATCACGATCCGCAATTTAACTCTCATGCACTCTAAATGTCCCCTCACATTCCGCAAATGAGGCCTCCCTCTCTGTAAATAAAATCTCATGCTTTGCAAATTACCCCTCACACTCTGCAAATCACCCTTCACACTTCGTAAATCACCCCTCATGCTCTGCACATGACCCCTCACGCTCCACAACTTACCAATAACGCTCCGAAAATAACCACTCATGCTCCACAAATTACTCTTTACACTCTGCAAATGACTCCTCATGCTCCGAAAACGACCCTTCACGATCGCAAACTACCCTTCACGATCCGCAAACGACCACTCACGATCTGTAAACGACCACTCACGATCCATAAACTACCCCTCACGATCCACAAACGACCAATTACCCTATGCAAACGACCCCCATGCTACGCAAACAACCCCTTATGCTCCGTAAATACCCCTCATAATCTGCAAACGATACCCATTGCTCCGCAAACGACCTCTCAAGTTCCGCAAACGACCCCTCCTGCTCCGTTAACGACCCCTCATGTTCCGCAAACAAACCCTCTTGCTCCGCAAACCACCAATAATGGTCTGTAAACGACCCGTAATGCTAAGCAAATGACCTCTCAACCTCCGAAAATTATCCCTCATGATTCTCAAATGACCCTTCATGCTCTGCAAACGACCCTTCATGCTCTACAAACGACCCTTCATGCTCCGAGAACGACCCATAATTCTTTGTAAACGACCCATCATGCTCTGCAAATGACCCATCATGCTCCAGAAACGACCCCTCACCACCCTCAAATGACCCATCATGATCCATAAATAACCCCTCATACTTCGCAAATTACCCTTCGTGCTCCACAAATGACCCATCTCGTTATACATATGAGCCCTTCTGCAAATAAGCACTAATGCTCCACAAATGACCCCTCATTTGTGGAGCATAAGGGTTCAGTTGCAGAGCATGAGGGGCCAGTTGTGCAGCGTGAGTGGTCAGTTGGGAAGCTTAAGGTGTCAGTTGTGTATCATAAGGGGAAAGTTGCAGAGCAAAAGGGGTCAGTTTCTGAGGGTAAGGGGTGAGATACGGATCATAAAGGGTGAGATACAGAGCATAAGGGGTGAGATACGGAGCATAAGGGGTGAGATACAGAGTATAATGGGTGAAATACGGAGCATAAGGGGTCAGTTGCAGAGCATGAGGGGTCATTTGGGGAGTGTTAGGTGTAATCTGGGGACTGTTAGGTGTAATTTGTGGAGTGTCAGCGGTCATTTTCGGGGCATGAAGAGTCATTTCCGGAGCGCGAGAGGTCATTTGCATAGGGTGAGGGGTCATTTGCAGAATATGATGGGTCAGTTGTGGAGCATGATGGGTTAGTTGCAGAGCATGAGGGGTCATTTGTGGAACATGAGCGGACAGTCGCAAAGCATGACGGGTCTGTTGTGTTTCATGAGTTCCAGCTGAATGAATAACTTGACTAGAATAAACTATTAAAGATGAAACTGCATGACAAAGTGATAAAGGAACTAGATAAAATATCCAGTTGAATGGATGCATAAAAATGCATAAATCTGACTGATGAAATGTGTAAGCTAGAAGATAGATAATAATAGCTAGACCAAGTAAATACACTAATTGCTACTGTGGAAAGATTTCGGTTTTTTCTTTAAGATTACACAAGCCAATTATTTTACGAAGTATACTGTAGTGCTTACCTGCATGAATGTACCCTGCCTCACTGCTGGAAAATTACATGGAAAACAGTGTTGATAACGTGGAAAGATCTTAGGCAAAAGCTGCCATGCTTGGCGACGTGAGAGAGCCATCTGTACGAAGATTCCTTTTCGCGCGATGAAGCATTACAACAATGGTCACATGCAGTTCATGCAAGGCGATACATTGAAGGAACACCTCTAGATCGGGAAGGGATCGTTATTGGGAGCTAGCAAATTAAGTCATCAATACTCCTTGATACATCGATAAATACTGATTCCACAGACGATTATGACGATACAGGCAATGTGAATGATGGAATGAGAGACCAACGACAAATGTTAAAGTCGGTTTGTGTGGAATTTCAAAATGCAAGACGTTCGCATGAAGCCGACTTACTTCAAAATAAATCGTCGTCGTCTCTAAATACTAATTATGACCATACGACTACTACAAAAAAAAGTTAACTTGATATTGAGAATGAAACACGAAGTGATGACCATGAAGACAGCATTGATGACAATGACAATGACGATAATGTTGTTGAAATATCTAATACGGATGATGATTCTCCCGACGTTCCTACATAGTTCTCCAATGAGCTTCCTTCGACAAGTGGCGTGAAGAAGACAGTAGGAGTGAAGAAGGTAGTAGGAATGAAGAAGGCAGTATGAGTGAAGAAGGCAGTAGCAGTGAAGTAGGCGGTAGGAGTGAAGAAGGCAGAAGGCGTGAAGAACGCTAGTTACATATTTCCGTAAAACCCGAATGAACTTGTTGATATACAGACATTTGATTGACCTGCAAAAGAGCGGGGATCTCTAATGCATTGTTTAGATAGCTTCAATCGACGATGAACTGAAATATCGGGGTTATAACAGATGAAGCTGTTGGCTACTATATATGATCTGCAAACATCTGAGATATGTAAAGATCGAATGTACAAAATAAATAGATAGATAGAATCTAAGTAATAAAAAATGCATTAAATATATGTATACATACTAATGTGAGTTTATTTTCTTATAAAGTTGACATTCTGCTACTCTGAAAGACTTATTAATTCAATGGTGTAAACAATCGATTGCGAGAGAGTGTTTTAGATAAAATGTATGTGAACATGTAAAGCAGAAGGGCTATGGTTTTTTTAAAATATTGACGATAAAAACTACCTGCTTTTACAAACATATATATATATATATATATATATATATATTTAAAGAAAAATATATGATGAAATTAAGAAAAACAAATATATCAATTTACATACTTTGCTGGTATGGACTCGTCGCCATTCGGTATAGGCTCATTCATAGCAGGATGAGAAATAAAGAAATTATAACCACCTATGCATTGAAAATAAAATCTATGTTGGAGAACGCCGACAGCGCCATCTTTATGTTAAACAAATACGTCTGCCTCCTGGTTAATAAATCAACAGCTCTCCTGATAAGTAAATCAATAATTATTACAGTAGCACACCTACATGTTGAAAATGAAGAAAAAGAAAAACGAAAAAACACCAAGCTGGCCACATATGGTGGAATTGGAAGCATTTAGGGGGTGTAGGAGGGAAATGTTAAGACAATGTGCGTGATTGGAGTCTCTCAGTCGTCTGCTGGATGTGGTGCTATCGGTACCTCCGGAAAAGTAAGTTTTGTAATATAATTTTTTATAATTATTTTTTTATTTTTTATGATAATTTTTTATTATTGTTAATAACAATTTTTAAATAAATTTTTATATACTTATTTTGAACAATTCCCAAACAAATTAATTTTAAATTTTTTGGAAAATTTTGGGATTTTGTGGGGTTTCAAGGTCAAAGGTTACCAGTACAGGTCAAGGTCACCTGGATCCAATATCGTGGCTAAGATGGCTGACAGAACCAAAATTAGTGCCGTTCAGATCTGACACCAGACCCTGGGGCCTGTGTATCGATTTGCCATATACTCTATGCCTATAAAACCAATATCACCGCCACTGCTCTGCTCTCGAAAACGATGCCCCCAAATTCTTCTGATGGATCTAAAAGTGCCTTTCGGGGAATCGCTATTTTCAAATGGGAGGAACGGTGTTTCTTTAGGGTAAATGGGAAATTTTGAAGGGAAAAAAGGTGAAATTTTGAGGAAAAATTGTTATATATTAAGAGAAAAACCCAAAATATTTATGGTAAATGGTTACCTTACGACCGGAATTACAAAGCATGAATAGCTCTGGCACTCTGGTGTCCCATCTCCTTGCCTCAAACTCGGCCAAATCATTATACCAACTGCACTACGTGTTCTATGTGCCTCGTCTGAGCTTGGGAAATCCACTACTTTACAAATGGAAATGCATAGCCTGGTTTCATATGTCACATTTCCATTTGATTCAGTCAGATGGATGAATACATGTGTGGAGCATATGGCATTCATTATATTCCCTCGTATGTCTGCAAATGTCAGCATCATGTGATATCCTTTCAAAAAAGTTATGATCATTCATATACTGCATTTTCCCTATAGGTTGCTATTCCCTACAGGACCACGTAAGTTCATAACCAACAAATTATGACTGGAAGCACCATGTCCGAATTTGAAGTCATGCCGTAGCCCCTCACTCACTTTGTTAGAATGTTTTCGAGTATATCCGGGACGCATTCCAATGCGCTACTGAAAAAAATTACCCACTTGCATGAAATAATACAAAAGTGTGGACTGGTACTGAAGAAGCATGTCCACAGAATAATTCAGAAATCATGTGGTGCCTAAAGCCTATCGTATTCATGCAATTCTATGAACTAGAAGTGTACCTACACAGTAATAGATGGGTTTTCAATTGTTTTGGCTTTTCAGTCTCTTTCAATGCTAATACATTACTTTACATATGTCCGTAATCGCAAGTGACATTTCATAAAAAAAACAAGAGTTCGGTTTTGTTTCCCTGGTGGTATAAATTTTCTATTGTTTTTGTATTGGCAATTCTCAAGTCTTATGACCTATTCCTTTTTTTTTTACAATACTTCACACTTTGACTGATGTGTTTACTTGGAGTACATTGTCGAACTGTAAGCCCCATATTTCCTCTACTAAGTAGCCCACAAGTTTTGCTGCGACTGGATTGCCATTCGAAGATACACTCCACTGTATTCCGCAATACAGTTATGACACTATTCTTATTTAGCTTCATCGCTGGCTTTGGTAATATGAACAGAGATATTTGCATCGTGTTTTGTTAATTCCATAGTATTCGACGATTAAATTTTAAAGATAATGTGTTTATATCTTCGGCTCAGTATATTATAAGGTCTCGAAGACATACTAGTTCCTGTCTAGAAAAGTCATACTTAAAACATATGTAGCTAACTTTCATTTCAGTTACGTGCTCCAAGATAGCATCTTTGTGAACACAATCTGGGTTTTACAAAATATTCTATAAAATACATTTGGAAACTTAAAATGTGGTGGACTTGTAGAATAAAATAAGTTCCTTCTCTTTTGACGTGGGAAAATTTCACATTTGTTATTTTCGTTTACACTTTCAACAAAATAAATTCTATACTGTATCAATTATTCAATTATATTTCAGCTTCACGAATCAATACAGAAAAAATTGTTGGGTCTTTTGGTAAAATATTAATGAACAATGCAGAGTGAAGTATCTTTCTACATTTAACTCTGAGTATTTTGTTATAGTAGACTAAATGGGCATGTTTTTGAGATGTGATATTGCAGAAATAAAATACAAAATCCCACCCAACGAAACTTAAAAAATAAATAAGATTTCAGAGTAAGCCACATATAAGTTATGACAAATTAGTGTTTCTAAAAAAACCCGTTTTCCAGTTCGGCGTCTATCTTAAATTCTCTGTACGCCATGCAACAATACATCCTCATAGAAAGAAATAATGTACACTGGATCCCTTTTGTTCACAAAAAATATGATCTCTATTTATTCAGACACAAGAAAGAGTTATAAATACAATTATAATTGACTGGTTATCTGTTTCAACCATGGATGATAATATTATAAAATCACAAATGTTACATCACAGCTACTTGTAAGCTACAATTACTCTTATGAAAAGTAAATTTATAAATTCCTGTGAGCATCATTTGTAAACTGTGAAATTTTACTTTTAGTTGCATGTGTTTATTTCGGTATTCACTAAATACCTTATCAGCTTTCTTATAAATTACAAAGCCCTTGGTGATTTAACTGAAAAAAAATTGGCCGTGTGGGACGTGACTAACTATCGTGCTTGCCAGCATATTTGACGTTAACCTTGGAAAGTTCATCTGAGTTGTAAAATTTGTACGAAGGCTGGCGTTGTACTCTCGGAATAGCATATTTGCCTGTTGTTTTACAATATTGCAGAAAAAGCTGGACGATGCTCTGGAGGCAATGAGCAATTTCAGTAGCTTCTTTACAAAAAACAGAGGGAAACAGATGAACCACCACACTATCAATCCAAGAGTTTGTCTTGTCGCTGCCATATACACTGCGAAAGGTTTTGATCAACTGATCGATACATTGTATAAAATCGACCACCTTTAACCCCTAGGCAAAATATTCCTCTATCAGTGAACACAACACTGCTATTCGTCCCTCAAAGTGTTCCTTTCTTGGAAGTACTGGTAGAAGGTTGCATGGCGAGGCGTGGATGGAAATCCTTCTGGCGAAATCTGTGATCACTACCCAGCTTCAAGCAAAGATTAACAGGTAGCCCCAGCCAACACGCCTGGCATGAAGCCACACGCAATCTGTTATCTGGACGTTATGGGGGCCTGCTATGACCACTCATATGATTCGAAAGTATCGTTGGAATCTGTATGTCACTGAAATTCAGAAGCAGATAAATGTGCATGTGCACCTTCTTCTGATGAATGACACCACATTGATGGACACTTCTTATCCAGCATTTTGCGTGATTCTCAAGTACGAACTTCCTGTTAGAATTTTTAACAGCCAAAGTTTATACACCACATTTCGCGTAGCTCCAACTCTATTGGTTCACTAGCTGCGATGCATTGCTGTGCAAGAAATATTCATTTCTACGACGTGCTTAAATACACAACCGGCACATGCTGCTTCACTGATGTCCGACACTACTAATTGGATTTTGCTGGTATCATCAGAAGTGCAAGGCATCAAACATGATATGGATGTCAGCAGTAGAATGTAACTAGCAACACACAGTCTAAGTTGAAATTATTCTCAACATCTTTATAAAATACTATGAACCTACAGCCAAATGATTGCGCAAGCAAGCCTGCGTCTCGTAAATAATCGGCTGGAAATATCTTCATTTAAATATATGTATTGATTTGTTACAACGAGGTCTAACATTGATGTCAATGTTATATGTAGTATATAAGTTGAAGATCCTGTCTGTATATGGTATAGCTAGTCGTTTTCGAATACAGTAAAAAATTATACGAAACAATATGCATGTCAGCCTTTTTGGGCTTTTGATATACACCTTATCATAAATCAACCGAATCACCATTAAAAGCCAAATAATAAATATTATTTTCCCCATATTTTTTTATATTTAATAGCACTACATGGCAAAAACTATATGATCGCATTGTACATCTAATTTATCGCATTATATTTCTGCTTGAAAATGTCGTGGTAGACCAAAGGAGAGATGTCAAAATAATGGAAAATAAAACACCACCCTTATATAGAACAAGTGAAATCCCTGTAGCAAAAAAGGCTGGTTGATAACTCATATTCGGCAACAAATATGTGTTCACATAGAAGAAAATTTATAGATTTGTGCACCACTTTCGATGTTTCTGGGCTTGTTTTCAAAAATTTTTTATAAACAACGGGAACCACGACTCGAAGTCACAGAAAGCGTTACTATCAGTACTGTTATTCTACTGAATGAAAAAAGTTATATGAAACCGATTAAAATATATGCATATTATAGCCGACATACTCAATTCAGTATGGGCACCACATCATTCGACGCATTTTGCAGTACCCTGATCACAGTCTCGAAACCACAAGAAAATATGAAACTAATTTATGCCGATTAGCATGTAAAATTTTAATTTAAAAATTTGGTTGAATTAAATAATAACATTTGAATAACGTAACACAAATCAATGAATTTAGAGACTACTACGAATGAGAGAGCATAATGTTCCTGATCAGGAAATAGTTATAATTGGTTTTGTCAGTTTTTTAATTTTTTCAAATTTAATGTATATCGCCAAAACTAAGAATGGTTGTCTTGGAACCACAATGGCAGGGGTTGAGTGAACATATCAATAAGAGCAAAATAAAATAAAATATATAGTTTGATTTATTATTTGTAACACTCTCCCTTTTCGAATTTTCGATTTTACAAGTGCAGGTTTCCGAAATATAGAAGGATATAGTCTTAAAACCCATATAACAGTCGTATGACTGGAGTGACATCAGGAGTGACATATCCGTGACTGTTCCTTGTACGTAATTCATATATCCATTGTGCTTGACTCCCTGCCTTCCTATTGGTCTTGTAATTTGTGTAAATGCCCCAAAATGATGGAAATATAGGGAATTAAATATTATTTCATAAAAATAAATTCTAGTCGGAAAAATGTATTGAATAATTTAGGATATGTTGAAACTTACTTGTGGGGAGTACACCCTCCTGTGAGCTTCTTTATGAACTAGCATGACATTTTTCAGGAATTTCGCATACATGATGAATGCATTAATAGTTGCACAAATTATTGCTAGTACGCCACATTAAGGACATTCGGACTACTAGCATATTTGAAAATATTATTAAGATAACAATGACATTTTTTGTGAAGGAATATGCTCGAAACTGGTTTTTAACAATCCCAGGAATGGGAATATACAATTTTCTCCTTGTATAAGTCACGTTTGTTTGGGATGTTGCCTAAATAATTACTACAGTTGGTTCGTGGTTATAAAAGCACTTAATTAAAAAAGTTAAACGTTTAAAAGTTACACCTGTTTGTAAAATTAATATAAGAGAAAGTCACTGGAAACCCATTTACTCTCAGTGAAATTATTCTGGAGGATGCTAAACAAGCAAAGTCACAAACACTTTAACTCCATGTAGGTGTTTTATGTCATCAAAAATCAATTTAAACAGTTTTGTGCATTCCAAATGCAGATCACTGCAGTAGCTCACAATTTAGGGCATTCTGTTAGCAATATTTCCCAGCAACAAGATGTGCCTCCGTCTACTGTTAGCAACGTTAGTGCTGTTGTAGAAAACATAGAAACATTAGCTTCAAGCACCGTTTTGCGTGGCCCACGAACTCTTAAGAGCATTGTGCGAATCAATAATCAGACAGTAATTTCAACGATTACGCAGACTACTCGCCTCCCACGTAGGCGAACAAGGTTCAATTCCCAACGGGGTCGCTCCGGGATTTTCGCACGTAAGAATCGTGCAGGACGATGCCGCTGGTCAGCGGGTTTTCTTGGGGATCTCCCGTTTCCCCCGCCCTTGCATATCGGCGCTGCTCCATACTCGCCTCACTTCAACCTCAATGACTCTCAAATCGTCGATGTTAAGAGCTGTCCAAATCTCTCCACTTCACTGAACGATTGCAGAGGACTTCCGTCACAGCTCAGCTACAAAGGCGAGTGATTAAACTCTACACCGGGCGGTGACACCAGTATTGGTTTTCGAGGTCGTGCCGCTTCCAGTAATCCACTAACACGTGCCAGTGTTGACGTTATTTTGAGTTGGACGAACAATGCCGTCATTTGACAGTAGAGCAGTGAAAGTTTTATAATATGATGAAACACAGCACATGATCTGGCACGCGGATGAATGTGCGTGAAGTTGACACAAACTCGCTGAACATGCGAGGGTAAGTGAACAATAAGTTTCCTAGTAATATTTAGGTGAACGGGTAAATATATATCAAGATAATGTGGCGTCCTGCTCATTAAACCATTTCACCACTTCGTCTTTCACTTCGTCTTCGCTGGAAAATCGTCTGACCCCTACACGTTTCTTCATCTTGCCAAACACATTTTAGTCGGAAGATGCTAATTCTGAGCTGTACGGTGGCTGGATAACACTATGCCAATGCATGTCAGGCGTGGAAAAAGACTGTTGTGCGGGCGACACGAGGCCTGGCATAATTGTGTAGCCCCTCAAATCATCGTGCAAGGAAACCACCTCATTTTCCACACTGGCATATGTTAAAATAAAAGTAATGATTTTGATGAAAAATAAAGGAATGGTGCATTTACCTATTTTTACCCGTTCACCCATAAAAACTAGGGAAACTTACTTTTTCACATACCTCTTAGATTTTCTTGAGTGATTTGTTGAAAGCGAACTTTGGTGACGGTAGTAAATGATCCGGGATTGTTTCTTTAGGTTTGGTTTTGGACCGTTAGTTTTAAGCGATGTATTGTTGGACACTGGAATGTACCGTGTCAGTTCCGTCAATACTTTGCATCCTAAACCGTAGTGCCAGTTTGTAACAGGACATTTATTGTATCAGCATGGTCGTCTTCCTGTTCATAAATCAATCACAATAACGTCGTCGTTTAAAACAATCAGGTGAGGATTCTTAATGGCCCACGCAAATCCGTGAATTGAGAACAACTAAAAATCTTTGGGATTAGCTTGAGCATCGTCTGCGTGTCAGATTTACCCAACAACAGACAAATATCACTTATTTACTATGCTCCAGGTAGAACGTAAATTAAATCCTGTAACTTTGAAACAGAACTTAGTTAGGGGGGGGATGGGGGTCTACATATAATAGCTAAAACTGTAATAACAGCAGAGATAGTTCCGACATCCTATTAGTTACAAGGCTGATGCGGAACAGATGAGGATGTTTGGTGACTATTGCTCATACTGTGTATACAGGAGGACATTGTTTCAATCAACTCACTATTTTTCACAGAATAAGAAACACATGCAATAACATCATAAAAATATGCTGCACATGTGCAGCTGACTAGTATAATGCACATCAGAAGTATCTGGATCGAAGCCGAAGCCGGACGGCCTCCATGTTTTGACGTCACCCAACCGCCATATTTGATCCCAGTGATCTTGACCTTGATCTCACGCCAAATACCATGAACCAATGATCGTGGTCTTGGATGGCATTAAACCCAAATAATTCCAAAAAGAAAACTAAAAAAAGTACAAATATGTTTTAATAAATACAATTTTTTTTATTTCTAAAAAAAATTTAATAAAAAAATTGAAAGAGGACTAATACGTGTTCCCGGATCGGAGCCGAATCCAAACGATCACCANATACCATGAACCAATGATCGTGGTCTTGGATGGCATTAAACCCAAATAATTCCAAAAAGAAAACTAAAAAAAGTACAAATATATTTTAATAAATACAATTTTTTTTATTTCTAAAAAAAATTAAATAAAAAAATTGAAAGAGGACTAATACGTGTTCCCGGATCGGAGCCGAATCCAAACGATCACCATGATGTGTCGTCAGCTGAAGACAATTTTGGATCCGAGTGACCTCTACCACACGCCCGTGCTTGACCCTATACCGGTAACCTTAGATTACCTTGAAACCAAAACTAACACAAAAATAATCCAAAATTTCAAAAAAAAAAATTGTTATTAAAAAAAACTCTTTAAAATGTGTTAACAAATTTCTATAAAATATAACTCATTTGTTTTTAATGGAAAAATGTGGTATACGGAATCGGAGCCGAAGCCGACCGACCACGATTATGTGTCGTCACCCGTCCACCATTTACACAACACTACACTAGACTGTGCTGGTTAATTCAGTATGACATCACATTTCTCGCATGTGATTGCTTGTTGATCATGTGGTGTCTCGTCCTCTGCATATAATTAATATAACCAAAAGCACGTGACATCAAATCTCTCCCCTGAGGTTTCCAGCATTCAGTATGGTAAGATCTTTATTATGTTCATCACTTCCATAAAATTCTGCAGGGTATTATCGAACGTTCTCCCAATTACACCAATATTTCCCCACAAAAGTAAAAACTCTGCGTAAAATTTTGGATAACATTTCGGACTAGCACGTTATTCTGGTGTAGATATAAAGATGAAGTGTTTATTTAATAGTATGCTTACGACCAACATTCCGACTTCGTCTTCGGCTGTACCATCGTGGGCCTCAGCTGAGCTGCCTGCATCGTCGACGATGCTATTCGAAAACCAGTAGGATAGGACCCTTGGAACTTAGAATGTATAATCCCAACTCGGGTGATAGACAGTCTTATATTCTGTGCTCTTCTCAGCCAACAATCCACTATTCCATCATGCTTTAAATATTTCAATCAATCTCTCCAAACCAGCATACAAGCTGGACAACCAAATGTCCCAAACACCCAGACCAACCAACGAGACAAACCAACCGGATGGCAAACGTACTTCAACGAGCATACCTCAAAAATCATACCTCAAAAATCATACCTCAAAAGGCATACCTCAAAAATGATACCTTATAATCATTCCTTAAAATTATTAACACAAAATTCGTACTTCAAAAAGAATACATCAAAACATATTTCAAAACTAATAACTTAATATCCATACCTCAAAAACACTCCTCAAATATCATACATCAAAATTCTTATCTCAAAAATACCTCAAATATAATACCAAATCATACTTCGAAAACACACTTTAAAAACATACCTAAAAAGCATACCTTAAAAACATTCCTTAAAAACGTGGCTCAAAAAGCATACTTCAAATATCTCACATAAAAAATCCACACCTCAATAACACCTCAAAAATTTTCTCAAATATCGTACTTTAAAATCATATCTCAAAAAACATCACAAAATTGATACCTCAAAAAACATACCTAATAAACATACCTGAAACACATACCTCAAATATCATAGTTCAAAAACATACCTAAAAACATGCAGATACCTGCATAACAATATATATTTTTATTATGCTTGTAGGCATATATATATTTTTTTATCTTATTCTGTACAAAATGATGTATATTTCTATCTGATATTTCTATGTTTGTACATACCAATACATGTTTGATGTTATCTGCATGTTCTCAAATTATCATTTACTCCTGACGCGAATGGTATGTGGGTTTTCTCAGAGTGTTCTCCTATTTTTAAATTTAAAAAAATATTGATTGCAGAAGTCTTATGTGGGCACAATTTGGGCTCTTTGCTGTAAAAATAATCGCGATTCATTAGTTGTCATTCTGACACCATGGCAAGAACATCGACTTGGAAGTGATCACTCTCCATTGACTGAAGTTTATTGGTGCGTACGAAGACTTGCGATTGATTGTGATGTAAATGGAGTCGAAAGCAAAGCCTTCTTCGTTGAATCCTCGATGGTGTCGATACAACGGCAAAGTTTATTCTTTCAACTGCAGTGCGCGGTGACATGAGAAGAGTGAACGCCTGAAGAACACAGCTCGTGTGATTTTCAGATGCAAGAACTGTCCTAGGCAGTTCGCTCGAGATGATATCTTGAATATACAAGTCAATGTCTGCAAGTATAGTTTTCCTTCTACCTAGACGCAGCATGTGTCGACATTGCCACATCTTGTTAATACTTCGCATATGTTCGCAGTCTCTCAAGACCTCACTGTTTTGAGCCGCCCAAATCTTTTTACTCAAAATGTTCGCAAAAGACGAGGGAACTATGGTCATTACAAACGACTAACAGCGTGCCCTACAGTCGGTTCGTATTAAATTTAAACTTGAGAAACTGGCACATGAACTGGACTAGCTTCGAAAAAATAATGCAGCATCAGTATCTGCGAAGACTACAACCACCCTTCGACGCCTCAATTCTCAAGAGAAAGGAACTCGGTACTGAAAAGAAAAATGATGAAGATGATAACGAAGATATACCTGGCGATGAAGGTGATGGTGTTTTCCCTGATGTTCTAACATATCTCTCCAACTTGAAGAAGACGGAATACAATAATGATAGCTACGTATTTCCCGAAGAGCCGAATGAACTTGTTTAGAGATTGACATTTGATTGACCTGCAAGACTGTGGAAATCTCTCGCACATTGATGAAATATATTTAGTTATCGGCGATTGGAAGGAAAGGAGTTACATCGAATGAAACCATTGGGTACTATCCATGATCTCCTAGCACTTCATGCAAAGTTATAGTGAATGAAATAAGTTAAAAAATTAATTTATGTACACAAATAAGAGCGTGTTTATTTCTATAACAATTCCTTACTTCTTTTCTTAGGTAAAATTATTGCAAGCAAGAGGATAAGGAGGACTATAATTAATTCGAAGAATGACTTTCTCGGATAGTTTAAAGTCAGACGATTTTTAATTGACGAACAAATGAACTGAGAATTTATTTGGAAATGAATATTTTTCGAGGTATGTCTAAAGTACGTTTTCGAGATATGATATTTGAGGTATGGTTTTGAAGTATTTTTGGGGTATATTTTTTATGTATATTTCTGAGGTATGATATTTGAGGTACGTGTTAGAAGTATGTTTTTGAGGTATCATATTTTAGTTATATTTTTGATGAACAGCCTACTTTTGGAGGAATGATATTTGAAGTATGTTTTTGAGCATGTTATTGAGGTATTATATTTTATGTATGTTTTGTGGTATATCTTATATGTTTAAGGTATTTTTTTTTAGATTTCTTTTATGTTATTTTTTAGGTATAATTTTTATGGATATTTTTGAGTTATGAATTTGAAGTATGAATTTTGAGGTATTAATATAAAGGTATGAACATTGAATTATGAATTGTGAGGTATGGTAATTAAATAATGATATTTAAGGCTCACATTTTTAGGTTTGAATTTTGAGTTATGGATTTTAAAGTATATTTTTGAAGTATGAAAATTTTAGCATGTATTTTGAGGTATGATATTTGAGGTATGTTTTTTAGGTATTCTTTTCGAGGTATGTCATTTGAGGTACGAGTTTTGAGGTATAATTTTTTAGTTTATGCTTTTTGAGGAATGAATTTTGAGGTATGTTCTTAGAGGTATGTTTATTGTGGTGTGATTACTATCTGGTTGGTTTGACTGGTTGGATGTTCTGGGTATTTGTGATATTTGGTTGACCAGCTGGTATACTCTTTTGGAGAGAGTGATTGAAACATTTAAAACATGATGGCATGGTAGACTGATGGCTAAGAAGAGCACAGAAGATAAGACTGTCTATCACCCGAGTTGGGATTATACATTCTAAGTTCCAAGGGTCCTATCCACTGGTTTTCGAATAGCATCGTCGACGATGTAGGCAGCTCAGCTGGGCCCACAATAGTGCACCCGAAGACGAAGTCGGGATGTTGGTCGTAAGCATACTTATAAACGAACACTTCATATTTTTATCTATACCAGAATAGCGTGCTGGTCCGAACTCTTATTAAAAAATTTCTGTAGAATTTTTACTTTTGTGGGAAAATGTGTGTGACAATCGGGAGCACATTCGGTAATACCCTGAAGAATATGATGTAAGGGATGAAAATAAAAAACTCTTACCAGACTGAATGCTAGAAACATCAGGGGAGAGAGTGTGATTGGTCACCTCTAGCATCAGTTGAGAAACTAAGAAGTGGCGTGTATTTGGCTATATTAGTTATTAACTGAGGGCGAGGTACCACATGATCAACGACCAACCACGAGCGAGAAATGTGATAACGTCGTGAAATCACCAGCGGAGTCTAGTGGTAGCATTGCTGGAAAATGCAAATACTTTTTTTCACATGCATGTCTGTCAGCTTAGATTACCTGATGCAGAGCAGGCGCAGGACTGGAAAATAGAATGTACACATTCAAATGTGCAAGTTCTGGCTTTATGATACTGCACAGGTACAGATCTCTAAGTTAACACTTTGGACATGAGTTTTTTATTTTCACCATAATGGTCCTTTCATTTATGTTTAAAAACAGCCCCTGCATATTTTGTGACATGCGATTACATAAATTATTGTATAAAAATGATATTTTTTTCAAATAAAATTTATTAACAGCAACAAACGCATTTATCTCTCTAAATTATGTTCACATATAATTCTAAAAACAATACTTCTAACATTATCGAATGCCTTCCTGCTATAAAATAATTTACAAACCACAATATGGCAGTAGTTTTTTTTCCCAAACACCCCTCAAGGTAATTGAACATAAATATAAATTCTAACAACATATTTTTTTATTATTTCTCAAGTTTACTTATTGCCTTTTGTGTTTCTGGAAACTTTGTGCTGCCTATATGCTTGCACAAACCAAAATAATTTTTCGACCTCAACAGTAGCATGTGCTGCACTGTTGGTGGATTATTTTTTACATACCTGGTTCTTCTGCACCTTCGTCCAGCGAGCTGGTCTTGACCCCGCAGGGCAGTTTGTGGCACATCGTCGTCCACTCGACGAATGGAACTACATCCAGTAGCAGTCTGTGAAACTCGCCGTCTCATTATTCGCTGAAGCGCAGCACTTTTTTACTGGTCGCTTCGTCATATTTCATAGTCCCTATGCTAGAGGCCCTCTTTAATGATAATAGTTCCGCCCTTGTTCAGCTCCGTCAGTCCATCGGCACTGCATGGTAGGGTTACATCTTTTATCATGTTGTAAACTGCACAGGCTTTGCCATCGCACCAGATCCTGTATATTAAATAAACTGTCGGTTTTCCTTCAGATTTCGTGATGCTCAGTTTGTAGGCTGGAACCAGGGTGTAGTAGAGGCCAGTGAGAATTATACCATCGTTGGCTTCTATATTTTTCGTTTTAATCCTCATACCGGGGGTCGCCCAGCCAATAACTCCACTCCCCAGAACACTGGCATGGCAATAGGATAACTCTTTACCATAGTTGGTGTACGTCACCTCGTGATTCGTACATCGTTATGGTAGTGGTGAGATGGGAGCAGCCATTGCAGGCATCGGCCAACTGCTGCTTGTGTCGATGCTGGCCAGCATGTTAACTTCTGGTGCTGAAATCCTATCGCCGCATGTTGACGAGGTGAGCGGTGGCTAGGTGGTACTGGTGCTGGGATGGAGACACGATGTCATCAGCCACATGAGGTTGGGGATTTCCTTTTCTAAGGAGGCGGTCACATTTGATCAAAGTGCAGTGGCTTCTTCCTCGTGGCTGAGGACCTCCATGTCTGTCTATGCCATGTGGTCGATGTGGTGTTGGGACCTGTGCGGGTGGAGGCTGCTGCTCCTGCTGCGAATCGCCTTGTCTTGCACCAGCCAGGGAAATGTGGAGTGTCTGGAATGGAGGTTGTGCAAACTTCGAAGCACTCCTTGCATGGCAGACAGTCGTGGATAGCTTCTTCTTGCTGCAGGTAAGTCGGATGTCTCTTATACATTCACCGAAATTCGTGGTGTAAATATGTCAGGTTTTATGGCCCGAAGGCCACCACACCCTTCATCCTCCCACACTGCAACTGTACTCGGATGAGTGAGACATTGTACAGCACTTTATCTTCTTCTGTTTTCGTGCCTTGGCTTTTATTTGTGTTGTACTCAAAATTATACTGGTTTTCTCAGTAAAACCTGTCCTCCTGGCCAATCAGTAATATTCTGACTTAAATCTTAAGCATTTACCCGAATACTCCTTTATGGGTCATAAGATAGCTCTTCTCGCCACTTGTACTCTTCAGGCCTTATGCAAATTCTTGTAGGGAAATATTGCCATATCCTATAAAAAGCTTTATCTTTCATCACATTTTCTAATCTTAAGTCAAGGCCCTTTCGTTTTGCAATCTCTTGGAGTCATTTCCTTACATCTTCTGTCTTCAGATAGTTCGTATTGACATTCTTCATTGTATCGAAAACACCACAGCATCACACAGTGGAAATTGCACCAATCGAAATCCATGAGGTCTTCCCTTGAAGTCGCTATGTCCGATAAATAACTGCACACTGTGTAGTGGTTCATAGTGATCCACTGGGACTTCATTCTTTCTTGCACATCTAGTAGAAATTCGAAGGTTAGTCTTCCTTTTTCAGATCTTCACAATCTGTCCTGCCATTCCATTGTTATTTCGGTCAGATGGTCTTGCTTGTGTTCTTAATCAAGCATTCCATTTCGTGCTCTCTCCGCCATGATCCCACATACTTTTACAAACAAATATACTGGCAGTACTCTGGCCAATACTGTGGGTGACTCATTGGACACTGTCTTGTATGCCTTTGTAACTGTCAGCAGAGCCGGCCTCTGAGCACTAACAAGTTGCCTTTTATGTCACACTATTCCGGCCCTTTTGTACCACATAACAGAACCGTAAGATATTATGGCTTCAAACACAGCTCTTTAGATTGTCTTCAGTGTTGAAGCTCCGTCCCCAACTTGTATTTCCAGAGCTTTTCATTTGTTGGAAGACAACAATAGTCTTTCTAGAAACATATTCTATATGTTTAAAATAGCTATTCATTTCATCTAGGATGACTCCCAGATATTTTATTTCACTCACATATTGCATAGGATCCACGCCCAAGTGTACAGTAGGTGGCCTGTTCAGTTTTCCCTTCAACAACATAATCTTAGTTTTCATGATGGAAAATGTTAGCTTGACTCTTTCTCCCAATTCTTGACCTTATTTAAGATATCCGCAGCCTTCTGCTCCAGTTCTCTTCGGGCTCTTCCGGATATTAAGATGAGTCTGTCATCTGCATAACCAAAAACTATTCACTCTGGCGGGAACTACAACTCCAGAAACCCGTAGAACAGGATGTTCCATAGAATCCGTCCTAAAACCGACCCCTGGGGGCACTCCTTCGTTATCTTATTTTTTACCTATACAGTCTTTGACATGTAAAGAGTCCATCTGTCCTGAAAGTAATCTAAAATTGCTGATTATGTATTGACAGGACATCCATTATTCTTCAGCTGGGGAATCACCTCCAGCCACCAAGCATTATTAAAAGCACCTGTGATGTCAATAAATTGCCCAATACATATTTTAACTCCTGTCACTTCTATATTTCTTGACATCATACAGCACAAAGTCTGTACCGTTACCTTATCGATAGCCATGCTGCTTCTCATGTAATTTCCCTTCAGCTTAAAGAGCTTCAAGCAATATACTGTTTATGAGTTTCTCATTAAATGTTCTTATGACCAGAAGCAATATTAATGGTCAGTCGGACTTAGGATCATCAAGTTCGTTTCCATTTCTTTTATAGATAATCCTTAACAGTCCCACATTCCATGGGGAAGGAAACACACCATCCTTGAGACAGTAATTAACAATCTTCAAGAAAACTTTATTTATCCTTGAGAAAGTTTACTTAAGTATTTATATTCCTATTCCATCAATACCAGGAGCCTTCTTATTTTTAATATTGTACACCGCAGCAGCAACTCTTCCGTGTCAAAATATGGCGCATCATGATCTTCTGGATACATGCCCATTGACTGTCTCTTGGTGCTCCTCCTCACCATCCAGGGAGTCATCTGGCAGGAGAGAGTGAAGCAGAAACTCTATAGTGTCACAAAGGTCTGTGTAAATTGCCCATTTATCTTGACACATGGTAATGGTGTCGTTCTTTTCATCTTTCTTGCAGCCAGCTTGTAACAATTCCGAACGGGTCATCGTTACCAACCTTGGTAACAAATTCCATCCAAGACTCTGTTTTATTTCGCCACACCTTACTTCATTAACACTGCTTCTTTACTTTGTAGTGCTGTGCAAAAGATTCCATTTCTTCGCCCCTCAGGCATTGCAATCTTCTTCTCAACTTCTGAAGTTCTTTCCTTTCTTGTTCCAACTCCAAGTCCCACCAAGAAAGGTTTGGAAGTTCATGCTTCGCCTTTTTAATGGTATTTTCGCGCATACCCTTAATAACACTGGAGAGTGCCATAATTTTTACTTCCAGGTAACCATTGTGCAATCATTCCCCATTTGTCCGCAGTTTCTCCAATAAATTGGTCGAATTTTGCCCCGTCAGCATTCTTGTTGATATATCTTGTTTCGCATCTTATAGATTTCAACCTATGATCACTTGCACTTTCCTCAGTGACTATCCAATTTCTGATTAAACCTCTGGCTTACCAAATATACAGGCTGATTCAGTGAGAAAATATGTGACAACGAACGCCAGGAAACCACTCCAATGGAGAGGAAACCCTTGTGAAGATGAGGTTGAATTAATTAACTTTTTATAATTACATGGAACTGATCTCATATAAAGAGATGCTTTTTTATATGCATGTAAAAAGATCTAATCAATTTAACATGTAAATACCATTGTGGGCTTCCCGCATTCCCTACATGATAAAACGGGGGTTGAACGTCCTTTGAATAGTGAAAAAAGGTATACGTAAATCGTTATATAAAGTATGATCACAGGTTAGGAATTAAAATGGCAAAACACTAAAACTGGTTTTCTTGGTTAGAAATCCTTCGACGAATCCTATGCGAGTAAACATACATAAACAATTACAAATGCCAAGTAATGCTTATGAGGTTGAAATGGTTGATACCGGCTGACATGTACGGCAGTTATATAGTAACATGTTTGTTTTCACATGTTTTGTTGTATTTTAATTGGTGGAATAAATGTGTGTTATTATTTAATTAATTACATTATAAATTAAATGAAACAATCAAATAACACATAAAGGATGTAAAATCATGATCATAATAACACTTTAAATCATTTTAGACACTGAACAAATGGCAAATAATAAAGTAAGAACAAACATATAAAAGCCCTAGATGGAATAATTAAACTCAAATATAAATATAAATTAAAGAACGAACATTATCAATTAAACACATTTACTAAAACATTTCAAATAAAACAAAAGTTGCTAAACAAACACATTACTATGTTGCAGCAGTATGTGTCAGTTGATATCAACCATTTCTTTAACCTCATAATCATTACATGGCATTTGTAATTTTTAACAACTGTTTTATCTCATACTATTTCATCGAAGTCCTTCTCACTAACAGAACTCGTTTTTACGTCTTGTCATTATATTTCTTAACCCGTGATCACATTTCACATAACAATTTAGGAACACCCTTTTTTCGCTATTCAAAGGGGTGGCAACCCCCTTTTTAGCATGTAGGGAATGTGGTTGACCAACAATGGTATTTGCGTGTTAAAAGTAATGAATGTATTGACATGCATACAAAAATCATCCCTTTATATTAGACGGTTTCAGTGTAATTAAATAAAGTTCGTTATTTTAATCCCATCTTCACAAAGGTCTCGTGCCCTTAGATGTGGTTTCCTGGTGTTCGTTGTCACATATTTTCGAATTGACAATTTGCAAGGAAAATATTTACGAAGTTTCTCGCAGAGATGCTTTCTCAGCCTAGCATTACATCAATGTACATCTCACTCCCATGAGCCTGTGAGACATATGGTGGCAATTCACCATATACATCTGCCACTTAAAGGTCATTATTAACCAGTATAAACTGACGTATTAATTCTCCTGATTCATCTGCAACAGGAGAATGCCGTTCCAACTTGGTATTTGCATCTGCTCCTATCGTTGATGGCCCATTCCGAAGAACATATATTATAACTTCCCATCTATCGAGATAATATTGTGTCTCTTCACCAAACTGAAAATATGAGGACAAGACCCAAAACTCTGGGGGTCCTTTCTTATCTTGCACACACATATGATATGTATTTAATACACATACAAGTAGCATGATATCCATATACATATTCGCCCTTAATACTCGAGCCTCTGGGGCATACCATATTTGTATACCATTTCTTTAAGACCAACAACTTCCTCGGATGGTACATATGGTTCCTGGAACAGTACCAAGTCTAGCTTCTGCTCCACTACAATCCTGTTCAGCTCAGAGGTGGAAACCACCGACCTTTGCAGATTAATAATCCCACATATTATTGTTTTACAAGCCATAAAATGTCCTGGCAAGTTCCACTGACAGAGCTTTCTGATATGCAGGATGATCCTTTGAATCAACACTGATCGTGATTAAATTTCCTCTTCTTACAGTTAATACATTTCTCCAGTTATCCCTTATTCTTATTAGGACCTTTCTTCCTCAAACTTGTCCCTTTTCTGCACACCGATAACATGCTGTTTCCCAATTACATTTCTTAGCAATGTGAACCCATTGTTGACATTTGTATAACCTTGTGAGGGAAATATAATCTTTCGACCTACAATTCTCATAGCAAACACAAACTCTTCCCATGTCAATTACGAGTCCTCTTAACTTAGAGTCACATTCCATTACTACATTTACTCTGTCAGTGTCCCTTTTGCCAGTCCTATGGCTAACTTTAATTTGGTCTTTGAGCTCTTGCAAAGACATTACCTTGTTGCCAAAATTCTGAAGAAAGATGGTCTCCCTAGCCCATCCGTATCTTTATCCCGAAGTATGTCTTAGAAAATAACTCGGGGATTCCAAATTTTAACCAAAGTTGCTTTATTTTCTCCTGATTCATATGCTTTTCCAGGGTTTCGCCATCCCCTGCTTTAATAAGTATTCCTCCTCTCCTTATTTCTCTGATATTTCTTATTTGCAGTCCTTCTTCCTTTAGGTTGAAATGGTATTTGATTTTTTCATTAACTTTTGTGCTGGTTGGACCTGCCTTTTCAGGATATACCAACACAACCTTCTTTAGTTGTTTAGGCTTGATTTCCTTACCCTTAGCCATTTGAGCATAACTGAAGGACTCGATCAGCTTCCTTTGCCATGACCAATATGCTCTAGCTGCTGGATTTTTTCCAACAAGCTTTGCATTCTCCATAAGAACTTTGTCTAACATACTTTGCATTTGGCTAATTTTTGGTATCAGTCATCTCGCTTGTGTGCTATTCAACTCAGAGTTATTACAGAGATGCCAGTCCATCACACAGGTCCCTAGCTCCATTGCCTCAATATGAGTATTTTAAATACTCTTTGATATATTCTGGAGGAAGTTACCATCTTCCAATGAACCACTTTCCAGTATTTTATCTTGCTCAAACTGCAGACTTTTCTTAACTTATAATGGTTCAGAGTCTTTAGAACCATCTTGTTGCTCCATTGGTGAGGTCGAAGGTCCAGCCTCAGACATACTCCTGAAGACTCTCCCATTTGTGTCCACTCGAAAAAATTATCGGGGATTCCATTTTACACTTCTTCGTCTTCGGATGAAGATTTGCCTCCACCATCTTCATTTTCTGACTCATCCTGAGAGGTTCTTTGTTCCAGCTCAATTTTCATGCAGGAATAAACGTTTTTCGCCCCCTCGTGGCTGGAATACTACTTCGTTTTCATCGTATATGTCTAGGATCCATGAGTCAACTAAATTTCTCTCAATTATATTTATGGTATACCAGATGTTCTGATGCCATTTCTTTTCCTTGGGACTTAGTTGAAATTGCTCCCAATCAAACTCTCTATCGAGTAATCAGTAGATAGCAGCCACTGCTACCAACTTTGGTACCTTGCCTTGACCAAGCAAATTATTTAGCTATTTACATCTTGCCTTGAGAGGCTTTTCCTTAATATGTGTGTTCATACGTCAGCAGGAACTCTTTCGGTAGAAAAGCGAGTTCGTTTTCCGTATCTAGAGCCACGAGTGAGCATAACCTCCCATACCCAATCATTGCCGAAACAATTTCTGTCGGCTGGGACAGCCCGAAAACATCTGCTACTTAGTGATGAGAAAATCCCGGACGAGAAATTAACTTTACACTTTAAGGCGAGCGACTAGAGCAGGTAACGACAACGTCAACATGTGATGGTTCTGGAACACCGTAAATTAAGAATTAATATCAGCACAGAAAATTGTACGTTCTAACACGGAGAATGATCGACGAGGGTGCTGAGGCTTACCGTGAGGTGACCCGTTTGATGTAAGTCGTCGTGGACGTTGGTAGCGACGCGGCTGTGTAGCTTGGCAGGCGAGCACAGACTGTCAGCGTGGAGACTTGAAGCAGCCCCCACCCCTCACCACGCCGATGCCACCTTCCTTCCAACGTGTATGGGTGGCGTCTAGCAACCGTCCGATGCTACATTCTACGTCATCATGATTCCAATGTTACTGGACTCGAACCAACAAACTTTCTGGAATTTTCCTCAATACCCTAGTCAACGTGTTTCCTGACTATAAAAGGGGTTTTCTTTCATGTTGGGAGAGAGAATGGATAGGGACCTCATGATGAGAACATTATAACTTGGCAGAAGACATATCCTGCCATGTTTGATGAGGGTATTTTATTGGGTATGTATAGGAAACAATTTTGATCTTTTTCTATCCTGTAATTTTGCAACGTTACAATGTTTGGGCTAAGTATGTATTGCTATGGAATCCCATTATTAAATGTAACTACATGTAATTTGCGTAACAATCATTATAATTGTAGCATGTTTTAAAGCCTGTTTGGCTATTTGTATTTTTATAATGCTTGTATTTTTGATATGGGCAGTTAATGAGAAAAAAGGAAAAAATAAAATAATCCCGGATATATAGGAAAAGAAAACTAATACTTTGTTGACTCATTTCTCACACTTTGGGGGTTAATTATCTGGTTTTCCAAATCATATTAGAAGATGGTTTAATTGTCGCAATTTATTGCGACTGCATTATTTGTTTGTACTCTTATATCTAAACTCTGCTGCTTGAAGGTTTTTGGTAAGACTCATTTTGCTTAAATAAGTGGAATGGAAGGTAGGTGAGTTGAAGGTCACTTTCATGGAACGGTGGGGTTTCCTGCGGGTGCTCCCGCACTGTGACAAGCATTAGGCAGAAGAATGGATTCCGAGGCCTTTTATATGCTGACATATGGCGGCAATGGAGGTGGAAGAGGAGGATGTAGTAGAGGGGAGGAGCTGAAAAGTTGTCTTTATGGGTGACCTCTGACTGTAGATGCTAAGATTTTGAGTTACCAATGCACTGCATTAGGACACTGTTGAGGGAGTGGGTGGTTGAGTTTTCGGGGAGAGGGGTTTCTGTAGTTAGTGAAGGAGGTGGCGCGTAAACGATGTATTGTTCGAACTAAGGCGAGTAATTGGCAGTGTGGTGCAGCTATTCGATAAATTTAATGTGCAAAGGGCTATATAAATCAGTATATTTTTGCTTGAAGCATTACCGAAAATGTTGTACACTGAAGAGCCAAAAAAAAACTGGTACACCTGCATAATATCGTGAAGGGCCCCCGAGCACGCAGAAGTGCCACAAGACGACGTGGCATGGACTCGACTAATGGCTGAAGGTATGCAGGAGGCAATTCACACCATGAATCCTGCAGGGCAGTCCACAAATTCAATCTGCGCCAATTTGAGAAAGGGTTGCACGTCTGTCACGTTTAATGATTCTCGTCAGTCGTCGTTTGTCCCGTTCTTTCACAATCTTTTTCCGGCCGCAGCTATGTCGAAGATGTGATAGTTTACCGGATTCCCGATATTAACGGTACACTCGTGAAATTATCGTATAAAGAACATCCAATTGTTATCGCTACCTTGGAGATGCTATGTCCCATCTCTCGTGCGCCGACTATAACAGCACGTCCAAACTCACTTAAATCTTGATAACCTGTCATTGTAGAAGCAGTAACCGATCTAGCTGCCGACTACATCGCGTTACTCTGATTGGTTCCATACCTCTGTTATTTACNTAAAACATCCAATTGTTATCGCTACCTTGGAGATGCTATGTCCCATCTCTCGTGCGCCGACTATAACAGCACGTCCAAACTCACTTAAATCTTGATAACCTGCCATTGTAGAAGCAGTAACCGATCTAGCTGCCGACTACATCGCGTTACTCTGATTGGTTCCATACCTCTGTTATTTNCCATTGTAGAAGCAGTAACCGATCTAGCTGCCGACTACATCGCGTTACTCTGATTGGTTCCATACCTCTGTTATTTACATACGCACGCCTATACCAGTTTTTTTTTTGCTCTTCAGTATATTTTAATACCTGGGGCTTTATGATGAACTGGTATTATTTTATACCAGGCATTCAGAATATTGCAATTGACTCATGTCGCCATAAATGCATCATACTGAGTATTTTTTTAAAAGTTCTATGAATTAGCATTAATTTTATAATGTTCAGGCATGCTCCACATTTTGGTAAGACTTATTTGGTCTTCGTACTCCTACCAGTATTTGTCGGCATGGTGATTTCCATTTGGAGGGGGGAAACACAGCACGATTGGGTAGTACACAAAGTTATAAATTTTTTACTTGTGAATGTAATATTAATATTCGAGCTCAATTTGGATACCCGCATCGGTGACAAATTTTATTACTGATAGAAATATAAGTATGTCCATGGTACGATTTCTTTTTCAGTCAGTCTTAGCTATAAACTTTTCACTGCTATTGCGATACTCTTGCGGTTTGTATATATTTTAAATTATTTTGCAGTGTTGGCTACAAATTCTTAACTGTTGATTTTTTTTAGCAAAATTATATTATTTTTTAATTTTCTGTTAGTGGTGGCTGGAAATTTTGCAATTGATGTGGTATTCGTAAGCGTTATCGTAAATGTATAGATTTCACAAGTAATACACGATTATTTTATGTATTTCGTAATCATTTTAATATACCAATTTCAAGCCAGAGAAAATATTTAATTACTAAAAAAAAAAGGTAGTCATTTTGCAAAATTTTCATTCCTGTTGCATACTAAGAGCAATTATGCTTTCATGACAAGAGCCAAGGATCGCAACACATCGCTATGTGAATGACGACCGAATGTGTCTTGTGTGTTACATAAAAAACTTTTTAAGACTGGTTAACTCTCAGATTACCTTGCATGGATACAGAGTACATTTCTGGAAACAGTATTTAAGAATTATACCGATTACCCACGGAAATCATGATTCACTGGGGAACAGTCCCTTGCAATACCCAGAACAAATTGTACAAGATAAATTTTTAATATGTTTATGTGTTTCCTCGTGTTGTACATTGCCGAATAAAAATAGTTAAAAAGAAAGTATGTTGTGTTTCATTTATTTAAAAAGATACCTACTTTATATTTAAAAAATTTTAATAAAAATAATTACATTTAATAANTGTTGTGTTTCATTTATTTAAAAAGATACCTACTTTATATTTAAAAAATTTTAATAAAAATAATTACATTTAATAATAATTAATAAAATTAAATATGACAATTTACATGACGTTACCCTTCGATACAGGTCGATAGCATTCTTGCAGAAANAATAATTAATAAAATTAAATATGACAATTTACATGACGTTACCCTTCGATACAGGTCGATAGCATTCTTGCAGAAAGTAAATTATCTCTGATGGTTGAAACATGAGTTACAAACACATTCTACTGTCTAATACTGGAAAAAATATATAAGTTGTAGGTGTAATTTCGTGGTCACTGGTCAGATACGATTGATAGGTATGGGTGGAGGGATAATTGGTTACGTAGGGCCAATGGCTTGGAAGGGGGTGTTGGTTAGGGTTGTGGGGTGTATGGGGGAATACAATATATGTTCCTCAATTTTAAGAATTATTTTTTAGATTTTCTAGAGATTTTTATTATTGGATGCAGATTTGGGGTGGGTTAGTGTAGTGGGGTGAGTGTGAGAATAATAATACTAAATAGTTAATGTTTTCGATTTTTGTTTATAATTCTTCCCGCATATGGAAAATTACATATTTAAATTCGTAAATAAATATACACAGTGGCGATTCGCGCACTCTAGCAGGTGTCGTGTGAGCGGGGTTTCTATGCAAGTTGAATTTTTCTTGTAGGAAATCATATAATTATTAGAAATCGATTTTTGTAAAAAATGTTTATTAAATTTATTTTTTTATAAAAAATGTTGTATTAAAATGAATTTTATTAAAATCATTTCTAGAGTTACGGGTCACTGTAATGGCCGGCCGTGGGTTGGAAGCGACGAGGGGGGAGATGAACGAGGCCACCGGACGGGCCTGTGACATCATCCAAGATGGCGGCAAACTCCTACCTCCTATCCTGTATCCTGTTGTGCCCGGAGATCCATGACCCTACTACTGATTATAAAAAATTATAATCTGGGTATAGTCCCATAATCAGATTTAAGATACAGATCCGACATAAAAATACGAGTTCTATGATATGTCACATGCCTTTAAAAGGTTTTTGTAATTCTTAATACACTGAATTCAAACAAAAACACTTTCTTTTCTTTACACGGTTTTATATACATAGCTCAGAATAGTTCTGGTCGTAAGCAATATATGCAGTGATTAAAAAAATCCTAATAATATTATAAAGACGAAAGTCTGTGTGTGTGTGTGTGTGTGTGTATGTTTGTTACCTCTCAGCTCCATAATGGCTGAACGAATTTTGATGAAATTTGTTATGTAGGTATTTTATGTCATGGAATAGGATATAGAATACTTTTTATCCCGTAAATTTGTACGGTTCCTATGGAATAACAACAAAACATAATTCTGCAACTACTGGGAACGTGACCGAAATATTTTTTTCCTCTGGTGTTAGGGTTAATCAGTCCGCCCAAGGAGCACTCAAATGGCTTTACAACTGCTATCAATCGATAGCAACCGGGACCAAATATTTAATGTGCCCTCCGAAGCCCGGAAGCCCTCCGATGTTATACCACTAAACGGTCACCCATCCAAATGTGTGCCGCTGGGAACGTTACTTAACTTTAGTGATCGATTAAGATTCCTCAGCCAAGCGCAAAAAGTAGTACCTAGGTACACTTATTTCTAAATCTACAACGTGATGGAACTCACGTGTTGATTTTCATACATCGACGCTGGAAAGCGGAAATGTGGTAGCTACGTGATACTTGCACAGATGGGCCGGTTCACTTTTTAAATATAAAAAATATATATGTACATATACAAACGGTATTTTTAATACTTTTAAATTATATATGTTGATAAAAATTTGTGCTATGATTTCATTTGATCAATAACATACATTTAATTCCTGCCACTCATTGTGAGTTCCTGTAGCCAAAAATATAAATAATGCACCTTGTGATTAAATGGTTTTGTGTTTATATCCAACTGCTACCACCAGAATTTTTTTTCCCCCAGCTGTCATGGGAAAATGTGCGCCTTGTGACTAATGGGTTATGGGTTCATATCCACGTGCCTTCGTGAGAAAATATTGTTTTTTTTTTTAATGTTACCAGCGGTCATTGGAAAATAAAAATTTTAATTTTCTTTAAATATAATAATCGAATTTGCATTTAAAATACATGTTCGTCACATTAAACTGTATATTTAAATATTATTACATACTTCAATCATTATATAAAAAAGTTATATTGAACAAATTTATTTATTTATGGATGCTCTGATTCCTGGATGTCTTTCCCATTCCTAATTGATCTGTCTGGACTGGTCGCGGGTCTGACTCGCGAATGGAAGGTGAGGAGGTGGGGGCGAAGAAGTCGTTGCATTTTGTGGAAAGAGACAAGGGAGGAATATTTCATGGTCGTGGTATCTTTGGTGGGACGGGGGTATGTATTGGCCCTTCATTTGGTTTTCGTGTAATCGGGTTAGGAATAGGTTACATCGTGATCGTATTCGCCTTTAAAAGAAGAGGCCGGTGACATATATCACTTTACACCCATACATTTTATAATTTTTTTTAAATTAAATTTAAAAAATTAATATTTAAATAATTTTATTTTGTCGACAGTTTATTGCGGCTGGCGTTTTAACAACTTTTGCAAATATTCAGCGGCATTGAGCAGTCAATCAGCTACATTGAGGAGAAAGCATTATTTTTACCAATTTTGGGGGATTGGAGAAAAGGGGAAATGTAGGGGGAGAACAGGCACTTACAAAAGTGAGAAATACAATTTTGTGGAAAAAACGGGAAATTTTGAAGTGCCAGACGTAATGTCAACTGAGTTGGCTGGTGGCTCGTAGCTCCTACCCAAGTAGCAAACCATAAGCAGTTAACAAGTGTGGCTTTGAGAAATGAAAAATATTAGAACTTGTAAAAATAGACATGCCAACTGTTGAGAGTGGTGGCAAACGATCGTAATTTACGACTGTCAGTATATCTTATTTGGTTGACAATCAGGACATATAAACTGAAGTGACAGTACCTATTTCTTAAATAATCGTATAATGGGCCAATATTATCACAATGATTCTTATATTTCAACAGATGCCCCACAAGCAGATGATAAACGAAATGCTAACTGTTACTCACTATTTGGAAAATATTAGCAGCATTTTTATGGGCCACTTCCGGCATGCCAACTGTTGTATACTGCTGGAGACATTCAATCAGCAAACGTGTAGGCCACTCATCGTATTCCAACTGTTACTTACTGCCGCGGATGTATTAGTAGCATGGTAATTGGCCACGTATGGAATTCAAAATGTTGCTTCCTGCTGGGGACATTATAGTAGCATTCTTATGACACTTTTGTGGTATGCCATCTGTTCCTTATTACTGAAGAAACATTATCAGCAAACTTATGTGCCATTTATGGTATGCCGGCTATATGTTGCTGTGCAGTAGCTAACAGAATATGTGAATTCACTTAATTTTTTATTTCATGTATATATGAAATTAAATTATCACGTGACCTTGCTAGTAATATAAACAATAGTTTTTAGATTGGAAACCTGCAAAACATTACATGTATAAAATTCTTAAATTTTGCATTTTAAATTCTATCTGAAAGTAGCCCGAAACTAAAATACTAGTATTTTAAACAAAACACAGAAATCCCAGTATTGACTTGTGATAGTAACATTTATTGTGTCTATAGGAATTAGGTTAGGTTAGGTAAGGTTAGGATAGGTATGGTCAACTTACTAAGTGTAGGTGGGCATAGGTGAATATCGCTGCCATATACCATTTGACAAAATATATTCGCCAAGTAAATGGGACACTCACATATCTTTTCAAATTGTATTATTATTATTGTTACTCAATTATTGTAACAAGAGTAACAATTGCAAAATATTTCACAGTCTCACACAAACAATTAACAAATAACCTAACTGATATAAACGCAATAACTATAATAATACATGAAGCCAACTAAACAGATATAAAATATGTGATGGCCACTCCTCGAAAACCAATTCACTATCGAATTCGAAGGCTCTTTCACACCGAGCATCACCTGGTCTCTCAGCAGTATGTGGGGATGTCAAAGGGCAATTTATTCCCGAAGGTCCAGCCTCATTAAAAATCAACGATGCAGGCTCCTCAAATAACTCTGATATACTACCTGGCGAATTGGAACTGTCTGACGATATACTAATAACCTCAACAAGCAGATGAAGCTCTGACATTAACTATATTGAAATTTGAGTTTGGCCTTACTCAAATTGTAACTTTAGCTGGAACAGCCTTTATTGAAGTAGCTTTAATTCTGCAAACTGAATATGCTTATTATACTGCGATAAAAAGTATGGGAACTTTTGAGCATCAGCACAGACTTGCTTACAGAACTTTTAATGTTGCCTGCACAGCTAGTGATAGTGAATCAGTTTTGCATATAAATCCATGTGCAATGTTGTTTGCTAAAAACACATTCGTATGGAAGGAGGAGATAAACTGTGACAAATAATTTGAAACCTTTCTCTATGAAAGGAGTTTGTCAAATGGTGTTTGTTGCCTTAATCACGAAATGTGGAATGGGTTAAAAAATAAATTGTTATGTTTGTTCCAGGAATAAGACAAATTCATGGTCTTNGTTGCCTGCACAGCTAGTGATACTGAATCAGTTTTGCATATAAATCCATGTGCAATGTTGTTTGCTAAAAACACATTTAAACTGTGACAAATAATTTGAAACCTTTCTCTATGAAAGGAGTTTGTCAAATGGTGTTTGTTGCCTTAATCACGAAATGTGGAATGGGTTAAAAAATAAATTGTTATGTTTGTTCCAGGAATAAGACAAATTCATGGTCTTAATTAATTGACTATAATTATGGATTTTACAAAATTCCTTATAGTAGAAAAATAATATCAAGTGGTAAAATTAATAATTTTGAAAGGTTGGTGTTAGTAAAATTATTTATGGGAAACGGGTTTGGTCCACAGTGGATCCATTCTATTTTACTGTTTTGTAATACGTTCATAGATTTATCATTCAGGTATCCTAGATTTTCTTAAAATGTTTTACAAGAATACAAGGTAGAGTAGTTGCTCGCATTATAGACTGTAAACGAAAGGTTAGTGAGCTTGATTCCATGTTCCTCCGAAGAAATTGACTAATTGTGAAATAATGCTGAAGATAATATCCATGAATATGGTAAATAAATAAATTTTATTTTGCTGAAACACAATTTTTTTGGGCACTGAAAATGCATGGCAAGCTGCTTCTATGTGGTCAATAGTTAGGTCAAAAGTGGCTTGCCAACAGTTGGCAGATGACGTGTGGTTTACTTACGGCAGACCAGAAGCAGAAAGCCAGTGGCCCAGATGTGGCCGACTGCAAGAGGCATCATGTAGGCCACAAACATCTCCGGGAGCATTACAGTGGTTGACTGATTGCTAATTGATGATGGAAACTATATGTGGACCGCTCGTGTTCAAGTAGATTTGAAAAGAAGGCCAACTAACTTTTGCTACTTCGGTAGTACCGGATACCTAGCCCCAACTCATTTACTTTATTCTACAAGTAGGCAATATCTAAATGGAAACATTGGAAATTGGAATTGGAGAGGGCTTAGTAACGTCCCCCGGTGTTATGCCTGAAAGCTTATTAGGGGACGGCTTACAAACTAGCTTATGACCTAACTTAAAATAACACACATGCCTCACCTAGGATTCGAACCAAGAACCTCCCGCACCGCAAACCGGCGACTGCGCCACGGGAGGTCAGCTAAATGGATACATATATGTATAAGTATGTTTGTGAAGACACAAAACACCAGCCATTTTATTTATGACTATACATATTTTCTCTATATGGAAATAATATGTAAATATATTCCCATTTAATTAAAGAGTTTGCAATATTTGCGAATTTTGTAAGACTTCATTGAAAATAGCAGCTTGGGATTTTTTGCGTAATTTTACGATTGAGCAAGCCATATAAATTGTTTTCAAAATGTTACCAACAAGTGGGTTTCAAATACAAAACAAATCTTTGTTTATTAGTTACTCTAACCACTAAGTTCACAGTGGACAAAATTAAAACGCTGCCAAAAATTATAAGAAAAATAATTATTTTTCCTGTCCATATGCACGTATCTTGTGTTCTGTTTCATATTAATATTACCAATAAGAAAAAAAAAAGGTCACGTAAATATCCAAATGATTTCAGGAAGATAGAACTTTACATGTGTGTTTAGGCTTGCTTGCATAATGGTAGTTGAACATTATTGTATGTTCAGTTTCTTATTAAGCTAACAAATGCAAGGGCATGCAATCATGCATTTTTTATAATATAATTGGATTAATCAAACCTCAACTGTGTATAGTAACTGCAACAAAATCCAACATATTAAAAACAAAAATTGTCATGATTGTTGCGCATCTCAGCGTCACCGCTGAACTGCTTCGGCCGACCACAAAAGCTACGGCAAGTTAGCGCTGTTTTAAATTTCACCCCTAGTGCAAATTGATAAAGAGCAATCGTATTTGAAAGTTATGAATGGTTGAAAAATTTACGTTCATACTGGGAGCGAAATTTATGTGAACTTCTTTACACTTTTGTAAATGTGTAAACTATATTTATGCTGGTAGCTGCTGGAACTATTTTCTTTTAGTTAAATATATATTTGCGTAAGATTTGGCAGAAGGAATATACACTGGAGAGCCAAAAAAACTGGTATAGGCGTGCGTATGCAAATAACAGAGGTATGGAACCAATCAGAGTGACTCGATGCGGTCTCCAGCGCCTATATAAGACAACAAGGGTCTGGCAAAGTTGGTAGATCAGTTACTGCTGCTACAATGGCAGGTTATCAAGATTTAGGTGAGTTTGAACGTGGTGTCATTGTCGGCGCACGAGAGATGGGACATAGCATCTTCGAGGTAGCGATAAAATTTGTATTTTCGGGTACGACCATTTCACGAGTGTGCCGTGAATATCGAGAATCCAGTAAAACATCAAATCTTCGACATCGCTGCGGACGGAAAAATATCGCGAACGAACCGGACAAACGACGACTGACGAGAATCATTAAACGTAACAGACGTGCAAACCTTTCTCAAATTGGCGCAGATTTCAATACTGGGTCATCAACCAGTGCCACCATGCGAACTATTTAACGGACCATCATTGATATGGGCTTTCGAAACCAAAGGCCCACTCCTGTACCGTTGTTGACCTCACGACACAAAACTTTACGCCTCGCCTGGGCCCGCCAACACCGCCTTTGGACTGTTGATGACTGAAAACACGTTGCCTGGTCTGACGAGTCTCGTTTCCAATTGTATCGGGCGGATGGACGGGTACGGGTATGGAGACATCCTGATGAATCCATGGACCCTATATGTCAACATGGGACTGTTCAAGCTGGTGGAGGCTCTGTCATGGTATAGGCCGTGTGTAGTTGGCGTAAAATGGGATCCCTGATATGTCTAGATACGACTCTGACAAGTGATAGATACGCAAGCATCCTTTCCGATCACCTGCACCCATTCATGTATTTTGTGCATTCCGACGGACGTGGACAATTCCAGCATGACAATACGACACCCCACGCGTCTAGAGTTGCTACCGAGTGGCTCCAGGAACACTCTTCTGACTTTCGACACTTCCATTGGCCACCTAAATCACCAGACATGAACATTATTGAGCATATCTGGGATGCCTTGCAACATGCTGTTCAGAAGAGATCTCCACCGCCTCGCACTCCTATGTATTTGTGGACTGCCCTGCAAGATTCATGACATGAATTGCCTCCTGCATACCTTCATATATTAGTCGAGTCCGTGTCATGTCGTCTTGCGGCATTTCTTCGTGCTCGCGGGGGCCCTACACGATGTTAGGCACGTGTACCAGTTTTTTGGCTGTTCAATGTATGATATGGATTAAAAATATTCGAAAGGGTTTCTTGTTCGCTGCTTCTTTACTAATTCCAATATCCATGTGTCTGTAAATTTTTAGTCGAGCTTAAAGAATGTACAGTGGGCTGAAAGATTACTGTAATGGAAAATTACTTTTAAAACTTTTAATAACCATGAACTTACTGGTCTTCCAAGCACATATATAGCTTCTTAATTCGTCAACTGTTTCCCTTGTGGTCACAGTGATCCATGTTATATTCGATGCAGACCCATAAACTATTTTGAACGCGGGGAAACATGGCGTATGCTAACATTGGAATTTTCCACTTGGCGTGTTCCAGTACTACTATATCATTGTCATCGCCATTTTATTATCGCCGTAATAATATTACTAAACCGCACAAGTTATATCACGCTTAAAGCCCTTTCTGTTAAATATTTCTAAGCATTTTATGAGTCGCATTTGTGTGTAAGAAAAATTAAGTTTATCAAAGGAGTGAATAGGAGAGTGACGCCGAAGTTATGCACGTTTAGTTGATTACGCAACACATGGAATTGTAATAATTTATGGCCAATAACCGTGACTGCCAAAGTCATAATATATTTCATTTGTCAACCAAAAGAAAGTATATTTTTAATTTCATTTCATATTTGGGAAAGCGCAATTTCAGACTAGTCCTTCTGTAGCTACGTGCACGCAAAGGACCAACCTCTCTTGGTATATCACTCATTCCAAAAGACTAACTTTCTCAGTCATCACTATTACAAATTTAGGTTTTTATTAACGTAATTTTATATTTATTTTCCCTGTAAACCATCATAAATGATTCAGATTTTCATCAGCGTGCTAAGAGAATATAGGTATAACACAGAGACAAGTGATTCTATTTTATCTATGTGATAAAATTGTCTTTTCTAATTTATGAATTTTTGAAAACTAAAAAAAAATGTATTTATTTATTTATTTATTTATGTTCATAACAACTGCTTCAGTTATTTTATCAAAGATTTCAAATATATAAATAGCGTAATTTAAAAAATCGTTTAAAGTAACAATTAAATCATCATATTTTATTCTTTGTGCAAACTCTATAGAATTATTGCATAAAACGATCACTCTCCGCGTGGCCGTGATACTATAAAAATTGTTCGGATGTATGCAAAGAAGTTACGACAAAAATTTATGATTATGTTCCCCCGTTTGTGTCCTAATTCGAAAAACATAACCAATTTTAAATTGGTATTTATACGTGTGCGTGTGCGTTTGCGTTTGCAGTCTTACAGCTCACAGGAATACTCCTTACACTTACTACCTTACTACAGTAAGATTCTCCTGGATATTTCAAGATTGTGTGAAACCTTTGGACTTATCAACTTTAAAAGTAGATAATTTTTAAACAATATTATCAATGATATAGTTCTCTAAATGTAACAGCATGGCGTCTTTGCATTCCCATAAATAATTATAATTTATTTACATTCCTGATTATATATTATACTCTCAATTAGCATAAATGAAATGCTAAAACATATTGACACTTCGTAGATAAATTGTGCAAAAGAAATGTAAAGTATACTAATCCTTGAATTATATAATTTAATATTTATCTTTGGTCATAAGTATTCAGCTATAAAATAATTGCAAATTAATGAATTAATTTATGTAAACATTAAAATTCTTACGGTTAACGGATAGTCGTAGCTCAATTTTACAATATTTTTACGAGTTTTCGGAAAATTTTATTGAAATTTTTTTTTAGCGTAACTTTTAAGTGCGTATAAAAGTTGTAATTTTTTTCAAGAAATAAACTATTAGACACCTATACGATAGTAAACACTCAAAACTAAGGAGTAATTAAACGTTGTGTTTCTTTCTCCTACATAACTTATTGAATACATTAATTGCGCAGAACATGACTAGGCCCATAAAAGTGATATACTATTAAGAAATATTTAAGTTGTTTCCTGAAATACAATCAAAATGTGGAAAAGAATTTTTATTTATTAAGAAGAATATATTAAGTACTACTTAATATCGCCATTCGAACATTCTACAGATACTCGTTTCATTTGTGTTGTATTTGAACAATCTACAGTTAAAGAGCTTAAAACAATTAGGAGAAAGAAATACGCAATTTTTTTTTCAAAAAATAATTCAATTACTAAATAAATTACAAAATGTTTTATTAAGTTTAGAGTTTTTCTTAACAGTTCTTAATTTTTTAGCATATAAATGCCTATCAATATTATGTTCGCATGAATTAAAAATCGTACATGAAAAAGTATTACTAACTGTCAAAAATTTGCTATACATCATTAGCATATCCTTCCTCCATTGCATTTAAAATATTGCCTGCCATTCGGAAATCCCAGAACATGTAAGAAATAAATGAAAATTTAAACGTATGTTCTCAAATCTGCATGTAATATTCTTTTACACAAATTACATGAAAACTAAATTGAGAAACAAATAATTTTGTAATCTCATACCTTTAAATATGCAATCAAACTTAGCCATCCATGACGTAAGGACAGTTTCTTTGCTGAGGCCGTCGATTTCTGGTAACGATCTGAAAGCAAATAGTTGGAAAAAGTATTAAAACCAAAATAGTTATAACATTCCATATATGCTTATAATACAATATGAAGAAAATAAAATATTTCCCTTTTAAAATAGACATCCTGTAAAATTAAAAAACTATATTTATTGTTTACTTCGAACATTTTTAACAGACTTCCCTTGGGAGAGAGCGTGTATCTGGGTGTGTGCATGTATGTCTTTATTTGTATCTCTCTTACTCTCTTTTTTTTCCTCTCTCTCTCTGTATAAAGCGTCATCAAATTATTTCCTGTATCCTAATATTCTCCTGTCTACCAAATTAATTGCATATTTCCTTAATTTTATTAACTAACGCGGTTTTATTAGCCTACTTTCCGAAGGAAAGAAAGGCCTATGATATCACTTTCCTGTCTGTGTGTATGCCTGTGCCTGTGTATGTGTATGTGTGTGTGCATGCGTGTGTCCCCAGCACTTCAATTTTTGGACGAGGTGAACCAAATTTCACCAAACTCGGTACACACATTGTACTAAGTAAGGACACCTAATTTCGACCACGCTGGCAACTTACTTTCAGAATGGCGGTTATTTTAAAATGTAGGGTGATATGTCATCTTGGAAACCTTTCACTGATTTTAACCAAATTTTGTATGCTGACACCGTAATTTGTGGTGAATATTGTTGTCATTTTGGAAGATAGCGCCACATAAAAAATAAAGATTTCACATTATATCTCGAAAAATTCTCAACCTATTTTCGCCAAATTTGACACTTAAGTAATACTATGATTGCCAAAGTAAATATAAGTAAATAGACTTTATTAGACACTTGTTTTCAAATTGGCGACTGTAGAAATATTTTAGATTAATTATTGCTACCATAACATTTGACCAATTTCAACCACATTTCGTACACTGGCAGTATCTACTACAAGCAACATATAAGCCAAACAAAAACTACTTGTATCCACCATTTTGGAAGATAGCAAAACATGAATAAATTAAGGTTTTGTTATATCTTGAAAAATGCTAAACCAATTTTATTCAAATTTGGCCAATACTAATACTATGATATGCCAAGTAAATATAAGTAAATAAACTTTATTAGGCAGTTTTTTCAAAATGGTAACCATACAAATATTTTAGGTATATTTGGTGTAACTACCATACCATTTAGCTAATTCAAACCAAATTGTTTATACTGATGGTAAATATTACAAGCATGATATAAGCTAAACCATAACCACTCTGTTTAGCCGTTTTGAAAGATAGTGCTTCATGTATAAATTAATATTGTACACTATATCTAAAAAATTACTTAACAAATTTTCGCCAAATTTGGCATGTAAGACATTAATGATAGGCCAGGCAAATATGAGTTATTAAATTTTACTAGGCACTTATTTTTTAAATGGTGGCTATATCAATATTTAAGGTTTATTTGGTACAACTACCACACCATTTGACCACATTGAGCCAAATTTTGGGAGCTGACATTATCTATTACAAGCATCAAATAATGCAAAAACAAAACTTTTTCTATCATTTTGTAAGCTGGTGCTACAAAAATTAATTAAGAATTTGTGTAATTTCTCGGGAAACAATTGACAGAGTCCTACCATGTTTGGCAATCAAGTAGTACTGCCACAGTTGTTATGTACAAGTATGTATTAAGTATATCACACACTTATTTTAAAAATGGCGGCCATCTAGATATTTTATTACATATATCTTTGAAAACATTTATTCAATTCCAACTTAAGTTTGTATTCCGGGAGTATATAAAACAAACATTAAATGTGTCTACACAGAGCCTCTTTTGTGCACAATTTTGTAAGATAGTTCTACACAAAAATGAAGTTTTTATGTTATATCTCGGGAAATAATTTTCCTATTCCTACCAAATATGGCAAACAAGTAGTACTGCAGTAAGTAATTTTAACTGGTATGATTTAGGTATGTTAGACACTTATTTTCAAAATGGCGGCCATATAGTTTTTTTAGTTTTGTGTGTTATATCGTCGAAATCATGTAATTAATTCCAACTAATATTTGTATGATGTATTTATATGTTACTACAATCAAATGTATACACACAAAATCTCTTTAGTCCGCCGTTTTGAAAAATAGTAACCTTTTAACAAATTGAAATTATTTGATATCCGAAAAAAGCAACCGATTTCTAGCAAATTTGGCAAACCATTAGAACTATGGCAGGCTATGTAAACATATAAATTTTGAGTGGGTAATATAAACACACTTTAAAAAGGGCCGCCATATAAATATTTCAGCTCCGAATCTTTTATCTACGAAACTGCAAAACCAATTTAAACTTAACTTTGTATGCTGACAATATCAGTTTTATCCATATAAATGGTCTATGCATGGCTCATCTCTCCACCATTTGTAAGATAACTCCATGAATAAATATAATTTTTATGCTGTATCTCGGGAAACAAAAATCCTATTTCTTTCAAATTTGGCGAAGTTGTAGTCTGGTAGACTTTATTAATTTATATGTTTTAAGTATGTTAGCCGTTTATTTTCTTACTGGCGTGCATACTAACATTTTAGCTTATTGTGCTATATCTACGATACTGTGTAATAGATTTAAATATAACTTTGTATATTTCATCTATGACAATAATCGAATGTGCTAACTATAAACATTTTGCCCTCCATTTATGAAAATCGCCACATTTTCAATGAAGGTTTCATGTCATATCTCTAGGACCAAACAGCCGATATAGATCCTTCTTTGATAGATTTTTTACAAAGTAGTGTCTGGTGAGTAGACTGAACATTTTGTCATATTTCGCTGAATAATTGTACTAATTTCCACAAATTTTGCGCACCTACAGAAGGTCATGTAAAGTTACATTATTCAAATCGCGTCAGACAATTATTTAAAAAATGGTGGCCATATAAACATTTTCATATGTTTAGCACCTCTATTCAACACTTTAACAATTTCAATCAAACTTTTTATTCAGATATTATATATTACAAACATCGTGTTCAGAGTTTATTTTTAAGCAATTTTGTGAAATAGCCTCATTTATGAAAATGAGGGTTTTATGCTATGTCTCGGAGACTAATCAACTGATCTCCATCAAATTTCTGACCCCCTTTAATTTTATGGTAGGCCATGTAAACTTAGGTGTTTCAGTTTCTCAAACACGTATTTTCAAAATGATGGCTTAGTAAATATTTCACGTTAGTGAACCCTATCATTCAAAACTTTAGACTTATTACATCAAAATTTTATGCTCCAAATACTACCTTCATGATGCAGTTGATTAGAAGCTGTCTTTATTTGAGTTTTTCTGAATTCAAATACGAATCCATCGTGTATTTTTATTGTCTTTGTACTGTTTCAAATGTTTTTGGTTTTATCTCTAATGATATTGCTGTCAATGATACGTCAATACCTGCCTAAAATCTATGGTTTCAAGAAATTTAATAAAATGTATTTCCACCCAAATAGAGGAAAGTGGGCTCATTTTTTATCAGTAACTTCTTGTTCACTATTCAGATTGTTATGAATAATTTCAATGTGGAGAAGCTAGGGAATCTGCAACGACGCATCGGTATCCAGACGAGGGGAAGAATCCAAAACACATTCCAAATATAACAACTTGTTAATAAAGCACCGAAGCGCCAGCGAATTTCCCCTCCCGGAAACCCAGTATTTGGGACTGTAACGCCACAAAGAAACTATAGAACACTTCGCGACACTTTGAACGGGTTCACAAGGCGGTTACTATTTACATATAGTAACGTTCTTCACCCGCACATGCATATTCTGATGTATTTACAGTACAAAAAAAAAGAGAAATACACTCTTCTGCAAAAAAAAGTATCACCAAGAACGAATCACAAGAGTACAACAAATGTTACCACAGAGTATCATCATAGCTCGACATGTGTCGCATTTGCGTTTAATACGGTTTACTTGCACAGATATGCCACGGAGGGGCATACATGTCCCTTAATCATGCATAGCTGCAAGACACCGAATAATGTCTTAGTAGTAGTGTGAGCCCCAGAGCGAACTTCAGTAAACACGCAGCATGCCGCGATGGCGCTTTCGACAAGCCTCTTCCCAGCGTGACGAGTTTAAAAGAAGCGGCATCGTCGGCCTCCGAGAGGCAGGTTGGACGTTTTGGCGCATTGCCTGCCACTTGAACCGATCAGCTTTAACTGTGAGTCTGTATTGGATGCAGCAGGAACAGGAGGGTATACACACCCATCGAGAAGGATCTGGTTTTATCCTCGGCGGACCACCAGTAGGAAGGATCGTTTCATAATGCGACAAGCTGTAAGAAATCCTTGGGCATCGCTGCGTACCATCCAGGGTCATATCACGACAGCTGAGGATACACCTGATTCCACCAGTACCATATCCAGGTGGATATCAGAGAGGAATCGGTCGTCGCAATGCCCCATACAACGTCTATCGTTACGACCTGAGCATCGCCGAGCACGGGGAGACTTTCTGCCAGGAACGAACAGCATGACAGCTTTCGGATGAACGACGAGTGGTGTTCAGCGACGAATCACAGTCCTGTCTGGATACAGATGACCACAGTATTCTATTCTAGGTAGAGATGTTATGGCCAGCGCCATGATCACGCTTCATTGTAGAGCGGCACACCACCCCAACAAGAGGTGTCATGGTGTGGGGTGCCTTTTCTTAAAATTCCCATACTCCACTCTTTGTGATTGAAGGGACCCTGAAGGCGCAGTGACGTATACAAGAAATACTGTGACCATGTGCGCTCTCCTTTCTGGTCCAGCAATAAAAATCACATTTTCCATCAGGAAAATCCCCGGCCTCACACAGAATGGGTATCTTTGCCTGCCTTCGTGATGTCAACATTATTACCTGTCCAGAAAGGTCCACGGACCTCTTGCCATCGATAACATTTGGGACCATATTGGACAACAACTTCGGTCAACGGGAACTACAGAAGATTTGAAGATTCTGTTGCATAAGCTGTGGCCGGATCTTCCACGAGAGATCACCCGATGTATGCCTCCATACTCGACCATATCGCAGCCTGTCACAATACTACGGGTGGTCCAACATCATACTAAATGCATCCTGCAAGTGATGGTGCCCTGCAATACATGGTTGGTGTGGTAGAATATTTTGATATTTCTTTATACATACTACTATGTCCTGCACCTGTACCCACTTACATGCGCATGCGATAGCAACTTCAGTGTGATCAATGATTTTGTGAATGATTGTTTATGGGATCAAATAATTAACCGAGTCTCCCAGACAGCCTGAGTTTTCCGATCTGTCCAGGACGACGTTTAACAAAAGTACTTTGCTCTAGGTGACTTAAGATAATTTCCCCACACTCAACAATGCTTTGCAGATATGCACAGCACTACAAACACACCGACACACACTGCGTCCTCCCACACATCCCAAATTAAAGCGTTGTGAAAGCACATCATGTGGATGCACTGGCCGACATTCTAGTCCCACTCTGTCTACAGGATTCCAGGCCGAGAGGCACATGTGATCGTTTATGGCAGGATAAGTTTGCATTTGTTACAAAAATTTTACAANACAGGATTCCAGGCCGAGAGGCACATGTGATCGTTTATGGCAGGATAAGTTTGCATTTGTTACAAAAATTTTACAATTTAATAAACTAAATATTTATTGTATTTTAAAATAATTTAAAATCCAAAAATATATTCACATAATTCTTTATCGCCGGTTTAAGACTTAAGTTACTACTTAAACATGATGCCCCTCGAGAGGCTGCTGAAGGTATGTGTACCACACTGGTTAGCCCTAGCTTTGACTAAGGTTGGCAACAGTCCCTAAACATAGGGCGGCAATAAAATGTAGTAATCTTCACAAACGCCACACTTTAAAATTACCTAAGAGTATGTACGACACCTAACCCTAAAGAGGGCCGCAAATCCAAGTCTAATATGGAGTTGATTATGAGCAGCGAATCATGTTGTAGGGACTCACCAACATACTACACACGAATATAACTAGCCACTTGCTGAGAGTACTACAACATTTTTTACAGACATCATGACACGACAACACGCCAGTCGAGAGACTGGTGGGAGCTTCATCATTCACTCGCCGATACACCTACGCGTAGTTATTAAGATATCAACGGCGGTTAACAGCTATAAATACGTGCCTAGGGCTCAGCTAAAACATGTACACTGCCGACCGCCGTGGCTCAGAGATATGATGTAAAACTGTTGGGTTGCAAACTAGGCAATTCAAAAGAGTTATTGGAACTTCGGTACCCTGTCTCAGGACATCGCTGCCTACGGGTGCATAAGAGATATTGGTGGCAATGAACCGGGCCTCTCAGTCTAACCGCGCAAATAATAACAAGCTTATGATGGAACTTTAACTTGGTGTGACGCTCGTTTAATACCGTCATAACATTCAGTCCACGGAAACAGTACCTACAGATTAGCTTTGTATTATATTTGAGTGGCTCATCAACAACGTATTGGACACTCTTCGCCAATAGCTTTTATTTATTGAAGTATTTGGATAGTTAAATTGTATCCCATTCTTTCTTCTGTATAGCTTTAATATTTAGAAACCATATATACCTTCTCCAGTCAAATTATATAAACATAATGTTAATACCTTCATAGTCTAAATTACTGAAAAATTAAATATTTAGGTCGTATTCTTAANAAATTATATAAACATAATGTTAATACCTTCATAGTCTAAATTACTGAAAAATTAAATATTTAGGTCGTATTCTTAATTTGGCAATATTACATATTAATCAGATAATAAGTAATATGTCAACATATCATTGACAAAAATGAGCCAATATTGTTGACTAGTTTTACTTAATCTGAGCATTAAATTCACTACACAAAGGATCCTTTCGTAACAATATGGGCCAAGATTTATATCTTGATAATGGTAACTACTGGTTCCCACTAAACTAGGTACACTAGTAAATAAAANAAATTATATAAACATAATGTTAATACCTTCATAGTCTAAATTACTGAAAAATTAAATATTTAGGTCGTATTCTTAAATTGGCAATATTACATATTAATCAGATAATAAGTAATATGTCAACATATCATTGACAAAAATGAGCCAATATTGTTGACTAGTTTTACTTAATCTGAGCATTAAATTCACTACACAAAGGATCCCTTCGTAACTTATTTTGGGATATAGCAACACCTGAAAATATGGGCCAAGATTTATATCTTGATAATGGTAACTACTGGTTCCCACTAAACTAGGTACACTAGTAAATAAAAANAATATGGGCCAAGATTTATATCTTGATAATGGTAACTACTGGTTCCCACTAAACTAGGTACACTAGTAAATAAAAAATTACGAAAGACAACTAATGACTACGTGTGTCATTTGTATAATTTATTTTTTATGAAACAGATATTAATAAAGTGTCGAATGTATAAATCTCTATAGTGGTAGCCAAATATTTAAACAACAATAAAACTTATGTTTAAGCATAATTCGCAATTTGAGAGTAAGCATTAAATTCAAATAGCGGTTACCTCATTAGACTGCAATTACCAGCGATAGTTTCAACTAAAAATCTTAATTTATGCATCAAATAAAAAAAATGAACATTTTTTTCCTGGGAAATTTNCCAGCGATAGTTTCAACTAAAAATCTTAATTTATGCATCAAATAAAAAAAATGAACATTTTTTTCCTGGGAAATTTTGTATGTTATATAGGCAATGGAATGCAACCTGCAATTATGGAGTTTTAACCGATTATACTTATTTTGTAACAATATAAGAGTCTCTAATATTTTAGAGTTTTACCTCATTTATCAAAAAAAGTTAGACTGACTTAAATAAAACTTGGTATCCTGACAGTACCTATTTCTGGCATAAAGTTCACTTATTATGATCACCTTCCTCTTCCGTTTTGATAATGCTGCCTGTATAGGAACTATTTCTTGTAAGATNCCAGCGATAGTTTCAACTAAAAATCTTAATTTATGCATCAAATAAAAAAAATGAACATTTTTTTCCTGGGAAATTTGTATGATATATAGGCAATGGAATGCAACCTGCAATTATGGAGTTTTAACCGATTATACTTATTTTGTAACAATATAAGAGTCTCTAATATTTTAGAGTTTTACCTCATTTATCAAAAAAAGTTAGACTGACTTAAATAAAACTTGGTATCCTGATAGTACCTATTTCTGGCATGAAGTTCACTTATTATGATCACCTTCCTCTTCCGTTTTGATAATGCTGCCTGTATAGGAACTATTTCTTGTAAGATNGAAGTTCACTTATTATGATCACCTTCCTCTTCCGTTTTGATAATGCTGCCTGTATAGGAACTATTTCTTGTAAGATAATAGAAACACCTTAAATTATTACAAATATTGTGTGTATTCTTGTAATTATTTAGATAAAAATTAACACATGTGTAACTTTTTATACATCAGACACTTATTTTCGTGTCATATCTAAATAACAACGCACTCGATCCATAACCAAGCATAGCCATTTGAGAAACTCTGTTGTCCACCTGAAAATATAAGTTTATATTTTATACCTCAGGAATTGTTTAACCAGTACTAGCTACATTTTATATAAAATTATCAGCGGAGAAAACCCAGTTTATGAAATATTAGTTGGTTGTACTCTTTAATTTCAAAATAACTGCTTCTGTGCCACTAATATTTTATTATGATGTGCTTTATTGTAATAACAATCTTGAAGACTTAAATAATACTTACATTACAAAGCATGAATAACGAGATCATTAAAACGACATACTAATTGTTTCTCAGCTCTCATTACGTGAGAAAAAGTCTCCTGAAAAATTTAGTTAATATATTATACAGGTTGAGTATAAAAGAATATCATAACTTTTAAGGTCTATAATATCAAAACGAAACCATCTACAACCTTNATTATACAGGTTGAGTATAAAAGAATATCATAACTTTTAAGGTCTATAATATCAAAACGAAACCATCTACAACCTTGATTGACCAATCAAATGAACCGTGGAACCGTGCATTTTTTTTACCATACGCACATTCATAAATGTTCAATGTGACTACCATGAGCGGCCCGAACAACATCTACGCGATAATCAAACTCGTTCCACGNTACATTCATAAATGTTCAATGTGACTACCATGAGCGGCCCGAACAACATCTACGCGATAATCAAACTCGTTCCACGTTCATGACAGCATTTCCGGTGCTATGGTTTGGATGACGTTCGTAACTCTTGGTTTGAGGTGGTGAAAAGGTAGCGTGCTCGCATTCAACACGTCAATGTGAAGGGGACAGTCTGATGTTTCCTTGCCCAGAACGAGGTAGACGATACCTTCATGTCTAAGCTGGTTTTTAGAGATGAAGCGACGTTCCATACAAACGGTGAGGTGAACCGGCACAACGTACGGATATGGAGTCAGGAGCCTCCACGTGAAACCACCGAACACGAGCGCGCTTCCCCCAAAGTGAACGTGTTTTGAGCTGTAGCCAAAGACACTGTTTTCGGCCCTTTCTTTTTTCACGAGCTCACTGTTACTGGAATCCCTTATTTATACATACTTACAGAGTGGTTGTTTCCTCAGTTAGAAGAGAAGGCGGGGGACTTCATTTTCCAGCAGGATGGTGCGCTACTCCATTGGCACCTAGCTGTTCACGGATACCTGAACGAGACGTTGCCGCAACGCTGAATTGCTCGAGGAGCAGCTGGTGACCAGACTCTTCTTCACTGGCCCCCAAGAAGCCCGGATCTTACCCCGTGCGATTTTTTCGTATGAGGGTACATAAAGTATCATGTGTTTCGACCACCATTGCCGGCTAACATGATGACCTCAAAACGAGAATTACGACCGCCATCCGAACCGTAACACCAAACATGCTGACAAGAGTGTGGAATGAGGTCGATTATCGCGTAGATGTCGTTCGGGCCGCTCGTGGTAGTCACATTGAACATTTATGAATGTATGGTAAACAAACTTCGCGGTTCCATAGTTCATTTGATTGGTCAACCAAGGTTAAAGATTGTTTGGTTTTGATATTATAGACCTTCAAAGTTGGGGTATTCTTTTGTACTCATCCTGTATGTCCGCTATTTTGAAAATAAGTGAATGATGAAATAAAAACATACATTTTTACACCATCTGCTGGAGAAATACACGTTTTTAACTTTCAAGCTTAATGGCAGTAGTGAGTCCATGTTATTATNTTTTTACACCATCTGCTGGAGAAATACACGTTTTTAACTTTCAAGCTTAATGGCAGTAGTGAGTCCATGTTATTATTATTATTATTTTATGTTTGGACTGTGTCCATTGTCGACCACAAAACGAAATAAAACTCTCTCACACACAGAACTCAGCAAGACAAAAAGAAAAAACACTTTTACGAAGCCACAGACAGATAATTAGGAAAAGCTGTTTCCTTGTCAATAGAAAATAAATATGTATATAATTAAAAAGACAAAGGGGCAGACGAGCATCTTAATATTACAAAACCGGATAGACAACAAAATCAAACCAAAATAAAAGGCAAAACGATAACGAAATCGAAAACACCACTCAAGTAAACAAAACTGTGAAAACAATATCAGTGAACAAGCTGAATAACAAAGTTTCAAAAAACACATAAAAATAAGACAATAACAACAATGAAACGCAAGTCAGGAAAAAGTATTCCTAGTCGGATTATAAAACCAAATAGTTCAACACTATGAACAAAGCAGGAACCACAAAAATTATAAAGAAAATAATAGATAAACCAAAAAAAAGAACACAGAATGACAAAAAAATTTTAATACAAAAAAAATACAACAAGTCTTCGCAACGTTTCGGGGCCTGGAATCTGTCACCGTTTTCAGGCGAAACAATGGAAGAACAATCGCAGTAGACTTCCAACAATATCATTAAAAAAAATTTAATTCCTACACGATTTTCTGTCGGCGAACAAAATTTGGTTTAAATCCGTTGAACTGTTCCCGAGATATGACACATATTAAAATGGCCACCATTTTAAAAGTGTCCAGCTTGGACTAAAACTATAAAAATTAGGTGTCCTTACTAAGAACTATATCTGTACCGACTTAAGTGAAATTCGATCGTCGCATTTAAAATTTGAAATGAGGGACATACACTTTCACAGACACACACACAACACACACATATACACAGACAGGAAAGTTATCTCATAAGTCTTTCTTTCCTTCGGAAAAAAATTTTAAAATTACCAAGGGAAATAATTACATACCTACTGCGAAAACAATTTGCATGTGTGTGAGTCCCTGAGCATTCGATTCTCATAAATATGGCAGAACATATCCAATCCCTCGTACGACGGTTTGCTGGTGACTGAACACCCACCTATATATTTAATTGGCTACATAGCCAATCAATCTTCCGACCCCTAAAGCGAACTATTGACTTTATGTAACACACTTAACCCCTCCCCACGCCCACCATACACTTCCATCACACTTCTCGTCACTCCACTTCACTCGTCATTTACTCATCANTTTTTACACCATCTGCTGGAGAAATACACGTTTTTAACTTTCAAGCTTAATGGCAGTAGTGAGTCCATGTTATTATCATTATTATTTTATGTTTGGACTGTGTCCATTGTCGACCACAAAACGAAATAAAACTCTCTCACACACAGAACTCAGCAAGACAAAAAGAAAAAAACACTTTTACGAAGCCACAGACAGATAATTAGGAAAAGCTGTTTCCTTGTCAATAGAAAATAAATATGTATATAATTAAAAAGACAAAGGGGCAGACGAGCATCTTAATATTACAAAACCGGATAGACAACAAAATCAAACGGAAATAAAAGGCAAAACGATAACGAAATCCAAAACACCACTCAAGTAAACAAAACTGTGAAAAACAATATCAGTGAACAAGCTGAATAATAAAGTTTCAAAAAACACATAAAAATAAGACAATAACAACAATGAAACGCAAGTCAGGAAAAAGTATTCCTAGTCGGATTATAAAACCAAATAGTTCAACACTATGAACAAAGCAGGAACCACAAAAATTATAAAGAAAATAATAGATAAACCAAAAAAAAGAACACAGAATGACAAAAAAATTTTAATACAAAAAAAATACAACAAGTCTTCGCAACGTTTCGGGGCCTGGAATCTGTCACCGTTTTCAGGCGAGACAATGGAAGAACAATCGCAGTAAACTTCCAACAATATCATTAAAAAAAATTTAATTCCTACACGATTTTCTGTCGGCGAACAAAATTTGGTTTAAATCCGTTGAACTGTTCCCGAGATATGACACATATTAAAATGGCCACCATTTTAAAAGTGTCCAGCTTGGACTAAAACTATAAAAATTAGGTGTCCTTACTAAGAACTATATCTGTACCGACTTAAGTGAAATTCGATCGTCGCATTTAAAATTTGAAATGAGGGACATACACTTTCACAGACACACACACAACACACACATATACACAGACAGGAAAGTTATCTCATAAGTATTTCTTTCCTTCGGAAAAAAATTTAAAAATTACCAAGGGAAATAATTACATACCTACTGCGAAAACAATTTGCATGTGTGTGAGTCCCTGAGCATTCGATTCTCATAAATATGGCAGAACATATCCAATCCCTCGTACGACGGTTTGCTGGTGACTGAACACCCACCTATATATTTAATTGGCTGCATAGCCAATCAATCTTCCGACCCCTAAAGCGAACTATTGACTTTATGTAACACACATAACCCCTCCCCACGCCCACCATACACTTCCATCACACTTCTCGTCACTCCACTTCACTCGTCATTTACTCACCANATAACCCCTCCCCACGCCCACCATACACTTCCATCACACTTCTCGTCACTCCACTTCACTCGTCATTTACTCACCATAATATGACCACTATCAACAGCCTCGTATGACACCAACCCATCGTGCGAATCTGCTCCCCCTCCCCAATAAATTAACTGGACATAGATCAACACCCTCACCATTTACTCTCCATAGCTCGTCCCCCCAAAAATTCATCTGCACTATCAACCAACCACGCGAATCTCCACCCTAACTCACTGTCCGAAGCGCAACCTCTCTCCACTACCTGTCGACACACAATCCCTTCCTCTCGCTCCAGCTAGTTTTCACCACTCTATTTACTCACTGCAGTTCGAGCGATTAGTCGGTTCCACTCCACTTTCGCTTCTTAGTTGCCAAACAACCTCTGATTACTCGCTAAAGTAAAACTCCCCTCTCCAACTACTACCATGCCATCCCCCCTTACTTTTCACGCACTACAATCAATGCAAATAACTCTATTTACTCACTATAGTTTGTCTCTTTCCATAACAATGCTATATTTAATTTACTATGTCGATAGCTCCAATATCCACTCACTATCCCTCGTACAATTGACTATTACTAGCTGGAAATAACAAAGAACCAAACCGACCAAACATACTAGCCAATAACTGGCTGAACCCAAAACTGAATTCACCCAATACTGCTATATCCCAAGACTGAAAATTCCCAAGACTAAAACCATCCAAGAATGGTACCACCCAAAATGTAACTCCACCTAAGACTGACTCAACGCAATACTGTTTCCTGCAGAGACTGACTCCACCCAAGACTGGCTTCTGCTGAGACCATTTACTGCAAAACTGGCTAGAACAATGGACAAGACGAACCAGCAAGACCAACCACCCATACCAACCACCTATACAAACAGATGATGAAGGCCAATCTCGAAAAAATGCACCTAATATGAATCTCGTTGCTACCCGTTCATACAAAAATTTTAGCCAACAACTGACTGCACCCAAGACCGATCCACCCATTGCTGACTTCATCCAATTCTGACTCCATCCAATTCTGACTCCATCCAATTCTGACTCCATCCAATTCTGACTCCATCCAATTCTGACTCCACCCAATACTGACTTCACCCAATGCTGACTCCACCCAATGCTCACTTCACCCAATGCTCACTTCACCCAATGCTCACTTCACCCAATGCTGACTCCACCCAATGCTGACTCCACCCAATGCTGACTCCACCCAATGCTGACTCCACCCAATGCTGACTCCACCCAATGCTGACTCCACCCAATGCTGACTCCACCCAATGCTGACTCCACCCAATGCTGACTCCACCCAATGCTGACTCCACCCAATGCTGACTCCACCCAATGCTGACTCCACCCAATGCTGACTCCACCCAATGCTGACTCCACCCAATGCTGACTCCACCCAATGCTGACTCCACCCAATGCTGCTACACCCAAGACTGACTACACATAAGGCTGATTACACCTAAGGCTGACTCCACCCAAGACTTACCCTTGCCAAGAGAAATTCTGCCAAAATTACTAGAAGATTTAACAAGATCATCCATCTGTAACAACAGACGATGGCGACTAATCTCGAAAAAGTCTCCTTATAAGAATATCGTACCTAACATATTAGCATCAAACTTGGCAAAATCGTCGCAAAACTTCGCAAATCTTCGCAAATATTTTTAAATCTTCGCAGTATATTTGCAAATATCTAATAAACTAAGAAAAATGTCGCAAATCATTACAAAAATTATCCCTCAAAACTGACCAAAGGGCCATACCAGCTGCCCAGACCAAACCAAAGAGCCATACCAGCCACCTAAACCAACTGACCGACCAGACTGCCCAACCATACCAACTGACCATTACTAGCTGGCCATACCAGATGACCATACCAACCATAAATGCAAACCAACAAACCAGACCAGCCAAAAACACCGATCAACCATAATGGCCAACGACTGTATCCAACCAAGACCAACTCCTATGAAGAATGACTCCACTCAAGACGAGCTCCATTCAAAACTGCTTTCTACTGAGACCATCTCCTTCCAATTTGACTAGATCAGTTAGCAAAAACTTCTAAATATATTAGCAAATCTTCGGAAATCTTCACAAATTCGCAAATTTTCGGATAAACTCCATGAATGATCTGACTCACAAATGACCATACACAAGGGTCACACCAACCATACCAACTATTCATATTAGCCAACAACTGACTCCACCAAATACTGACTCTCTACATGACTGACTCCACCCTAGAATAACTCCACCAGAGACAAGCCCCACCCGAGAATGACACCACCCAAGACATGCTCCTGCTGGGACTAACTCCTGCCAAACAGCCTAGAACAATGAATAAGTCCAACCAGTGAGACCAACCAGCAAGATCAACCCACAATAGCAATCATCCATGCCAACAGACTATGACGTCCAGTCTCAAAACAAGTCATCTAATTCCTATGCTCATACCTAACCTTTTCATGGATCGCAAAAATTTCGCAAAATATCCATAAAATATTTCACCTAACACAATCATGCAACTAATCGAGAAGGGAGTATCAAAATTGGGAGAGATGCTTCGCAAGTCACGCCGCGACTCAATGTGCGAGCTCTTTAACATCTCTCAAAATATGTAGCTAACAATGCCGCAAACTTTGATGAGAGCTACGAAATATTCCCAGAAGCCTGTCGCGAGTCACATCATACGCAGTGTGTGTCGAGGCTCGGATGGAGGATGAATGAAAATGTTTTCCCCCCAAAAAAATTCATGAGATCTTATGGGTGAAGACAGTGACACCTCCATCCCAGCTTCATTGGAGATGGAGCAGAGGTCTCATGCTTGTTCGTATCATTGGTTGATCTCATTCATTGTTCTAGACCAGTGGAACTCAGACTTTTTTTACGGGGCCATATTAAGAAAAACTGAGACCTCCGCGGGCCGCACTTACGACACTTGACATAATAATATTTGTGAACTAAAAGTAGGTAGGTAATTCAATGACATTTAAAATTCAGAGTGTCGTGTATCGTCTTGCAAGTCGTTTGTTTATTCGTTCGATACGGTGATGGCGGGCGGAGGTAGTACATAAAAAATATTTACAGAAGTCGCCTGACTGATAAAATAATGACAAATATAGTCTAGTTCTTAGTTTTTGATCAGTGACTTTAACTTTAAATAAAGTCGTATTATGTATTGCTTTTTTATTTCTGTAACAGACACCCAAAAAATAAGAATTTAGTAACTTGTATCTACTGAAGCCGACGAGCACAATCTACAAAGAATGGGCCTGTGGGCCGCAGTTAGATTACCCCTGTTCTAGACCATTTGGCAGGTGTTGGTCACGACAGGAGCCTGTCTTGGGTAGTGTCATCATTGGGTGGAGCTAGTTTAGTGTGGAGTCAGTCGTTGGCTAATATGGATAGTTGGTATGATCCTTTGTTATAGCAAGCTAGTAATGGTTAGTNACGGTGATGGCGGGCGGAGGTAGTACATAAAAAATATTTACAGAAGTCGCCTGACTGATAAAATAATGACAAATATCGTCTAGTTCTTAGTTTTTGATCAGTGACTTTAACTTTAAATAAAGTCGTATTATGTATTGCTTTTTTATTTCTGTAACAGACACCCAAAAAATAAGAATTTAGTAACTTGTACCTACTGAAGCCGACGAGCACAGTCTACAAAGAATGGGCCTGTGGGCCGCAGTTAGATTACCCCTGTTCTAGACCATTTGGCAGGTGTTGGTCACGACAGGAGCCTGTCTTGGGTAGTGTCATCATTGGGTGGAGCTAGTCNGGTCACGACAGGAGCCTGTCTTGGGTAGTGTCATCATTGGGTGGAGCTAGTCTAGTGTGGAGTCAGTCGTTGGCTAATATGGATAGTTGGTATGATCCTTTGTTATAGCAAGCTAGTAATGGTTAGTCATATGGTTTGAGTCCATCACGAGAGGTGGTGGTGATGGTGTGTTGGGAGCCATCAACATTGTCAATTAAATATAGCAGTGTTGTAGAAGGGGACGAAATATAGTGAGAAAATAGAGCTGGCTGAATTGATTTTAGTGCTAGGAAGGGAGGGATTGGGCAGGGCATGGTAGTAGTCGGGGTGGGGAGTTGAACTTTATTGAGTAATCAGATAAAGTAAGGCAACTGATTGTGAGTGTGGTAAGGAACCAACTAATAGCTCGAACTATAGTGAGTAAATGGAGTTGTGAAAACTAGCTGGAATGAGAGAAAGGGGTTGAGTGTCGATGGGTAGATGGGAGGGTTTGGAGTTCGGTTAGTGTGGTAGGGGGGGTTAAGAGTTGTGGGGTTGATTGATGGCATTGGTGATTGGTTGCGGTGAGTATATGTTGAGGGCGTTTAGCTATGGTGAGTTTATTTGTGGGGGTAGTGTATCGGGCAGAGAGTTGGTGGCATGCATGGATGTTGATTGGGGGTCGATCTATGGTGAGCAAATTTAGAGGGAAGTGGAGCGATGAGTGGTTAGATGGGTGGTGGATGGGGGATGGGACAGGTTATGCATGTTACTTAAAGTCAATAAGGTTCTTTGGGTGTCGAAATAATGATTGGCTACATAGCTAATGAAATACAGCGGAGAGCCAAAAAACTGGTACAGGCGTGCGTATGCAAATAACAGAAGTATGGGACCAATCAGAGTAACGCGATGCAGTCAGCAGTGCCTATATAAGACGACAAGCATCTGGCAAAGTTGCTAGATCGATTACTGCACCTACAATGGCAAGTNAAGGTTCTTTGGGTGTCGAAATAATGATTGGCTACATAGCTAATGAAATACAGCGGAGAGCCAAAAAACTGGTACAAGCGTGCGTATGCAAATAACAGAAGTATGGGACCAATCAGAGTAACGCGATGCGGTCAGCAGTGCCTATATAAGACGACAAGCATCTGGCAAAGTTGCTAGATCGATTACTGCAGCTACAATGGCAAGTTATCAAGATGTAAGTGAGTTTGAACGTGGTGTTATAGTCGGCGCACGAGAAATGGGACATAGCATCTTCGAGGTAGTGATACAATTAGAATTTTCGCGTAAGGCCATTTCACGAATGTACTGTGAATATCGGGAATCCGGTAAAACATCAAATCTTCGACATCGCTGAGGCCAGAAAAAGATCGTGAACGAACGGGACAAACGATGACTAACGAGAATCGTTAAATGTGACAGACATGCAGCCCTTTCTCAAATTGGCGCATATTTCAATACTGGGGCATCAACAAGTGCCAGCATGCGAACTATTCAATCGACCATCATTGATATGGGCTTTCGGAGCCGAATGCCCACTCGTGTACCGTTGTTGACTGCACGAAACAAAGCTTTACGCCACGCCTGGGCCCGCCAAAACCACCATTGGACTGTTGATGACTGGAAACACGTTGCTTGGTCTAACGAGTCTCGTTTCCAATTGTATCGGGCGGATGAACGTGTACGGGTATGCAGACATCCTCATGAATCCATGAACCCTACATCTCAACAGGAGACTGTTCAAGCTGGTGGAGGCTCTTGTCATGATATGGGGCGTGTGCAGTTGGCATGAAATGGGACAGGTGACAGATACATTAATCCTGTCCGATCGCCTGCACCCATCCATGTTCATTGTGCATTCCGACAAACGTGGACAATTCCAGCAGGACAATGCGACACCCTAAATGTCGAGAGTTGCTACCGAGTGGCTCCAGGAACACTCTTCTGATTTTAGACATTTCCATTGACTACCTAAAATACCAGACATGAACATTATTGAGCATATCTGGGATGCCTTGCAACGTGCTGTTCAGAAGAGATCTCCACCGCCTCGCACTCCTATGTATTTGTGGACTGCCCTGCAGGATTCATGGTGTGAAATGCCTCCTGCATACCTTCAGACATTAGTCGAGTCCAAGCCACGTTGTCTTGTGGCACTTCTGCGTGCTCGTGGGGGCCGTACACGATATTAGAGAGGTGTACCAGTTTTTTTGGCTCTTCAGTGTTAATTCGTCCATATTCGTGGAGGGTTCATTCGTCTGCTGATCATCATATCAGGGATAGGCTGTGCCCTGACATCATTATGAGAACCGAACCCTTCGGTTCCCACACATTCAACTTGGTTTTTAGTATTAGGTATTTAATATTTCCCAAAAATATTTTTTAGATTTTTTGGCGAATTTTGTCGATTTTTTTAGTTTAAAGTCACTGGGGTCAATGTCAAGGTCACTCACATCCAACATGGTAGTTGAGGCTATTACTGCGATATTATTTCATTTTTTTCAGTTTTTCCTGAATATTTGTTACTGGGAGGGTTTGGTGAGGAGTGGGGAATGTTCGTTCGGGTTGTGGAGCGAGCGGGAGGGGAAGGTGGGTGTGACATTGTGAACATCACATTCATGATTGTTAGCGCAGAACAGCGTCTGTGTGTGGGCGCGAGGTCCTAAGGTATTATGTTTTTGTTTGATTGGTAAGTGTGGCAAGTGCCGGGTGCGCGATTCCCATTACATTCTTGAGTCGGGTTGCGAGGCATGAGAGGGCGCAGCGGAGCTGTGAAGGGAGAGAGTTGAGTTGTGCAGGGTATAGATGGTTGAGTCGCAGAACACGGAGAAGGTTAGGCAAGTTGAGCCGACAGGCAGCCCCAACCACGCGCGGTGTATGGGACAGTCATTCTTGTGATTGAAAATGTCTACTGCTTGTTTCGTCAGCCAGCTAGCCTTGTCGAAGTATAGGAGAACTTGTGAAACAGCGATATATAGTGTAACGCTCTTGAGTGAAGACGCACGCAAAGGTGCTGTGAGTAAAGCTTCCGGCGAGTACGAACGGTAAATAAACACTTATTTTGTGTCATAAATTAATACTTTTGATGGCCTGTGTAGCAAGTTTACCGTGCATTGGAGAACTGTTGGTTATTTTACATTTCGACATTAATTTTGAACTTAAAGAGTTCCGTACACTCTAAATTGCTGCTATTAGTATGCTAATAAAATATTCAGTATGTTAGCGGGAATTTATTGGCGCACGTATCTAAATACACTGCACAATAACTTGTCAAATACATCGGTAGTGGGTATAATCTTAATGATAAAGCGACTGTCGTGGCATCGTATGATGCTATCAGTTGAGACATCAAATATTATGAGACAGTTTAAACATTTTTCGTTCGGTAGTTAGAGGTTCGGGATTTATATTTGGTTGATATGGTGTTAATTACGGTTGTNTTGTGTGGGCGCGAGGTCCTAAGGTATTATGTTTTTGTTTGATTGGTAAGTGTGGCAAGTGCCGGGTGCGCGATTCCCATTACATTCTTGAGTCGGGTTGCGAGGCATGAGAGGGCGCAGCGGAGCTGTGAAGGGAGAGAGTTGAGTTGTGCAGGGTATAGATGGTTGAGTCGCAGAACACGGAGAAGGTTAGGCAAGTTGAGCCGACAGGCAGCCCCAACCACGCGCGGTGTATGGGACAGTCATTCTTGTGATTGAAAATGTCTACTGCTTGTTTCGTCAGCCAGCTAGCCTTGTCGAAGTATAGGAGAACTTGTGAAACAGCGATATATAGTGTAACGCTCTTGAGTGAAGACGCACGCAAAGGTGCTGTGAGTAAAGCTTCCGGCGAGTACGAACGGNGATATATAGTGTAACGCTCTTGAGTGAAGACGCACGCAAAGGTGCTGTGAGTAAAGCTTCCGGCGAGTACGAACGGGAAATAAACATTTATTTTGTGTCATAAATTAATACTTTTGATGGCCTGTGTAGCAAGTTTACCGTGCATTGGAGAACTGTTGGTTATTTTACATTTCGACATTAATTTTGAACTTAAAGAGTTCCGTACACTCTAAATTGCTGCTATTAGTATGCTAATAAAATATTCAGTATGTTAGCGGAAATTTATTGGCGCACGTATCTAAATACACTGCACAATAACTTGTCAAATACATCGGTAGTGGGTATAATCTTAATGATAAAGCGACTGTCGTGACATCGTATGATGCTATCAGTTGAGACATCAAATATTATGAGATAGTTTAAACATTTTTCGTTCGGTAGTTAGAGGTTCGGGATTTATATTTGGTTGATATGGTGTTAATTACGGTTGTNTAGTTTAAACATTTTTCGTTCGGTAGTTAGAGGTTCGGGATTTATATTTGGTTGATATGGTGTTAATTACGGTTGTGTGGTAGGGAATGCTGGTCGGTAAATTTAATTAATGTAATGTGTTAGGAGTGAGGGTCCTCTTTCTAGCAAATGAAACATTGCCTTAAGAGGCTGTAGAAAATGAATTAATAATGAAAAAAAAAATTTTTTACATTGTGGTAAAGTTATGTCATGTATATAATGGTGAGATTATGCATAACCTTGTCGCTGTCAGATTACATGAAGTGATATTTTAAAGATACATTCTAAATCCTGCAGTGCTCGTTCTCTGCAACCACAACCATGAACCTCTACGCACGCACCACCGTCTCCACATCCACATCCACATCCTCATCCACATCCACCTCCACATCCACATTCTTTGCAGGATATAAAAAGAGTAGATCTAAATTGCATTCAGGTCATTCAGCAGGACATTCGTCTTCCTTAAAAAGTTGGCGTGAGAGAAACAAATATGGCTCGCGAATCGCGACATGGTCCCCTGCTGCCAAACACAATTCGGTGTATTAATGCAGGGCCTTTAAATTGTGGCAAAACATGTGTGATGTTAATTTTGTTGGAGGAACCGAATGGGTTAATGTTTTAACAATATGTACTTATAATCTAAATCCCTAAAGAAACTAAAGTACCGATGCCTGGTATATGTACTATGAGCTGTAGATGGTTTGGGATTTTTCCGATGCAGCGATAATGACATGTCTGTACCACCAGGTGAAGTTTTGCCGAATTCTATGTTTATTTTTTATGTTGCATGTGGGAAGCAGAAAATCATACGAAAATATTTTGTATGGGTAGACATGCTGCAGTGTTCTATCAGTATTAAATATTGTTTTGATTACAGGGTTATTTGTGGCATTTTAAATACTTCCTGACTGACTGTATGGTTGATNGCTGCAGTGTTCTATCAGTATTAAATATTGTTTTGATTACAGGGTTATTTGTGGCATTTTAAATACTTCCTGACTGAATGTATGGTTGATACTGTTAGTGTGATTGTATAGTAGGCATAGCTACTATGTTGATACGGTACAGTATGACCACATGATCGGTTTGTTTGGTAAAATGTCAAGAATTTGGATTTTAAGGTGTGGGCAGAATGTTTTAATGACGTGGTTAGTTCGTGTGAGTGGAATAGTTTGATGGAGTGTTTAGTTAGTGCGAGGGAGTTTGAGTGCTTGGCTAGTATGGTTGGTTAGTATGATAAGATGGCATGGTAAGTTTGTATAGTATCTGTGAACTAAGTATGTATGGGTGTCGTAGAATATTTAATTGGGTTGAATGTATATAATGACAGCATTGATTGAATTTATTATTGGAATATTTAATTGGTTGGACAGATGGGTGTATGTAAAACTGGTGAGGTTAGATGAAATGGCAGTCGATACAGTGGTCAATATGTTTGACTGTTATGATCGATCAGTATGACTGAAATCGGTGTTTGATATGGTCATTATAATTTATAGCATTACTGAGGTATGCTTGGGTTACAGCAGATGTTACATTTTGTATGGATGCGACTTTTCCGGTATTAGTGCATAATCTTGGCTTCACATTGATATGGTTGGTATGGTTTGTGGTATGGTGTTTGCTGTGGTTGGCAGATATATTCAGATGCCATGTTCGGAAGCTACTGTTATGGTGAAAGTTATGACCTGTGAGGTACTCAGTACAACTGGGGAAGAGTGAAGAGATTTGGGCAGATCTTATCATCGAGATCTTGAGAGCAGTACCACTGGGATTATAAATATAATTATTTGGTATGATGGAGTTATAGTACCCGGTAGGTTTTGTCGGTGAATTTATTGGAATGGATGGCTGGTATCTCCGAATTGTTTGTTGATTGATATGGTTCTTTCGTTTGCTAGGGCGACAGTACCTACTATGTTTTGGTCGGTGTGGTTAATGGTATGGATGGTTGGTATAATCGGCTGGTTTAATGGTGTTTATATATTTGGCATGGTCTGTGGCTATATTGTTAGTATTGTTTGTAGGTTGGTATGAGCAGTATGAAATAAGTTATTATGGTATCGTAAAGTGTTATGCTTATAATGTGTGTGTGGTGTGACTGAAGTATGCTAGGTTATGTTTGTACAGTACTGCTGATCAGTAGGGTTATTGGTATTTATGTTTGTTATGCTGGAGTTATGGTTGTCAGCATGGTTATTGGTATAGATGCTTTGTATAATCAGCTGGTTTGTTTGTCTTATGTGTTGTTTGTTATGTTTGGTTGACATTGTCTTGAAGTTTTGGCAGGTGTCTACTGGTAATGATGTTATGGCAGATATGTTACAGTTATAATTTTTTTATATATAATTGTTGGTGTGGTCAGTATGGTATGTTGGGTGGTATGTTGCTAAGTATGTATTTCTGGTGTCGGTCGGGAGAGCAGATAGTATGGATAATAATTATTTTTTGTTAAGGCCTGTGTGGTCCGAATAGTTGAGGTATACTTGAGTTATAGTGGGTGGTGAGTTTAGGCAGTGTCGATCGGTAGAGTAAATTGGAATGGTTATTAGATTCAGGACTGCTCTCAACTGTATAGTTGCTTGGTACACTCGAGCTATGTTGGATTCTATGATTGGTGTGTGTTGTGTGGGATGTCCAAGTATTACTTAGGTTATAGGAGATGCGTTGGTTGGTAGGAAGTTTGTGTTATGTGTTGGTCTGGGCTGTAATGTTTCTTGGTACACTTGGGTTACAATGCCTGGTATGGTAGGAATGTTGGGTGGTATGGTTTCCGGTATATCATCTGGTGATTGAAGTATATGTCAAATCGTATGGTCTGTATGTATGTGTTGGTGAATCCTATACTGCTAAGGCATGCTTGAGTTAAAACAGATGGCAAAGGTGGTGAGTGTATTTGGCTGGTGTCAGTTGGTGTGGTGGAGGGTATGGGTAAGAGTTATAATTTTTTTGGTAATGCCTATGTGGACTGAATTGCTAAGGTATGATTGAGTTATAGTAGGTGGCATGTGTTGTGAATATACANGTATGGGTAAGAGTTATAATTTTTTTGGTAATGCCTATGTGGACTGAATTGCTAAGGTATGATTGAGTTATAGTAGGGGGCATGTGTTGTGAATATACATGGTGTTGGTCGATAGAGCACATCAATGGGTGTTGGGTTAGGGGCTGGTCTCAACTGTATAGTTACTTGGTAAACACAAGCTATGTTGGATGGTATGATTGGTGTGTTGGGTAGCATGGTTCATTAGTATGACTAAGTTTTTCTTGGGTTATAGGAGATAATATGGTTGATCGGCCTAGTTTTAATCGGCAATGAAAGTTTCACAGATGGTGGGGATGTTTGTGTTATGAGCTTATCTGGACTGTAGAGTTGCTTGGCATGCTTGGATTATGATGGATGGTATGGTTGGTATGTTGGGTGGTGTGGTTTCCAGTATCTCTGACTGTTGATTGATGATATACACCAAATAGTTATGACTGTATGTGTGTGTTGGTGAGTCCTGTAATATTAGGGCATGCTTGGGATAAAGTGGACGGTATGGGTGGTCATTGTATTTGGTTGGTTGTAGTTGGTATGGGAAGAGGTTTATTTTGTTACAGTGTTTGAAATGGCTTTGTATGGAATGGATTGAATGTTAGCTTGGTATAGTAGTTGTATTTTTTATTATTATTTCAAAGCATGGTGACTAGTATATTTTGGCTGGTGTCGACTGGTAGAGCAGAAGGTAAGTATGGGCTGTAGGTATGATAGTGTTATGGGTTGGTCTACCCTTTATGGTTGCTTGGTGCACTTGAGTTGCGGTGAATTACAGATGGTGTGTTGGGTGGTATAAGTGTTTAGTATATTACAGAGCCTGGTTGATTATTATGATGTAGTTTTTCTTGGGTTATAAGAGATGATATGGTTTGTTGGCCTGGTTTCAGTCTGCAATGATAGTCTGACAGATGATAGGAATGTTTGTGTTATGGGATGGTATGGACTATATAGTTGTTTGGTACACTTGAGTTATGGTGGTGGTACATTTAATGATATGGTGCCTCCATGTGGGTATGTAAGCAGCTGGATTCCAGTTATGAAGCTTAGTTTGACAGTGGCAGTCGTGAAAGACACTTCGCCTCATCTCGTGAAAGCAATTGGATTGTGTTATGGAAACAATTGTCACTGTTCTATCAACATCTGAGGATGGCCCGGTTCCATCGAGTTCTTCATATGGGACACCATCAGCAGCACCATCATCGACTTCTTCAAGCATGGCACCGACAATGTCATCGTCTTCTTCAGGCGTTACACTGACAGCACCATCGACTTCATCGAATGGGACACTTTCAGTAGTGCTGCCATCGATGACTTCGTCAGGGATTCGTTGCTACTATTGTCACAAGATATTTGTCCACAGCCAAAATGCAAAGAAGCATGAAAGGACTACTTGTGCAAAGGGCCCTTCCTGTGCTATGCAATGATGTGTCAAGTGCAAGCATATATTGGAACATGGTGATAGGCTGAAGAGACATATCAATAATTGTAAAGGCAGTTTTTCAGAAGCTACGAAACGACCTGTACTACCTGTTGACGAAAACACATCAAAATAATTTTACTTGAAACAGTCAGCATTCAAGGGTACTTTAAAATATTATGTGATTGGAAATAAGTTTGTCGGTACAAAAGACATATGTAAGTACCTGGACAACATTAAGCNCCTTTAAAATATTATGTGATTGGAAATAAGTTTGTCGGTACAAAAGACATATGTAAGTACCTGGACAACATTAAGCAAAGGATAATCAATCAATTAACAGAAGATGTTGAAGAAGGTCCCATAAAATATGTTTGCCTGGAGTGTACATACGAAAAGCCTCAAGCTCTGGATGAAGAAATCAGTCACTGAGCATTCAAGACTGTGAATCAAGCATTGAACAATATTGATAACATTTCAGAGTTAGAGGCCTTGAAAGGAAAACTTTGCAATAAAAAATAAGAATATATGGCCAAGGGTTCTGAAAAGTGGGCATGTTGCTGGAAAGACTCTACATGAATGGTATGGAGAATGTAAATATGTTTTGTTTATGTTTGTAGTGGGGAGTATGTAAATATATATGTTTTCAATGAATAAACAAAAGTGTTTTATTTCTCGTTGGTGGTGTATCCTGGATACTTTCCTGATATAGGGAATATGATAGCCTTAGTTTTAAGTGCTGCCATTACATTTCGATACTGTAAGTGTACATGATAATAAATAAATGGAATGATGTTGGTAACATAATATTTGAAAGTTAGGCCTACAAAGAAAATATTTCATTACTATCACTAGATGCACACAATCAATGATATGGTGGTGAAGGTAAATTATGAAATGAAGCACACAATATACGAGAGTGGATTAATATTGCAATACATTCCCAGCAAGATGAATGCAACAGGTTTGGATGTATGATTTTTAAAGTGGTAGAAATTNGATTAATATTGCAATACATTCCCAGCAAGATGAATGCAACAGGTTTGGATGTATGATTTTTAAAGTGGTAGAAATTGTACTCTTATACTTGAAGGGGGGACTAATGTCGTGCTATGCCTTTACGCACCTGATGCAATGCAGTACATGGTGAAGAGAGGTCCTACATTAGGTATACACCACTTGCCTATAAAAAACCACAGTTATTTTTAAGTAAACACAAATGACCAACTAATTGGACGATTCCNGGTATACACCACTTGCCTATAAAAAACCACAGTTATTTTTAAGTAAACACAAATGACCAACTAATTGGACGATTCCAATGGTCAGAGGTACAATTTTATAATGAAAAAAATAGAAAGAATGAGAGTAAATGAAAGAGAGTTTACTAAGAAAAAAATTAAATCCAAGATGGTGGGGTAGAGCGAAAGCAACTAACGTAGAATGATAGCGCATGAAGAAAAGGTGTTGACACCATGTCTAGTGGCTTAGACAAGTGAAATCCCATGATGGCAGGGTGGAGCGAAGGCAAGTAAGGTGCAATCTTAGAACATAAGTTATTGGAAACAAGGAGACAATGCTATGTAAAATGGTGGTAGTACCATAATCCAAGATGGCAGTCAAGGTGGCAAGAAATAGCACGAGGAAATGAAAAGCAAGATGGTGATCATGGAATAACAGAGCATTAGTAATTGGGAAACAAGATGGTTCTGATTACATGGAATGACAGAGCATGAAAATCGGTGTTGTCGGCAGCTAGTCTGGTGGCTTAGACAAATTAAATCAAAGATGGTAGGATGGAGCGAAGGTGACTAAAGTACAATGCGAGAGCACAAGAAAATAGGAATGAAATGATAGAGTACGGTAAAATTATTTCTAGGATAATGATTTTAGATGGCGGCCAGAAATGAGATGGCAGACAATATGGTGGACAAGATGGTGCTTCAAGATGGCAGTGAGAAATAATATGGTGGTCCGAAACAATATGGCGGCGACAACATCGTAGGTAATGGATCCAGATTCGGATCTGGACCTCGGGACCTTTGCAGGAAAAATGGGGTCATTTTGAGGTAAAATGGGTCTTTTTGAGGGATAAAAGCTAGCCCTCTGAATTGGTTTGAACGGGGTTTTGGAAAAGGGGGGGGGGTTATTTTTGCACTTGGAAGGCTCAGTGCTTTTTGAGGAAAAAATTCATTTTGAGGGAAATTCTAAGAATTTTGAGGGTTTCTGATAGGGAAAAGGGAAATTTTGAGAGAAAAACGGGGAAAAACAAGATTGCGGACCCGTATTTGCGGATCCGGACCATGGACCTTGTTCCAGAACCTGCTAAATTCTACTACTAAAAGGTGTATGTAATCAGACAAAAATTCGCGCACGAACCTCACTAATTATCTAAGAAACCTCGTGTTATTAATAAAATTACAAATATTTTATTTCATTCCTTCTCCAGAATTATTATTCTAAAACTCGCGTTTTACCTTTAATGTATACATTGAGGCGACAAAAGTCATGGGATGCCTCGTAATATCGTGTCGGNTTCAGTTGGACAAAAGGACCCAGTCCATTCCATGTAAAAACAGCCCACACCATTATGGAGCCACCACCAGTTTGCACAATTCCTTGTTGACAACTTGGTTCCATGGATTCGTGGGGTCTGCGCCACACTCGAACCCTACAATCAGCTCTTACCAACTGAAATCGGGACTCATCTGACCAAGCCACGGTTTTCCAGTCGTCTAGGGTCCAACCGATATGGTCACGAGCCCAGGAGAGGCACTGCAGGCGATATCGTGCTGTTAGTAAATGCACTCGAGTCGGTCTTCTGCTGGCATAGCCTAGTACAGCCAAAGTTCGCCGCACTGTCCTAACGGACGCGTCCGTCGTACGTCCCACATTGATTCCCGCGGTTATTTCACGCAGTGTTGCTTGTCTGTTAACACTGACTATTCTGCGCACACGTTGTTTGTCTCGGTCATTAAGTGCAGGCGGTCGACCACTGCGTTGTCCATAGTGGGAGGATATGCCTGAAATTAGGTATTCTCTGCACACTCTTGACACTGTGGATCTCGGAATGTTGAATTCCCTAACCATTTCGNCCGTAGATCTCGGAATGTTGAATTCCCTAACCATTTCCGAAATGGAATGTCCAATGCGTTTAGCTCCAACTGCCATTCCGCGTTCGAAGTCTGTTAATTCCCGTCGTGCGGCCGTAATCACGTCAGAAACATTTTCACATGAATGACTTGACTAAAAATGAAAGCCCAACCAATGCACTGCCCATTTATACATTTTGTACGCGATACTACTGTCATCTGTATATTTGCATATTGCTATCCCGTGACTTTTGTCACCTCTGTGTATTCCTCCCATCCCAGAGTGAATACAGCAGATATTTCTAAGTCCGATAGAAAAATTATTTTTTAATAGTTTCGGGTGTTGAACTGACGGATCCACGACGTGCCTAACTGATGGATAATGCTTAAATGTATATATTAGGCGCACATAACACAGAAATTCACTTTTAATGTTCGTTAGAAATGTTCCGAAACTCGTGCCATTACTTTAATTCCAAATCACTTATTTCATACTAGATCCAGGAATATTCTTCTGAAACTTCTTTTTTTAATCTTCATTATATATTCCTGAAACATTATCCCATCATTGGGTAAAAATAGCTGATTTTTTTTTCAATTCCGATAGAAAAATTATATTTTAATTGTTTTGCATCTCGAGCTGGATGCACTATATCTTGCCTAAACGATGGATATTGCTTAAATGTGCATATTAGGAGCGTATAAACGAAAACAGAAAGAAATCACCTATAAAATTCGTTAAATATTATCCAATTCACATGTCGGTATTCGAACTGTGGACACTATATCATCCTATATCATATTTATTCTTCGTCCAAAATTTGTCTCACAACCAACATTTTATGTTTCATACAGCATACATTTATACCGAATTTATTCCAGCGATTTTTAATGAAGTGCCACTTAGGTACTTCTTCCATGGAAAAGAGTAGTGTGCTTTTAGAATATTCGGGGACACAGGGTAAAAAAGACATTCACCATGACGTCACAACATGATCGCCCAAGACATTTGAAGGTACTCTGCGCGCAGTCGCCGGCCGCGCCTTTTGTCATCATGGCTGGTGGCTCCGTTTCTGAACCCTAAATCCTGTGTTTCATTCCCATTTTCGTGTATTTTTTATACTTAAACACATTGAAAAAATATTCTACCATCACTAGGAAAACATTGTCCGATTTTTCTAAGACAAAGAGAAAATTAAAATATTTTGATGGTTTCCAGCTTCGAAATTTGGTCCCTACGCCATGCCATGCCTAACAATTACATATTGCTTTAAAATTTGCACGAATTATGCAAACATGCTAATGTACGATCTGCACAAATAAGCTTCGAAAACTTGCGCTATTAATCGATTTGCTAACCTCATATTTCATCCCGACTTCAAAATAATTCCTTTAAAAGTTAAATTTCGTTTTTTATATACCTAACTGAAACATGCTCCCTTCACTGGGTTAAAACAGCAGATTTTTCCTAAGTCCAAGAGAAAATTAAAATATATGTTTTTGTTTCAGGTTCAGCAGTCAGAACACTACGACATGCCTAACCGATGGATATTTCTTAAATATTTATATCGGGTGTACGTAATTAGTCAGAAATTAGCGCGCGAACCTCGCTAATAAGCTTCGAAAATTCGGACCATTAATAAAATATTTATATATAACATGAGGTTGGACTTAAGTGTTCGTAAAAAAAGATTGTAATGTAAATAATAACACTCAGACTGAGTGTGAATTATACCTTGGAGAATAGACACGATCGTCCGACCTATCTGCGTTCCATGATTGATAATATTGACGATATAAATTAAATTCGTGTGATGTTCGCAGTTTGAATAACGACGAGAGTTTCTGAATTATTATTTTCTAGATATATACTAGTGGTTTCAGAATGTGCATTTTTTCATACGAACATGCTATACTCTATATAAAAACTTTAATTCACAGTGGTGTTGATAACTGTGTAATATCTGGGGGCCTCTTTTCGTGAGAAATGTGGATTTTCTTAGAGTGCGAATATGGTAGGTGGGTTTTCTCAGTGTGCTACCATGCCTTTCAATTAACATAAATATGCTGGCTTTCTCTTCATCTAGTTTTTGTTTATCTTAGGTGTTTTCTCCCGAAACTCGTCAGAGTAAAACCTCCTTTTGACTGCAGTGATCTCATATGTCGGAAAAAACTTACGGGGATGCCTGGTTTTTCTCAGTGCTAAATCGAGAACAGTAATTTTCCCACAATTTTTTCACCCAAAATATCTAGGCCCGAGTTAGTTCACTGAACGGAGGGTTGCAAGGAACTGGACGTTTGCAAAAAAACCAGGAAATATTTTTTTTTTCTTCACATTCCAGTTACTTCCCAAGTGAGCTGTACTGATAAGAATTGGTACTGGCCGGATNGACAGAGTAAAACCTCCTTTTGACTGCAGTGATCTCATATGTCGGAAAAACTTACGGGGATGCCTGGTTTTTCTCAGTGCTAAATCGAGAACAGTAATTTTCCCACAATTTTTTCACCCAAAATATCTAGGCCCGAGTTAGTTCACTGAACGGAGGGTTGCAAGGAACTGGACGTTTGCAAAAAAAACCAAGAAATATTTTTTTTTTCTTCACATTCCAGTTACTTCCCAAGTGAGCTGTACTGATAATAATTGGTACTGGCCGGATTTATTTCGTGGTGAGCATCCCCTACTAACTCCAAAGAGTTTTTAGGGACGCTCAGAGATTGGGATGTATTGTAGTTCCTTGGCTGTTCAGCCCTGCCTTTTTCTGATATATGTGCGGAATAATAATTGATGGAAAAATGCCTTACCTGCTTGCCTTCATTTAAAGTCTCGTTTTGAGTCTCTCTGGAATGATGTGCATCTGGTTTTACACAAAATAATTTTTGAAAGTAAATATGAAGGGGTGGAAAGATGGCTTAATTGTTTGTCTTTTTTCTTAATTGGTAGTGAATAATGCAAGAATTAGAAATCTTCCAGGTATGCAAGATCATGTTCCTGCTGGGACAGTAGGTGAGGCGTATCCTTAGAGAAATATTATTTGGTACGATATATGGGACGAGGTTACACCTCATAAAAATTGGGGTGTTCGAATAAAAAACTTCCCCTAGAGGAATGCATTTCTGTATATTATAAGCACTGCCACAAAAAAATTATACTGTGTTGTTTGAGTAAAAAAACTCTCTAAAGAATTCAATTGTTACATAATATAAAATACGATGTTCTGCACGCATAATTGAAGTGTTTAAATAGAAAAATATTCACACATAAAGGGAAGTTCAGAGAGTTTATGTATCCCAGTTATACTTATTATGGATGATATTTGGACTGTGGCTATCAGTGAGTGTGAGATGAGGTGTTGATGGAGCTGTATCGAAATGACATGGTGTAGGAAAATAAATTATCATTGAAACCTGGTGGTCAATGGCTACATGCACAGTTTATCTCTCATATGAACAAATCGGATCGAGCTTCCTGGGCATCGAACCCAGTTTTTCATGGTAAGAGGCAAGTAGTCTAACCACTGCACGAAAGCAGGTTTAAAATATATGGTCCTGCATGGGATTGTTGATCATTACTGTCAGACCAATACATCTAGTGAAAACGCAAATGTATGTCATCTTAATTTAATTTATGTTTTATCTGTTCTGACAGTTATGAGCTCGCATAATGGTAACCCATATTCCTTTTTCGAGTGGACCCAACACTGCATAGCATATTGCTGGAACAGTTTAAGGACATGGTATAAAATAAATAAAACACAAAAGTATGTAATAAAAATATTATTTTCCACATATTCCATACATCAGATATTTGCATTTCTCAAATGCTTACTGCTTGTGCGATTTTAGTCTCGTCTGTACACAGCACTGTTGAAGGAGGTATCGATACTAACACATGGTGTTTTCAAGAAGGGGAAAGAAGATTGCCTTTCCAGGAACTGATGTGATTTCTCTTTTCCAATGTCTAGATACTGCAGGTAGATGGAAAGCTTTCTGTGATCATAGGTTTCAAGCACACAGGTGTTTGCCACTGCATGTCATATGATGCACTGTACCACGCTGCTACAGATCCATTCTTCACTAAAAATATGCATGTCAAAATCGGTTAGTAGCTCTATATTTACCACTGTCATCAGAAGCATTGCATTGAAAGCGCACTCTAGGTTGCTGACATAGTGAGCAGAGACGAGCTTGTACATGGAAGAACACGAGTCCCTGAAATTTTCAAACACATCTTCCAGGATGAGAATGTATCATCAAGTACAAGTCCGAATACTTTCTCAAGTTCGCACAGTTAAATGTTTCCCATGCCATCTGCGAATGAGCATAATCTTCGGCAGTGATGTCATTGCTGGTCAGCAGGTTGTGGCACGCTTCTTTAAGGGGCAGCTGTGGCTCATCCAACTTCACCCAGCTGTTCATGTAATCTTATGGAAACATGTCTTTATGTTTGATAAGTGGCAGTATGTTAGGCACAAAGAACTTCTTCATGTTGTTAAATTTAATGGTAGCAGGTACTCGAGCAGTGATGCCAGACTGCAGGCCATGAACCTGAATGTATCGACAAACTGCACCAGAAATATCACCCAGCTATTTCGAAAACGTGATCATTTCCTCGATTGTGTGTGGAATAATGAAGATGTCTTTCGTTTCGTATCCCAGCTGCCTGGTGATGAAATTCTCGTCGTAGCTTAGGTTATGGAGAAAACGACGGGTTTATTCGGTCTTCGGTGCAGCAAATTGCAGCTGGTGCATGCAGCTTAATGTACCGCCCTGTAAAGTTGTCACGGTCACGGGCTTTATAATTTTCACCTGTGAACGTCGATTCGCAGTAGCAGTATCTCATCGGCCGTTAGTAGCTTGCCTTTTCAGTTGGTGTCAGTGGCAGCATTTGCTTTGAAGTGGTATTAATATATTTGACCGCATTGCTAATATCCACTATCGCTTCCATGAAGTACTTCTACACATCCAGCCCCCTGTAAATTATCGGTTCTTTTGTCAGTGATGAGGTGAGCGATTCTGGAATTGCATTCTTATCAACTTGCAAGTATATACAATATCTGTACGCCTCATGCTTCTGGTAGGCACACATGTATGCGTGGTTGAGTTCCGGTTCAGAAATATGAATTCGCTTGAGTAAGGCCAAAGTCTGGATATATTTTGCGATCGGTAACCTATTCATTTATGGTAGTTCTTGAATTTTAGTACTGAAAGTTTTTCATCCTTCCCCATCTGTGGCATTTCGATTCTCGCTGGAGCATTTTCCTAGCAATATTAAATGTATTCTTCTAATCACTTATTGTCCGATAGTCCCGATTTTCTCGGCAAGTCATAGTAAAATGTAAAACATAATTTGCAAACATGTATATTCTCCTTGTGGGCCGATACATGGGGGCACACAAAAAGCGAAAAATTCTTAAAGTAGGTAAATTGCGATTTTCCTTCTTCGGTCGTCAGCAGTAGCTGGTAAAAGTGTTCAGACTTCTCTTATTTTACGACTCGTGCGGGCACGACCTTCTCCTCATCGGTGAGTGAGAAAATCTTCACCGATACATTAGGTTTGTTATTCTCGAAGACTAATTTAATGCAGAGGTGTTGGGAATTCCATTCGGGAAAAATTAAATTTGGTTTCAAAGTCACGATATCTTTGGTCTACTGGATGCGGGTTTTTCCTTTTGATGTATCTAGTAAGCTGCCTCCACTTGAAACACATGTGGTCGCTGGTGTTTTTAGGGTTGATGATGGCTTCTTTCTTCTTGACTGATTCTGGCAGCTCGATGTAAGATGAGGCTCATAGAGGTTCAAACGTGTTGATTCGGAGCTGTAGGTGGTTAACTTTGGACAACACCCTACCCGATCCATGCCCTTTGTACATTTATGCATCTTTGTATAGTATTCAAATGCAGGATTTTACGACCTTTTTGATTTCACCAATCTCATAAACAGGTACATTCGTAGCCTTGAATGCTCTTTTTTGTGTATCTCCGTTTAAAGTATTCAGTTTCGCATAATCACACTCAAGCCACATATTAAATACAACTGGGCCGTGCTCCCGTTCTTCCTTGTTTAGCTGTCTGACGATACTTTTCTTCATGGGAGCCAAAAATGTTCAAATATATTTTGACGAACCACTCCTGTTTTGTAAGACATATGACTTAAAATTATATCGGAAAGCAGTTTCTGCCTCAAATAATGGCTTGATTTTAACCAAGCCACACATTGCCACGATTCTTGGGTGTGCCTGAAGCTCACTTATTGGTTTAAATAATGACAGAAGCTTGACACAACACAATTTGGCAGGCGAAGCACCTGTAAACTTAGAGGTTTCCAAGTGCGTCTCTGCACTTACAGGTTTTAAAGTGTGACGTTCCTAGCAAATATCATTCCATAGTTTCCACACTTATATGTAATTTGATCTGCATTCTTCGTGCAGCCATACTTTTCGTGGCTTCGAGTATCATGTTTAAACACTAAGATTTTATTGCAGAAGTGACACGGATGATGTTGAATCTTCTTTGCCAATGGTGGAGCGAATGGCACAGGCGACAACATAGGCAGCTCAACTGGAGCCAGCGTTCGGACAGCCGAAGACGATGTCGAGACAACAGTCGCAAGCACACCATTAAATTCACGATATATCTTGATCTCTGCAGGACAATAAAAATACAAAATTATGGTGTAAAAATTTGTGTGGGAGCTACAAAATATAATAACTTCACACATGCATTTTGTACGAAGCTAAATAAATGGTATATTATAAAAATAATAAAAATATGTTGCTGTAAGTTTGATTTAAAGCTATGAACATTCCATAGGGGATATAAATTGTAAAGGTTCACTGGTTCGTGCAGGTATAAGAATTTAGCAATTTTTTTTTTAAATGTGAAAATATGTACGCATTATTACGATCATTCCTCAGGATATCCAACAAACTATGGGGGTTCGCCGAACTTACCACAAAGATCGCAAAGAAGGTTAGGAGAGAGGAAACTATCTGTCACCTGTCAAATTAGATGAAGAACTGAGACAACACATCATTCTGCCTGCTTTATGTACCCATAGAGCCCGATTGTCACGTTACCAAGAGCCAATCACGAGTGAGCAGTGCAGTGTAAAATAACTTACAAGAATGATTGCTACAAAGGCCACACAAGAGGAGAAGATCTAGCATCAGTCGAAGAAGCTGGGTGACTCTGAGATGTCACGAGCGATAAATGTAGCATCATCAGTAAATATTGTTTTCCATTGGCGCACTCAGGTTATAAATGATGGCAACTTTAGCAGCCGGGTAAATATATTAACTGAAAAGTGTGAGTGCACATGCATGTATGTTCACATGGTCGTGCTATGCTGGATGGAAGTCACATTGCCGAGTAGCTGGTCCTTGATGCCCTGCTGGATGTCATCTCCCTACTGCTAATTGTCCCTAAACAGAGATCGTAAGAAACACACAGAGAGAGAGAGAGAGAGAGAGAGAGAGAAAATGACACTCGCAGTTGTAATAATAATTTTTGAAAAAGACATCATTACAATGCCCTTTTGCACTTAGTTACACCAGAGTGTCCTTAAAATAAATTCTATTGTTTTTCACTTCATAAAACACGGCAAACTCTAAAATATACACCTGTATGTGAAAAAAAAGTACCATGATCCTTGTTACATGGAAGCATGGGGAGATGAAATAAACTTCATCATTCGTACACTTCCTCAGTGTGCATACACAGTGAAGGGCCAATCATAAAGCATTTACAAATGACTCTTTATCTGCTCTCTAAATAAACAAAGTATTCGTTGGTATTATATTTACAGGAAATGTTTGCTGGATGCATTTAGCTGCCTATGGGGTAAATGGTTAGAAATAATTTTCAGGTGCTAATAAGTACAAATTTGAAATGTGAAAAAAATAAACCTAATTTATATTTTTAAAATTTGCATGTGGTGTCCTTTCAAGTTTTAATGTTAGGCACATATATCTTGACAAGCGGGGACACCTGGATCTATGGTTACAGCACGACTAGTGACAGGAAGGGGATATTGACTCAGTTTTGGGTCATTCAGACAATTTTTACTTATAAAAAACACACGAGTTATCGTCGTGAATTAAAAAAGTCAACTCGATGTATCGCAATTATTAAATTAAAAAATATATATTTGATGATACACTGGTGAGAATGGAGAAGCTGAAACAAAGAGAGGGAAAAGCACAGAGGGAGAGAGAGGAAGAGAGAGGAGGAAAGAGAGACCGAAAGAGAAAGTGGAAAAGGGAGAGAGGAAAAGAGATAGAGGTAAATGGTGGGAAGGGAAGAGAGACACATTGTACGAGAGAGAGAGAGCAGAAAAGAGAGCGAGAAGGAAAAAGAGAGCTGCAAAGAAAGCGAGATGGAGAATAGTTCTGCATAGTTTCGCAAGAGTCAATGCACATAGGAATTTTAAAAATTGCTTAATTTTTAACTGTTCCATTTGTTAAAATATAAATTTGTAATAATGTTAATTTTTAAAAATATTTATTTAATAAATTTGATCAATACAGTTAGCATACATTTTATGCATAGGTACTCTGCTAGATTATTTTTTTTAAGTAGGATAATAAATACATTTTATTACGATTTGACATATCCTATCTATAGAAAGGTAATATGGCTACCNGAGCAGAAAAGAGAGCGAGAGGGAAAAAGAGAGCTGCAAAGAAAGCGAGATGGAGAATAGTTCTGCATAGTTTCGCAAGAGTCAATGCACATAGGAATTTTAAAAATTGCTTAATTTTTAACTTGTTCCATTTGTTAAAATATAAATTTGTAATAATGTTAATTTTTAAAAATATTTATTTAATAAATTTGATCAATACAGTTAGCATACATTTTATGCATAGGTACTCTGCTAGATTATTTTTTTAAGTAGGATAATAAATACATTTTATTACGATTTGACATATCCTATCTATAGAAAGGTAATATGGCTACCAGAAACACCTATACATGCTTGAAGGATTAGTGGACGTAACCGATGAGCTCCTTCGGGTAGGCCAGCAATTCCAAGTCGAGCCGAAGACAACCCCCTTCCCCCAACCACTCAAGCCACACAAACCGCACACTTCCCTTTAAAATACATTGTTTCCGTAGTATCCACATTTATACACTACTTGCTCGTCTACATAGAGCACGGATCGTGCAGAACTTCTTGCAAGAAGCGTCCATCACGCGAATGCCTTGGCCCGTCAAGTTCACCCGGTATGAATTGCTTGGAACATGGATGAGGTGAGGGGTATCTGCCTCCCATACTGAGATTGACTCGAAGATAACCATAATGGTTTTGGCCTGGCGTTAAGCTGGTAAACTCCTTTACACTCAGACCATTGGGGCCCAAACAGGTGTTTTACTGTAAAGAAATTTAAACTTATTGAAATGGACGAGATGGAGAGAGTGGGCATTTTCCTACTACATCGGAAAAACTGACAAGTGTCATTAAACGGAAGGAGGAACACAGGCTGGATTCTGGACATCTTGGAGGATCACCTCATTTGGGGGACGCGGTGGGTGTGGTCAGCCATCTCCAGGTCCGCATTTGTTGAGGCCCACCAATGGCCTCGAGGCCAGTTGAGAAAGGTCTCGTACTGACAGTGGTTTGAAAATCGCACTCTAACCAATCCACAATCGCCGTGAAGGCGGATGTGGTTTATTAGTGTCAAAATACAGAAAAAACTCAATAAATCCAATTATATGAAAGATGGAATTAAGGTTTAGTCTACTCAGGTTTAGAAACTCAATGATATTAGTATGGCAACTAAATTTTTTCGCAGCCAGACAGCACTGGTGTTGCATGTGTACCACATTTTTCCGTTTTGTATGTAGGTTAATGAGATAATTGCAATTTTCATATATTAATTGTAGTTTTGTAAAATTTTCCGCGATGTATATGAACAGTAAAGAATAAACAGCATTAACATGCTTTGATAAAGGAAATTTTAAGTCTAATTTCTCTTGCATTTTGAAGCAAGCATCACTAAACTCTGCAATTCGTAGCATAAAAGATAGTCTCAAAGTGTTATGAAAGTAACGATCGTGTCGAAAATGCGGACTTCATCTTTCTACACTATCGATTAAGCCCTATGACGTCAAAAGAAGCTTATCTAAATTCAAACATTGTACAAGGGTTCCGCTTTGTGAAATGTTTGTTTGTATGAGACACAAAATCGATGACAATCTAAGGTCGATACTAGCCGGAGCATCTAAAGCCGTATCATCTAGACGTGTAAGGCACTAAAATAGCAGTCAATGTTTTCGTTCTTTAACATTCTACTAGGTGTCTGAGGGGTGAACATATTGTTTATTGGTGGAATGTTTAATAAAATTCGCTGCAGTAAGGTACAATATTTTGGGATCCATCCGAGTATTATAGAATTAGGTACAACAGTCTGAATAGGCGTTAGCAGTTCTGCCAAAAATACTGCTATAAATAATACGTTGCAAGTATTTCAATCGCCGTGTATGTGAGTACCGCAACCGATAAACTGACAACATTTTTGTTTGTAAAGTTGGAAATTTCAAAAAGGGGATTAGATATCAAATAAAGTGTTTTTTTGTGTAAATTAAAACTTTTTAAAGTTTTCATACTTTTCTTGAGACATTATTTCTTTCTTTTGAATGCAATTTTCTTCGTGTGTGTAATTTTATTTACTAACAGTGTAAAACTGTTCAGTCAAAATAATAATTATATACTACAAGTTAATGAACAATTCACTAAAAGCTTTAGCGGTTACACCAAGGAAGGTGGTGCAAAAAAGTGTACTCAATTCAACTCATATCCAAAATGACGCGGTTTAGATTCTCGGTACCAAAGGTTACAATTCTGGTTTTCCATTAATTTTCTTCCCCAGGCGATTACCAATAGCTGATTTATGCAGGCCATGGACGATTCCTTTTCCATCTTTATAGTAGGACATGGGACATAAGAGCATGCGCAGACCCCAGTGACAGCGTTCAATAACGTGACGAGCATTGGGGAAGTGGAGAAGATTAGTCACACAGCAGTTCATAGCCCTGCGGGATAGGTATTATACGGTTGTTTGGCAGTCCGAGTTACAGGGTACAACTTACCTCCATGGCATCTACGTTAGGATTAAGTCGTGTATTAAGTCCGGTACTACTCTGTGGTGAATGGGCATAGAAACCAGAAAGGACGTGCGGTTTCGAACCCCCACTGTGGTTGTAAGTAACCGCATTGGAATTACGATGAACCTCATGGACCTCCAAATCATACTGATACCGAAATTCCTTGTTTACTGTAAACCTTCGGACCACGTCTTAAAATATCATTTGCGTTCCATTTATACGTTTACTTATTACTGAGGCATGCATTCGCGATGAGGCAAGCATCATAAGACATGGTAGATTGTGCGTATACTACTGTGGAAAGCTAAAATATTATCCTGCCTATCAACACAATCACAATAATAGGTGGTAGCCATTCGATCATACATCACACAGGTTTATAATTTTTAGTTAAGACTAATACCCCGTAAATTTTATTTGGCAATAATAGTGTATTATGTGGTTAAATTTTTACATTTACTTAAAAAAATTATTTGAGTAAAAGTGGCTAACTAGCTAATTTTTTTAGACTAAAACATTTTTAAAACGTCATAAATTATAGCTCATTAATAATAAAGTGTTTTAAAAATGTAGTGTTAATAATAATAGTGTTTTAATAAGTATTCCTAAGGCTAGCTATATGTTTTCTGTAAGTAATTTTAAAAATATTAAAAATAAATAAAGTTATGTTTTTTCCGTACTAATAATTTTAAAAGATCTGAAATAAAAGTTCGCCCACCAATGCCAGGTTCACTCTCAAACAGGCGTGGGCATAGAAACCGTTTTGTTATGGTAAAAAAATATTTAAAGGATGTACCACCGTGGGACAAAATATGCTTTCTACACCTTTGCTGCGGGACAAGTACGTGATATCTATACAGAGTGGTCCTGAACTACAGGTACAAATGCTGTGGTGTGATTCCCTATGCAAAATGGGATAGAAAACATTATACGAACAGTAACTCGTAATGGAGGTAGCCATCCTTTAAAATCGATATTTAAAATTGTTCTACCGCAAAATAATGAAACCAACATGAGTTGAAAGAGCCATTCTGTGAATAATGTTTTCTTTAACCAAGACCAGAAACATGCGAACCGTTGTGGCGTGCTATCATCCCCTACATTGAGACACTGGGGATGGTATTTTATTATCCTACAAATGTGTGTGTAACCCTCGGGTATTTTGTAAAGACTTCATAATCAAACAATACTGCACTGAAACATGTTACCTTAGTGTAACAATCTCAGGCGAACAGCATTCGAGACAACGAACAAAGTTTGTAAGGGTACACTCGGTTGCCTGCCAGGTACGCAACCCGCATTGCAAGGCAGGTCGTATGAACATGGCTTGACTTCTGTGTGTGAAGGCAGGTAATGTTAACAGGACAACATGTTCGTATAGTACAGGCTCTGCGGTTAGTTGTAACTCAAAGGGGAAGACCGTAGAAAGAATCTGCACGAGAACGTGCCTTGCAAATAATCCGTGTGTGTTTGTTTAAAGTAACTGTTTGAAGTGGCGACCATCAGCACCTATACACAAAAGACAGTGACGCACAATCGACTGTCTGACGCAGGTAAATTTGTGTGGGGTGTTGAGAATGATAGTACAGTCGTCAGTAATCAGGGCGCGAAGTTAGCTACCGTGTTGACTGGGGTCTTGTATACCAATGTCTTCAGATGACCCCACAGAAAGAAATCAGGTGGCGTCAGGTCTGGGAAGCGTAGTGGCTAGCTCACTGGTCCACCTCTACCTGCCCAATGCTCGCCAAATGTGGCGGTAAGGTGGTGACGGGCTTCCAAACTGAAGTCTGCAGGGGCTCCGTCGTGCTGGTATCACAAACGCTGGCGTGTGTGTAAATCCACATCCTCCAATATAACCGGCATTATGTTCTCTAAAAACTCTCGATAAAGGTGGCTAGTCAAACGTGGCGGCAAGAAGAACGGTAAAATAAGATTGTCGCCGACAATGCCGGCCCAGACGTTAATAGCAAATGCCACTTGATAGCTGTGTTCAACCATTGCATGTGGGTTTACGTAATTCCAAACGTGACTGTTTCGACTGTTGAGAACGCCATCACGCGTGAAAGCAGTCTCGTCTATCCACATAATGTAGCAAGGAAAGCCAGGTTCGTCTGCGCAGTAATGCAGAAACCAGCGAGCGAAATTGACACGTGGCTGTAAATCAGCTGGGTGTAAGGCTTGCACCTTTCCACGATGAAACGGGTTTGGCTGTTCGTGCAAAACCCTCAACACACTTTGGTGGCTCGCATGCATTGTGCGAGCGATTCCACGTGTGCTACTTGATGGCGAATCTGCAATGCGATCCACTACTTCCTCCTCAAACTTGACTGTCCGGACGTTGCGTATCACGCCGGTGTCATACCTGTTCGCTCTCAATGTTCTGGTCTCGCAAGACCGTCTTTCCACAGACGTGAACATCCGATGACCAGGATGGCGTCTGTTTGAAAAGGTCTGTTCATAAAGACGTTGTGTTTCTCTTGCGTTTCTACTACCCGTGGCACCATACACGAGAAGTATATCCGCCCTTTATGTGCACGTGTACTGTCTCTCCAAGTTGCGATCCAACAGTGCAATGCCACCCTGTCACACACGCTAGCGCTGCTGACTCGTAGCTGCACGCACAACTGTCTCGTGACGTGTTACGACCTGCCTTGTATTGCGGGTTGCGTATCTGGCAGGCAACCAAGTGCACCCTTACAAACATTGTCTGCTTTCTCGCATACTGTTCACCTGTGTGTGTTACATAAAGGTAGCGTTATTTGTACATTATCGTACTGAACGTATGATTATGACGTCTTAAAGAAATACCCAAGGATTATACACACATTGGCAGGATATTAACATACAACCCCCTATTTTTTCAGTTTGTGGGGATGGTAGTACGCTACAACTATTCGCTAGTTTCAGGTATTGGTTAAAGAAAACATTATACACAGAATGTATATTTCATCTCATGTAGGTTTCATTATTTTCCATTAGAACAATTTAAAAAATAATATATCAGGGTTGGCTGGCTACCTCCGTTACGATTTGCTGTACGACATTGTTTGTAAAATGTTTTCTATCCCATTTTGCATAGGGAATCGCCTCACATGACCATCCTGTATAATGTTGTAATGCATCTCACCGAACAAAGAGTTGTATAAATTGACGTGCAACATCTTTAAAAGAGTTTCAGAACCAACAGTCAGACACATTTTGACAGACAGTAAAATAAACAGGAAAACCAGTTTGAATATTTTGACATCTGGATGTAGGAAAACAGCAAAAGAAATTTATTGAAGTTGACAATTTTATTTGTAATGTTGTGCGAAGAAAATACACGAGATTTACATGGCAAGAAAAACTTTGTACCCTTGTTCTATAGCTTTGCGACATATGTTCATTCTTGTGAATTATTTCGTTCAACAAAATTTTTATGAGCGGTGATAATATGTTTTCCTTTATTCAAATCTTTTATTTTGCTTAAGGGTTTTACGATTTAAGTGAGTTCATAGGCTCCAGAGTATCATCTCGCCACTTTTACTCTTAATATCTTTTCCATAGATTGGGATCGAACCATCGCAGGTTAGTTACATACCCTTGCATGTGCCTATACCGGATGTTTCAATACTGTAGGTACAAACTGGAGGGGCGTGTAGAGGACAATTAAATAATCAAAAAAGTCCTAATAAACATAGCTCCAGAAACCATTCGTTTCCGAGATATGACGTACGCACATGTACAACCATTGCATCATTACCACATGTACCACAGTTTTATTACGAAGCTTTCCCTCACAAATAATGCAACCTTGTAAGAACTTGGCTGCCTGGCTGTCTTCTTTGTGGGAATGCTTTGTGGTACAATCGTGCTGCCTCCCGTGCGTTGCCATCAGCACGTCCATACATAAAATGGATGTCGGTTATTTCTTCGTTAGAAAATGTGCGTGGAGCCACGACAACTGTTTCAAATGCTGCTACGAGTGCACGCTGCTGTTGACATACAATGCGAGAGCTGGTAGCTGGAACATAAGGTATGAACAATGTAGTATTAGTGCATTGGTTGCACATGTGCGTACGTCATATCTCGAAAATGATTGGTTTTCAGACCTATGTTTATTAGCACTTTTGTTATTATTTCATTGTCCTCTACACGCTCATGCAGTTTGTGCCTATAATATTGAAAAATTCTGTATATTCTATGCTAGTCTAGAAGATATTCGTATAACGGTTTGTGATACAAACAACCAATCAAGACATTAATATTTCACTTCAGTTATTCAGTCTTTCGTAGCCATTGGCCTACGGTATTTGTACACTGTAAATATAGTATTGGGATTTGTCAAGTAGGCAACCATGAGCCTGGATTCAGTTGTACACTTTACAATTTTTTACACACATGTCATTCTGGACATTGTTACAATCCAAATTCAAATAAAATTATACATACACATATAGGATACTGTAAGATGCCAATAAAACGTATAAAAATAATAATGATAATAAAATTGCACGTGTATTCTGTTCAAAATACAGTCTTAGCGTACAAAAATATATATAAGAGTTTTTTTAAGAGTATCTTAAAAACTTATAACTTTAATATAACCCTGTATATTTGAAGTTACTGCTATGTTTCATGTTAGTGCAATGAATTAATACAGTGAATAAAATCAGCGGCTTATTAAAATATTTTCCAGCCTCTGTTCGAAAATATTTACAGATTTGACTTCTTTCGAAGTTGGTGGTAATTTTTATTGCTGAACGGAGCGGACCTTTTGCGAAAAAAGAAGTGATGTGCGAAGGAAGATGGAATTCATCTTTATTTCGTGTTGAATAAGTGCAAGTAATGGAATTTTTAAACTGTTTTCTGTAATGGATGTTTGCACATATTAGGGTTATAATTTTACAAAATAGGAAATCCTGTGTTAGATGTGCTGGCTCACATTGATACAGTTAACATATTTCGAAATATAGGTGATGAACGCGTCACGAAATCAAATGCTAGAGATGCACTTTTGCTTATGTAATACAAACTCGACTGCCGAGAAACTGTTTTCCATCCCTCACACATTCCCGAGGTAAGGGAACATAGACGATGCAGATAACGAAAATGGAGATGAATATTTTGTTTCTCGTCCAACTTAAAAAAAGACTTCGTTGCTGCGTACAAAAAATTTTCAACTGCCACGTAATAATACCAGTACCTTGTGTTTCGTAACTCGCGCCCTGCTGTGTTCAAGTGCTTCGTGTATGGTCCCTGCTTGCCTCATATTAAGAAAAACTTTACTGAACACTGAATACAGTGATTCAAACACGCTACAAAAAAAAATTTCAGAAAAAAAAACTACACCTTCTTTTTGCGAGCAGCATACAACATCCGTTCGCAGACTGTAAAACCATTTCTAGTAAATTTTCTAAATTTTTATGGAGGTTTCTAACCTATTCTAAGAATAAAAATTTGACCACATATACCTATGGCTGCAAATATACCTATCAACTAAAACTGGAGCATCAACGCAATTCAAATCTGGGTACATATATATTTATTTGACTGTTTCTCGAGGAAATGTAGGGGCCGCGGTGGCAGAGCGGTTAGCCTGTTCGCCTCCCGGATTTTCGCATGTGGGAATCGTGCCGGACGATGCAGCTGGTCGGCGGGTTTTCTTGGGGATCTCCAATTTTCCCCACCCTGGCATTCCGGTGCTGCTCCATACTCACCTCGCTTCATTCTCGTCGGCTCTCAAGACCACAATGTTAAGAGCCGCCCAAATCTCTTCACTAACAAACGAATGAATTCATGAGAGATATTCTTAAAGATTTGGGATCGAATATACGATACCCTGATTTCTAGTAATAAAATGTTACACATAATTATTCCAGAAAACAAATTGTACGTTGAGGTACAGTGTTTACGTCTTGACGTGTATTGTGTGTATTCTTAAATAAAAACAGGCAACTCTGAGTGAGGTGTCGCAAAGGTAACATATTAAACTTGCAATCGAGAGAACGCAGGTTCGATTCTTGCTCTGGCGATACTGATTTCTCTTTTCAATTGTCGGAAAACAGTACAGGCCATCACTGGTACTTTAATAAATTTATTACACGATTCCATCTCCCACTCTGATGTCGATGTCCTGTTATTTACATGCCTACTTAATTCCTTAACCCGCAACACAGTTATGTGAGCCCCACTGACCACTATTACTGCTATCACTGTTTTTTAGCTTACTTTCCGAAGAAAATATAGGTTTATGCAATCACCTGGTTGTCTATCTGGAATGTATCCCCCCCTCCCCTTCCAAATAACTTTTAAGCCCAACAACCTAATTTAACCAAAGTAGATCCACATCTAGTATTTAGTTACGGCATCACACTTTCATAGTATTAAATCACGCAGGGTATTTTTTTATTAAAATGGCGGCGATTTTGATATTTAGGCCACTATGTTATGTTTTGGGAACCAATTATCCTTTTAAACCAAATTTAGAACGTTTACAATACATTATATAATAATTTCATTTAAAAAGCTATAATTTAATTAATGTGCCATTTTGGAAGAGAGCGCAAATTGAAAAAAAACTTTTTCCATTATATTGCGGAAACCATTTAAACGACTTAAATCAAATTCGGTACGTTAACAGTGCATTATGTACGCATTAAATAGTGATAATGCTATTAAATGACAATTTTAGACGAAAGTGCAACTTGTAAAACTAAATTTTTATGTTATATCTTGGTAAATACACAATCGATTACTGCCAAATTTGGTATATAAGTAATACTATTTAAGGCCATGTTCATATATGCAATTTAAGTGGATAATGCACTTTTAAAATAACGGCCATATAAATTTTTGAGATTTTTTTGCAATATCTACCATAATTTATGTCCAATTTCAACCAAACTTGCTATACTGAAATTGTATTTTACAAGCATCAAATATTTCAATACATAGCCTCTTTTTTACGCCATTTTGAAAGACAGCGTCACATGAATGTAAAATTTTAATGTTATATAATTAGAAACAATCAACCGATTCGTACCAAATACGACACTCAAGTTACAATACTGTAGGTCATGTAATCTGACATGTTTTAAAATTTAGAGGGTCATACAATTACTTTGGAAATGGTGGCCATATAAACAATGCAAAGTACTATTCTTAATTACGAAAATATGTAACCAATTTCAAATAAAATTTTTATGCTAACATTTATATTACAGTCACCAAATTTTTTTAACTCAGATACTGTTTTGTCCGCCAATCCGTAAGATGATTCCGCACGAATAAGTAAAGTTTTGTCATATCTCGTGTAAAAAATCGACCAATTCCTTCCAAATTTAGCATACAAGTAATACAGTGGTAGGCCATTTAAATTGATAGGTTTTGTTTCCAGAGGAACAAGCGCTTATTTTCAAAATAGCGCCCATACAAACATGTAAGCATAGCATGCTATATCTACAAAACAATGTAACCAATTTCAACCCAACTTTGTATGCTGACATTATCTATGCAAACATCAAACGAGCGAATACATGAACTCATTTTCCTGCCTTTTTGGAAGAGAGCACCAAATTAAAAATTTAATTTTCGTGTTCTATCTGGAGAAACTTTGAATTGATTCCCATCAAATTTAGAAGACAATTTATACTTTTATAGACAATTTTAATTTATATGACTTAAGAAGTTAGTATATAAGTTTTAAAATCACAGCAATGTAAATATTTTATATCAGTATTCCACATGTCCCAAATAATTTCAACCGAATTATTATGTACTTGTATGACAAACATATAATGTGCCAATAAATCTCCCTTTCGTTCTCCAGTAATAAAGATAACACCACAGCTTTTTTGTCACATGTCCGGGACCAATCAACCGATTCCCACCAAACTTCTCACACTAGTAGTAAGTACTACAGTAGGCCATGTTTAAAGAGTGGTTGTATTTATTTACAGGATAGGAGTAATATAAATAATTTCAATAAATATATCGTATCAATTAAATAATTTTGCATATTTCAGTATTAATTAGAAGCATCATATATGCCTATACAGAGCCTGTTTTAGGATGTCTTGTACGATAACGACCAATGAGAAACAAAATCTTTTAAGTCGTATCTTGGGAACCGTTCAATCTATTCCCACCAAATTCTGCTCGCAAGTACTGTTACGGTAGGCCATGAAAACGTACATGATTTAAGTGACTCACACACATGTTTTCAAAATGATGTTCCTGCAAATATTAGTCTACCAAAACTTTAGACTTGTTACTATGGACATTGATGTTCCGAATTCTACCTCCGTGATGTAGTTGGTTGCACGCCAGTTTAAAGTACTAGCCGTTCTGTTTTCGAGTCCCAGGTAAGGCACGTGTGTATTTGTAACTGTCTCGCTAGTATTGCATTTATTTCTGGTTGCATCTTTAATGGCATCGCTATCAAAGAGACGTCAAGACCTCCCTATAATATAACCTTTTAAAAACTTCAATAAAATTATTTGCATCCATGTAAAGGAAAGTAGGCTCATTAGTTATATTGGTAACTTCTTGTTATTTTTACAAACATTTGCAAAGTGGGAATATCATTATTAACTTTACAGTCAACATTGCTAAAAAAAAAACCAACAGTTTAGCTAAAAAAAAGAATAGAACTTTCAATCTACTCTCTCTTTTCACATTGCTATTAAAGTTGCCATTTATCTTACGGTATATGGGCAACTTTCATGGGGTTATGAAGGCAGAAAGACAGTATTTAGAAACGTAATTAGGTCCCAAAAAGGAGTAAAGGTCACCTTCCTGCCAGCATTATGTGATATACTTATTGGGTATGCCATGTACTCCCCCACCAAGACATAGATGTTGCTCGTCAATATAATCTTTCACTCCCTAGTTTAAAATCAGTAAATTTGAAAATATAGGCAACTGAAAAATAATTTCCATATGGTTACCTCATGTGCAGCGATATCTCTAGCTGACACTCTTTATATGTGCAAATAATTTACATAGATAAAGTTTCGCAGGGGGAAAATGTATATACTGTGAGAAGACAATGGTATAGAGTTACTCTCACAAGTACAAAATCGAAATAAAAACTCTTACATTTGGCAAGCAAAATTGTATTTACATATCTGTATGCTCTCAATAAATCAGTATATCTGAGCTGTGATATATATTGTGCCCCCTCCTCTGCACAGTCCCACCACACCACTGCATATCTTTAGCTATATGAAAGGTGAGAAGTGTATGCTTGTGTGTGGTCTCTATTTAGGGAGCAGGCATCAATATTTTTCACTCTTTATGAACCACACAAACGAAAACACAGTTATATTCCCTTGTTTCCGAAATNGAGCAGGCATCAATATTTTTCACTCTTTATGAACCACACAAACGAAAACACAGTTATATTCCCTTGTTTCCGAAATGCAAGTCTCCTGTGTGACTTACAGAATTATATTGCAATACAAATTCCTACAGATAAATATGCATAAAGCTCTCATAATTTAGAATGATCGAATAAATATACATTAAGAAAGATGCGAACACTTATATAGACAAATATTTAACCAATAATTATAATGCCTCTCGAGATAAGACTCAGTTACCACCCATGAGATAAAGTCATACCTCGCGAAAGATGGTTTTCCCAACTTGGCATACGCCAAAATTTATCCCACAAAGTACCAAGAAACTGTAAAGTCACATTACTTTTTTTTACCAGAATCGAATAGGCATACAAAATATATTTTTATATGTTCATTTTAGGAGGAAGGGTAGTATCGGTATGTCCTCGCATCGAATCCACGATGTCAGAGTCACGAGTATTCCTCTTATCAGGGAAGAAAAACCTATTTAAAAAATCACAGCAGGTAATAATATCAATTTATGCAGGTTAATAGGTAAGAAAAAATCGCCATATCGACTACAAAGTACTTTGGTATCAACAATTCACATTACGATTTCATTGCATTTTTCAGGTATACCCACCACCATTTTTCCATTTTTCAGGTATTTAGAGCCATCATTTGGAACCCGATTAGTTGTTGTTCCTTCCGATTATGCTATAAATATAGACCGGAAAGTGTAATTTGTATTCTCTTTGTATCCATACACAAGAGTCTTTTCATCTGCTCATGCATATATTAAAAATTTCACACCCAAATTTTTTTACGTAAGTTTAAAATAGTGTTAAACCATTTGGGAAATAGAAACTCACAGAATATTCGATCAACATGTTTCTGCAGAAACAAGTGCAGACCTCCTTTCACGAAAAAAATTATTTAATCTCGTAGTGTCGGGATAACATAAGATATTTTGCACCTAAAATATATATACTCTCATGAAAACCGATTAAGTTAAGGGAATATAGACCCCCTTACAGAAAAATTGAAAGAAAATACCCAGTAATGAATTTTCAATAATATGGTTCATGGTCAGAATAATGATACAAATTTATAATGCTCCAGTGATCGCGATATACTGAGGTAAATAAAAGCTAAAATTTTAAATTAAATTCTTTTCACACCCTCGGCAGGAAATAAGTGCCCATTTTTGCACACAGAAACCTACCCTTTATAAAGTGTAGCCAAGTTCTCTGCCATACATTATTTTTATTAGTGCACAGTAAACAATATAATGTGACACCATGAATCCATCGCGATATTTGAAATAACTTTTATAAAACAACTCCAATTTATCATGTATTCCAAACCTGCAGAGATACATAAGCACAATAGTGATGTTTCAGCAATGACATGCCAGTGTAGCATAACCATACCCATGATAAAACTTTGAAGTCCTCCATTTTCAGTGTTCATTTTTCCGGCAAACGTTTTGCATGCATGGTGTGCTACCTCCATCATGTCCAGCAAGGGTTCCGATGCTCGCTAACATACTTGAACCCGGTTGTCCCAGCATGACGCCACGAAGATAAACAATTATATATTATGCAAGCACGTAAATAACAATTTCACGAAAAATGTTTCAACAAATACATGTTTGTACACATGAGGTATTCTACCAATGCACAAAAACTCATAGGTCTGCAGATTACGTCTCTCAGTTCAGAAGGCCTACTGCGATCTGCAAAATTATGAAGATTTGGACCCATCAGTTCAGACCCCCGGCGAAAATAGCTCTCAAGCCCGTTTTCTAACGACGACATCTTCCACAATGCAGCAAAATAGGGGGCCACAGTGGTTCAGTAGCTGGAGCACTTGCCTCCCATCATGAGCACACACACTGTTACCTTCCCTCAGCGCACATATTCACACACNTTCAGTAGCTGGAGCACTTGCCTCCCATCATGAGCACACACACTGTTACCTTCCCTCAGCGCACATATTCACACACGGGTGCAACCTCAATGCCAGTTAATTTTTCCATCACTGTTTCGCCCCAAAATGGCGAGCCAGGATGGATTTCCAGTGGGACAGGTTCTCTTGGGGCACTCCCTACCACTGCTTGTCCTCAGGTTTGAACACTGTAAAACCCTCTTTCAGGCATCCATTTCTCGGCTAAAAAAAAAAACATGNGGTGCAACCTCAATGCCAGTTCATTTTTCCATCACTGTTTCGCCCCAAAATGGCGAGCCAGGATGGATTTCCAGTGGGACAGGTTCTCTTGGGGCACTCCCTACCACTGCTTGTCCTCAGGTTTGAACACTGTAAAACCCTCTTTCAGGCATCCATTTCTCGGCTAAAAAAAAAAACATATCATGTTCTCGATATAAATGTTTTCCCACACTTTCACTTTTCTTGGGAAAAGAAAGCTCGCATAAGTATACATCGGGGCCTCAGCATCCTCCATTTACCTCTACCAGCTGCATGTTGGAAACCAGCTCAAACCACCAGTTCGTCCCCCGAGCCAGTTTCGATTCCTGGAAAGTGCAGTTATAGTTTTAATCCCATGGGAGTTGTGCCATACGATGCTGCCGTCTCGCAGCTTTTCTCACAGAAAATATATTTACCTCATCCTTCCATTTTGGTGCTGCTCCATATACTCTTCATTTCGCTCTCATCCGCCCTGAACACCCCGATGTTGAACACTCCTCAACGACATCCCTCATAAACTTTCTTCAGATAAAATTTTTCGAAACAATCCTCGAAATCATTCCTTAAAAGCATTTCTAAAAATATTTCTCAAAAGCAAGTTCCTAAAACATACCTAAAAACACACCTTAAAGAACATTCTTCAAAAAACACATTCCTCCAAAAACCTTCCTCAAAAATCATTCCTAAAAAAATTCCTTAAAAACACATTCTTTAAAAATCATTCCTCAAGAAAAATTACGCAAAAAGAAAACATTCCTGGATGAAACGTTTCTCAAAAAATCTTTAAAAAAAACCGCCCTAAAAACATATTTTAAAAATATTTCTCAACGAAAAAATCTCAAAAAAACTTCTCTGAAAAAACATTCGTCATAAAGCATTCCTCAAAAGCACATTCCTAAAAATTCTCAAAAAAAAATCACTAAAAATTTTTTTAAAATAATTACTCAGAAAACAAACCTAAAGAAACGTACTTCATAACCATACATCAAGAAACACAACAAAACCATACATAANTTCAGTAGCTGGAGCACTTGCCTCCCATCATGAGCACACACACTGTTACCTTCCCTCAGCGCACATATTCACACACTGGTGCAACCTCAATGCCAGTTCATTTTTCCATCACTGTTTCGCCCCAAAATGGCGAGCCAGGATGGATTTCCAGTGGGACAGGTTCTCTTGGGGCACTCCCTACCACTGCTTGTCCTCAGGTTTGAACACTGTAAAACCCTCTTTCAGGCATCCATTTCTCGGCGAAAAAAAAACATATCATGTTCTCGATATAAATGTTTTCCCACACTTTCACTTTTCTTGGGAAAAGAAAGCTCGCATAAGTATACATCGGGGCCTCAGCATCCTCCATTTACCTCTACCAGCTGCATGTTGGAAACCAGCTCAAACCACCAGTTCGTTCCCCGAGCCAGTTTCGATTCCTGGAAAGTGCAGTTATAGTTTTAATCCCATGGGAGTTGTGCCATACGATGCTGCCGTCTCGCAGCTTTTCTCACAGAAAATATATTTACCTCATCCTTCCATTTTGGTGCTGCTCCATATACTCTTCATTTCACTCTCATCCGCCCTGAACACCCCGATGTTGAACACTCCTCAACGACATCCCACATAAACTTTCTTCAGATAAAATTTTTCAAAACAATCCTCGAAATCATTCCTTAAAAGCATTTCTAAAAATATTTCTCAAAAGCAAGTTCCTAAAACATACCTAAAAACACACCTTAAAGAGCATTCTTCAAAAAACACATTCCTCCAAAAACCTTCCTCAAAAATCATTCCTAAAAAAATTCCTTAAAAACACATTCTTTAAAAATCATTCCTCAAGAAAAATTACGCAAAAAGAAAACATTCCTGGATGAAACGTTTCTCAAAAAATCTTTAAAAAAACCGCCCTAAAAACATATTTTAAAAATATTTCTCAACGAAAAAATCTCAAAAAAACTTCTCTGAAAAAACATTCGTCATAAAGCATTCCTCAAAAGCACATTCCTAAAAATTCTCAAAAAAATCACTAAAAAGTTTTTTTTTTAAATTACTCAGAAAACAAACCTAAAGAAACGTACTTCATAACCATACATCAAGAAACACAACAAAACCATACATAAAAAAACATACCTGAAAAATATAACTTGTAGACGATATCTATATATTCATCAAAAACTGACGCACTTTGCCGATGACCACCACGTCTTCCTCTGGTACTTATTAGTTTATTAGGCTCAGCCATCCATTACAGCTCAATCCACACCTTGTCTCATACTTCATGTTGCTGAAGACCACACATGTTCAATTCATCCCAAATCTACCACCACAATAAAGCTTCAACACATATTATTCCAGATTTCTAACGTTTTTTTAATAATAATTTTTATTCGCTTGGAAATAATATAATTTCGCTTACTATACAACAATAAAGTATTTCCTAAAGGTAAATAATTGGTAGGCTCTTCGATCCAGAATGTAAGAAAAAACGCTCATGTAGGACTCGGTACATGTTGTTTTGTTATAATGTATTCTCGCAAAACATTGCAATAGCGCTGTAAGCGCAATTAGTAGGATGCTGACGGCAACACAGCATGTTTGACAAATTGTTTCCGAGACAGCGACTCTGAAGTCTGGCCCGTAAGTTCGTATGGTCGATGTGTTTGGGATGACCGATATGGACGGAATGGATGGTGCGACTGGTATGAGCGGTACAGTCGTCGAGGTCGGTATGGGCGACATTGTCGGCATGTCTGATGCTGTGGGAACAGTGCCTCTTACTCCTTGCCAGGGGAAAAAATTACTTCATTTTACGGAATTTAGATACTTAATTCACCATTGGCTGCAAACGGATCTGCGGTTACAACGAATGCAGATGGCAAAGCTTTTCAACTTGGCGGGGACGTGGTGACTGGGAGAAGAGTCTTCTCGCCTCCCACCAAGGCGAACCGGTTTCAGTCATAAGCCGGGTCACTCCCGGATTTTCGCAAGTGGGTTGCTGCTGGTCAATGCCGCTGGTCGGCGGATTTTTTCGGAGATCTCCCGTTTCCCACGCCCCTTCATCCCGGCGCTGCTCCAGTTGTTAAGAGCTGCCCAAATCTCTCAACTCAATTCAATTTCGCATTTCATTCACCACAAAAAATAATGTAAAATTGGTAACCATAAAAAAAATTCAGGTACAATAAACGTAAGCACTATCCTACATGCTAAAATAGCTGCAAACTATCCTCTGGAAACCACCAAATCCAGCATTCCACAGAAACTTTTGAAATGTGGTTATTAAAAAAACTGCCAAGACGAAACATAAAAATGGACACAGTACTCCCAAATGGAGTTCTAACTCACCAAAAGGTGCCGAAGAGGCCAGGCACCCTTAAAATATGATAACACCAAAGCTACCTGACAGATGCAGGGCTAAGCACCCATAGTGGCAAAATATATTCCAAACAGGATTTGCGGTGGTGCAGTAGTTAAGAGTGCTTGCCTTCCACCACGACGAATCGATTTCGATTCTTGGAGGAGTCGCTCAGATTTTCGCATGTTGGATCTGTGGTAGACGTTGACGGTGGTAGGTGGGTTCTTTCGAGGTACTTCTGTACCCAGCTCTGCATTTCATAGCCGCACCATACACAACAAACTTCACCCTTATCGACACCAACGATATCTGCTCTTAATCAACGCAGATTCTCTTAGAATTTAACAACTCACTCACATTTCCACCCCGAAAAATCACTGGAGTGGGTAGAATGATCACAGCGACATTTTCATACCTTCGAAAATTCGATCGAAGTGCGAAAATATATTTCCCCTGTTTTCGTCAACCTTCTGCAATTTCGCAAAACTAAAATCAATTAAATAGCCAGAGTAAAGAGATAGTGAGTGAAAAAAAAGGAAATTACTTAGATAACTATGAGTCTACTTTCCTCTACGCGTGTAAAAATATTTTTTATTAAAATTCTTAAACGATTGGTTGGTAAAAAGGCCTTAATGTCACGGAGACAGCAATATCGTTCGCGATGAAACCAGAGACGTATGCAACAAGTCAGTAAAACACAAATACAGACATGCCTTACCCGGAACTTGAACTCAGAAACCTCGTACCATATGCTAGCGCGAAATCAACTGCATTATAGAGAAAGTTTTAGGAGCGTCAACTTCGGATGTAATTATTCTAATATTTTGAATGATAGGGTTTACTAGCCTAAAATATTTACAGAGTCGTCCTTTTGAGAATATGTGTTGAGCCACATAAAGCACAAAGGTTTACATGGCCTATTGTGAAGAACTTGGTGGTAATAGGTTAATTGGTCCCTGAAATATGTCATTAAAACTTAACTTTCTTATTTAGTGCTATCTTATAAAATAGCCTAATTTCTTTCCTTTATACGATGCTTCTAATATACACTAAAGAGCCAAAAAAAAAACTGGTACACCTGCCTAATATCGTGTAGGGCCCCCGTGAGCACGCTGAAGTGCCGCAAGACGACGTGGCATGGACTCGACTAATGTCTGAAGGTATGCAGGGGGCATTGAAATCTGAGCCAAATTGAGAAAGGGTTGAACATCTGTCACGTTTAATGATTCTCGTCAGTCGTAGTTTGTCCCGTTCGTTCACAATCTTTTTCCGCCCGCAGCGATGTCGAAAATTTGATGTTTTAACGGATTTCCGATATTCAAGGTACACTAGTGAAATGGTCATACGCGAAAATCCAAATTGTATCGCTACCTCGGAGATGCTATGTCGCATCTCTCGTACGCCGACTATAACATNCAAAAAAAAAACTGGTACACCTGCCTAATATCGTGTAGGCCCCCCGTGAGCACGCAGAAGTGCCGCAAGACGACGTAGCATGGACTCGACTAATGTCTGAAGGTATGCAGGGGGCATTGAAATCTGCGCCAAATTGAGAAAGGGTTGAACATCTGTCACGTTGAATGATTCTCGTCAGTCGTAGTTTGTCCCGTTCGTTCACAATCTTTTTCCGCCCGCAGCGATGTCGAAAATTTGATGTTATAACGGATTTCCGATATTCAAGGTACACTAGTGAAATGATCATACGCGAAAATCCAAATTGTATCGCTACCTCGGAGATGCTATGTCGCATCTCTCGTACGCCGACTATAACATNATCATACGCGAAAATCCAAATTGTATCGCTACCTCGGAGATGCTATGTCGCATCTCTCGTACGCCGACTATAACATCACGTTCAAATTCACTTAAATCTAGGTGATATGCCATTGTAGCAGCAGTAACTGATCTAGCAACTTTGCTAGACGCGTGTTGTCTTATATAGGCGTTGCCGACTGCATCGCGTTACTCTGATTGGTTCCATACTTCTGTTATTTGCATACGCACGCCTATACCAGTTTCTTTGCTCTCGTGTGTATATTGTTAGCATTAGAAGTTCGGTTACATTTGGTTAATTTATTAATAGATATGGAAATCTTATCAAAATATTTATATGGTCATGTTTTTCATAACAGTGTCTGATCCCACTTAAATCTTTAAGATTTCATGGTTTATAAAATTTGGTAGAAGTTAGATGAATTGCTCTGTAAATATGGCCAAATAATCACAGTTTTCACCTGGCACTATTTTTCAGAAAGGTCGGTTAAGACTATCTCTCTATGAATAATTCATGCTTTTATTAAATACTGGTAGTGAAATAATTGCTTAAGTTATTCAATTGATTAATTAGTACATTGTACTAACCTCAATTAATTATATTTATGCCAATTAAAATTCCTAACGCACATAAAACATGTTAGTTGGCATACTATATTGTAGCACTACTTGCATATAAAGTTTAGTGGGGATTGGATTAGTAATCCTTGATATATGGCAAAAACTTTCATTTGTTTCCTGAGATGGTTTTCATAAATGAAGGGGAAAAAGTTATGATTTAGCACATTCAACGATTTTAGTAGATACAGTATACAAATTTATATTTTTGTAGATATAGCACACTGAGCTAAGAGTTATTGCATCTGCCATTCCGAAAATAAGCGTTTGACCTATTTAAAACATACTAGTTTACATCACCTACAAAGGTACTACTTTTTTGCCAAATTTGGTAGGAATCGGTAAATTGTTTCCCGAGCTATAGCATAAAAAATGTACTTATTGGTATGACACTATCGACAAAGTGGCGGACAAAAGTAACTATGTGTGGCAAATATATGAATATTCTAGTGAATNTATTGGTATGACGCTATCGACAAAGTGGCGGACAAAAGTAACTATGTGTGGCAAATATATGAATATTCTAGTGAATGCTTTAATCGTACGAAATTTCGTCAAAATTGGTTGGATGGCATGGAAAATATATCAATACACCTTAAATATTGTTATGGCTGCTGTTTTTAAATAATTGCTTAACAATTTTAATTTACATACATATACAGGCCTTACATAGGCCTGACTTAACTGTCAGATTTGGCGAGAATTGGTTGAGTAGTTTTCCTAATGTAGAGTAAGGTTTTGTTTTTCATGTGGTGCTATCTTCCAAAATGGTGGAATAATAATTATATCCATTGTGAATTCAATAATTAAATGATGCACTGACAACACACAAAAATTGGTTTAAATCGGTTAACTGAAGTCGAATGTCCTCACTAAATATATAATTCGTTCCGAAATGAATTAAATGCTGTTAGCGTGGTAAAGAAAAAATTTTTTTGGAGGGGGGACATGCATGCACAGACACAAGCACAGACACAGACACAAAGGCGCACACGCACAGACTCACCACACACAAAGACAGGAAAGTGATCTCATGAGCCTTTCTTTCCTTCGGAAAGTAGACTAAATTCAGGCAAATAAAGTTAATGCTATCAAGTCAGTATAAATATTCTATACTACAGTATAATACATATTTAGGCATATGTTTTTATACTACCATAAAATATGCTATTAGGCATATCAAATATGCATATTATATAACGTGTTTAGGAAACGTGTACAAACTTGGGCACATGATTCGTAACTGGAAAAGAGAAAGATTGATACAGGACACCCATGGTCCATCTGAAATAATAAGGACTGTAGAAGCCCATAAAGGCGGTGGGCGACAAGACTATTACGTGGGATAATTCACAGTACTAGCGTTAGAGGAACACAAATTGGTATACGGATTAATTAAACCAATGTCTTCGATAAAAGGAAGGTATGGTACATCGTACAAAACCTTAATCATGTAATAAATAAGGGTTGGCACCGTTTGATCGCATGCAACATTTACACCATGAATTTAAATTTATTGTGGGTACCATCGGATGAAGCAGGACGTCGTAATTAGCAAAAAAAAAAAAAAGGCCCTCTAGTTGCAACTCTCTAGCGCCCACCATTTCCGAATAAGTCGCGAACTACCTATTCAGCGGTAGCAATATCATGGCCTGATGAGTAGTGATAACGATTTAATGGGCCCAGTAACATGACCTTGTACTAATGAGTGTAAACCCATGTATATTCTCGGTTCTCAAGACCTCTCTGTTAAGAGCCGCCCAAATCCCTTCACTCACTCCTATGTATATTCCGTGACGTAGCAATGCGTTATCGGTACTAAAGTCACTACCGAACAGCACAACAGAACAGACACTGTAATCATTCGAGATTTGGGAGGTGGCAGTATCACAGCCAATTTTACAACAAATATTCGAAATGCGCTCCTCCAATGTCATTGCAGTGGTTCATACGGCATATTAGAGACAGGCGGAAGCATTAAATAAATCCTAGTGTGTATCGCACTTGATGGCAGGCAGCCATGACCATCGATAACTTGTCCGCTTCAGATGCCACGGGTGCTTCGTACACACACGCATTAATAAATTCCCTACAGCCAGAAATCTAATGACGTCAGGTCCAGGGAGCGTGTTGGCCAAGCACGAGGCCCACCCCAGCGAGCAGGATATGCTGAGTTGAGGTGGTCACGCACAATCCTGGTGAAATGGGGTGGTGCACTATTGTGTTGCAGTCACATCCAATTCCCATCAAACGTTACACTGGAACATTTCAACTAATTTGTACCAAATTGTGCACACCATAAATGCTACAGAAGTTCATGTAAACTTTCATGATTTAAATAAGTCAGACAAAGATGTTCAAAATGGTGGAGTCATAAATAATTTAGGTAAGTTTGCAATTTTTTTAAATACCTCACAAAAAGTTTGGAATGACAAAAAACCATTAAAAGAAGTATGGAGTATACATACAATAAAGCATAGCAATTAGAAGTTATGTACAGTACCGATACAAACCGTGAAATTGAAAGTGTTACTAACAATAAAAATTTTCCAAATTCACAGACAAATAAACACGAAAGAACAACAATTGTAACATATTGGTGTCTCTGACTAGAAAGGGTTTCTTTCCTCCCACTACAGTCTAGTGCCGTATATGGCCTCCATTTACACTGGAGGGTCAAAAAAACTGGTATAGGCATGCGTATGCAAATAACAGAGGTATGGAACTAATCAGAGTAACGCTTGCTGTCGGCAGCGCCTATATAAGACAAAAAGCGGTTGGTAAAGTTGCTAGATCGGTTACTGCTGCTACAATGGCAGGTTATCAAGATTTAAGTGAGTTTGAACATGGTGTTATAGTCGGCACACGAGAGATGGGACATAGCATCTCCGAGGTTGCGATTAAATTTGGATTTTCGAGTACGACCATTTCACGAGTGTACCATGAATATCGAGAATCCGGTAAAACATCAAATCTTCGACATCGCTGCGTCCGGNTTAAATTTGGATTTTCGATTACGACCATTTCACGAGTGTACCATGAATATCGAGAATCCGGTAAAACATCAAATCTTCGACATCGCTGCGTCCGGAAAAAGATCGTGAACGAACGGGACAAACGACCACTGAATAGAATCATTTATCGAAACAGACATGCATCCCTTTCTCAAATTGGCGCAGATTTCAATGCTGGGGCATCAACAAGTGCCAGCGTGCGAACTATTCATCATACCATCATTGATAGGGGCTTTCTGAGCCAAAGGCCCACTCTTGTACCGTTGTTGACTGCACGACACAAAGCTTTACGCCTCACCTGGGCCCGGTAACACCACCATAGGACTGTTGATGATTGGAAACATGCTGCCTAGTCTGACAAGTCTCGTTTCCAATTGTATCGGGTGGATGGACGTGTACAGGTATGGAGACATCCTTATGACTCCATGGACAATACATGTCAAAAGAGGACTGTTCAAGCTGGTGGAGGCTCTGTCATGGTATGGGGCGTGTACAATTGGCGTGAAATTGGACCCCTGATACGTCTGGATACGACTCTGACAGGTGACAGATACGTAAGCATCCTGTCCGATCACCTGCACCCATTCATGTCCATTGTGCATTCCGACGGACGTGGACAATTCCAGCAGGACAAAGCGACTCCCCACACTTCGAGAGTTGTTTCCGAGTGGCTCCAGGAACACTCTTCTGACTTTAGACACTTCAATTGGCCACCTAAATCACCAGACATGAACATTATTGAGTATATCTGGGATGCCTTGCAACGTGCTGTTCAGAAGAGATCTCCACCGCCTCGCACTCCTATGGATTTGTGGACTGCCCTGCAGGATTCATGATGTGAATTGCCTCCTGCATAGCTTCAGACATTAGTCGAGTCCATGCCACGTCGTCTTGCGGCTCTTCTGCGTGCTCGCGGTGGCCCTACGTGATATTAGGCGGGTGTACAATTTTTTTTGGCTCTTCAGTGTACATTGTGCAGGTCCCTAACACGCTGTGGCATGCTTGTGATCAATGTGTTGACGTCATCTTCCGGAGGAACGTCCCATTTCATCTGTGCAGCTCTTACGAGATCTGGAAGTGTTTCTGGAGGTTATGGATGATTATAAACGGCTGTTTTCGACTCGTCGTGGGCATCTTCAATGCGTTATTTGCGCTGTCTGTTGATCACAAAAGAACTACATTAAATCCTACCATCCAAACTGCCTTATCTCACAAAATTCGTTACTTTTGGTGAGGTGTATATTTCTTCATGCATTTATATTATCCCCGTATCAATGTAATGATATTTACAAACCTAAATATGCCATAAATCTGCACATCTCCTGCTGTTTTTAATCGGCGTGTTCTTCAGAGCGTAATACTTTCAAGAGCCCCCCTGTGTGTGGCTCGGCGAAAACACAGATGTACTCCAAACTTCAATTACAGTCACTGACTGTGCAAACATAAAAACAACCTAACATAAAAACAGGAAAATTACTAAGGGGCTGGGAGGTTATTCAGGAACCGACGGCCAGCCTCTACAGGCTATTCTTAGGAACAGTCGAAACGATAGGAGGATGGAGGGGAGTGGGTTTGGGTAACAGAGCATCATAACCACAGAAAAAATTAAAATCTTTAAATAATAGTTAGATTTCAATAAACCTGATTCATTTAGGTTTGTTATGATTAACACCTGTATTCAAAAATAGCTAACGCGAAACTGTAACTATTATAATAAGAAATTATTACTAGCAACAAAATAACCATCAAGAAAAAACCCCAATTAACTCGGATAATCACTAGATCATAATAAAACGTGAGTATAAAGAGTCAATGAAAACATTTATCGATATTTAATCTTAACCTTAACGCTAAATGAAAAAAATTACGAAAAAAATATGGTTAGCCCTACATTTCTAAAATTATTACACCTTCCATCCTAACATCGGAAAGAACAACACAACAGCATGTTATGGTTGATACCAAGGATGTCGCCATAAACATGGCGGATTGGAATACAATTCAGAAAACAAACAGTTGCCACGTATAGGGAACTGAACCTCTAAGGATCACGCCCACCCCAAGCAATTAAGAGAAAAATTAGTAGCATACTTGAATAAAAGTAAATGCGAAAAAAATCAAGTGAGAAATAACCGTAACTTATACATAATTATAACCTGTAATGCCTCCTGTTTATGAACAAGTCGAGGCCAAGTGATTTACTTACATACATTCCCAATGCGGCTTCCATGTTTTCTGCCGGATCACTAAGGCAAAAGTCGTTCTTCACTTTGCACTGCCGACCGACAACTCTCGCACAGCGCAAAGGCAATTATTCACGTTACCACTACCAGCGGGGCAACCTACCCCCCCCCCCC